>CM050164.1:403403651-403931151 GCA_027410445.1 Discoglossus pictus | reverse complement strand
CATTTTAAACTGCATATTATTTAATAGTCTATGCACAACAAACACATGAGCTTTACTTGTAACTGTTACAGTGGTCCTTTAACTTGGAGGTTGTGGATAATTGTAACCTTTTTTGTTTTTGTCACAAATTAAATATATGAAGTGTCGCACAGTTCCAAACTCCCTGTTGTACATTTCAACACTATATATTGAATTTACTGTGAAGTAAGCAGACAGCTATGTGACACCTTTTATACTTCACTATTACATTGTTTAACAATATAAAATATGTTGAACAATATTTAGGCTTTCTTAAAATGACAGACACCAAATAGTAGTGACCAGTTCCACAGAATATACAGCTGGTGTTCATTGAAAGTTTTTAACCCCTTCCATATTAATGAAGACATTTCTTTAGAGTGGGCTTGAGGGGTTTGATAGGTGGATGTGAATTTAGACACATTACATGCATACATACACATAATGTATCTCTAAGAAAAAAAATCTGTTTAGGCTCCTAGATCTTAAGGTTTAAATGTCTTTATCTCTGTGTGTGTGTGTGTGTGTGTGTGTGTGTGTGTGTGTGTATATATATATATATATATATATATAGTTTTTTTTTTTTTTTTTTTTGCACATGCAGTGCTATATACCAGGCCATGTTTGTTTTGTTAATTAGTGCAAACTAAATTATATAATTTACAATCAGACTATTTACAGCGGTATGATGCGTTGTCTATCTCTGCTATCAAATTACTCAAAGCTATCAATTTTTGCTTGTCATAATGAAAAAATGCTTTTTGTTTTTCTCTCAATATGATAGAATTAAATACCACAGAGAATTTGGAGTACAGGAATTATACCTTATTTTTATTAAACATGATTTATACAACCTAAACCGTTCTCTATATACAAGGGGAAATTGAGTTGAGTGAAGAAAGGCATGTAACACAACAATAGAGAACACATTTTGATTCAACAGAATTAGGGGCTCCTTCTTACTTTCACATTCTTAGGTTGGACTTTGTGTAAAAGGAGTGTAGTTTTTATAGAAGTTTCTTGATGTGACAAATATCTAGAGAAATTATTTGGGATTAACACCAGGCAAAATACCAATGCTGCCAAATTTGTAGGGCTATTCTGTCGGCCTTCACTTCAGGGTTGTCTTGGATAAATCAAACAATATTTAGAAAACATGTTCATTAAATATAAAATATGGCAAACTATTGTGCGTTTTTTTTTTATTATTAATATTATTTTTTTTTATTGCAATTTTTGTGCTACTTCTTTCAACCTTCACAACCACTCTGACAATTTGATCTGAAATGGGCATTGTGCTCGCCTTTCATACGCTCCATTTGGTGACCTTGATCAGAGGTGGTGTGCTCATTGGACATCTGCGATGTTTGTATGACCTTTTCTGTTTTAAAATTGTCACAATGACACATTATTTGGTTATAATATGTAAATGTGAATACTTCACATTTGTATGTGAAGTATTCAGTATATTGAAATTGCTGGGGGGGGGGGGGGGGGGGGGAGTTAATTTACTAGCAATATAGAGAATGTTTTCTATACAGTGAAAGATTTCTCCTAAACAGTGAAAATTAAGTGCTAAGCTTGTTCACTTTTAATTTTAAAGTAAATATGTTGGATATAATAGTTGTTAAATAGCTTTTATAGAACAGTAGCAATTAAACTGCAGTGCCAAGAATTACAGAACTTGTTTAAATTTTCATTACGTGTGATGTAATTGAAATGTAAAATGGGAGGTTGGTTCTTTTGCAGAAAAGTGTTGTGGTTGCAAGAAGTGTTTTGTCTCTGCTTGAGGTGCACAGCTGTAAATGAAGCAAGAATATAAATACAACAGCTTAAATCCTAGTTTTCAGAATATAACACGGTTTAGGAAGAGAAAATAATCCACTAGATGCTTTTGTAGGGAACTCGCTGCGTAAAAATGTTTCTGTATCTTTAATTTTTATACTAAATACATTCCTAATTTATGGTCCTTTTTATAAAGTTTTGTGCAAATACATACTGTATTCTTAGCATGTATGTGTGTAATTATAACTTTTTAATGATACCAGATCTTCTTCATAACGTAACCAATGTATTTAGTGGCTCCCACCCAAATTAAGAGAGGCTAAACTTGGCTTCGTGAATACTTTGACTTCGAAAAGAAATACATTATTTTAGCCGTTGTTGCCAAATTTTTTATTTGAAAAACCATTTGCACACTGCTGAAAGTCTTTACAGACCACTTTAATATTTAATGGTACAAAGTAGAGCACAGATGCAGACAAACTCTATTGCTAGTGTGTGTGTGTCTGCAAAAAAGAAAAGAAAAACTCCACCAGTTGCAGGTTCTCTGGCTCCCCCGGGCGACGTCAATGGCTTGAGCGTCCTGCATTACGACTGGGCTTAACTGCACCTTGGCTCCATCAGTTAGTTTTCTCTCTGCCAAACCACACGCTGCTCAACAGTTTGACGCTGCTGTCCTTAGTTTATATAATTTTGCCTGCTTTTATTTTGGTCGCCTATACAAAATGGATGGCGTGATGCACATGTCAATGTATAAGGGAAGCTTTGCCAAGATTTATACCCTGTGTTGCACACTAAAGAGAAATTGTGGATTTACTATTTTAATTAAAATTTACAGGTATGTTAAAAAAAAATGCATGTAAAAAGTTAAACATTCTTATAGCAGGTGAGGGGGCGTTGCATTACATTTGTGCAATTTGTATGAGTTAGATTTTCAACAAGTGAAAACTCACAGCCAGTAATCAAATGGAGGCAAGACTGTAAGAAGGATGAAGAGGGTTTCATTTTTAGGTTTACTAGTAATGAATTGGGATTTTTGAGAATAGGCTGTTAGTACCCAACATCAGATCAGGCTAACATCCTCCATGTCATCCTGTCTCACTATTAAAAACTCCTGTGCATATGTGGCTGTGTTATGCAGGTAAAAAACAAATGGTAAAAATGTGTTTCTCTTTTTTTTTTTTTTCCGCAAGTGTTACACGTTAAATAAACTAACTATAATAATAAAATAGTCGGAATTCATGAAATTGAAATATAATTAAGTGTATAAACTAAGGGCGTTAATTTAAATTAAAGGAGAATAAACTTAAAGGGCATTCAGCAGCAAGGCATGGACACTATGGAGACCGGCATGAAAGCAGAATGATATAATGGATTCAAGTAGATAGACTGGGAGATTAAATGGGAAGAACTGATTGGTGGGTATTGGATGAATGATATTATGGGGTTAATAGAATGGAGAAATGATAGGGGAATGAGCAAAGACCTAGAGGCTGGGTAGTTGTCTCCGTTGGAGTAATTTTCTTTAATTCACAACATGGAGAAAGTGGGATGGGAATAAAATGAGACTGGATGACATGCAAAGATGAATGAAGAGAAATTGAATTATGGTAATATGAGGAGGTAAACTAGAATGTATAATTATTTTCTATCGGATTATAACATCTCTTTGGGTTGCATATATATGTTTTTATGAATGCACCTTTACTGATGATAAACTCTAATGTCACCATATCAGTAAATGATGCAGCTGAAGAGAGTGACCGGTCATGTTACTCAATACATTAACCATTTGTAAAGCAAATACAGCTACCTTGTTTAACCGTGACTCCACACGGCATCCATCATTTAATTTCACTAGTTGAGCCAGAGAAACAAGCACTTTCTTCTACATTGTCACTTTTTTTTCCTTCTACATTTTAGATTGTAGTCAATTAGCCAATCTTTTCTGTGTTAGTTTTTGAATAACTAAATTTATATGCAAGAGAAAGATGTTCTGGAAAGCCCCCAACATTAAACCTAGCCTAATACACATCTATTACATGCAATTATTTCTAGTTAGTTGTTTGGTATTTAACCGCTTCATACACAATCTCTATCCAGAATATTGAAAGCACTGGAAGGTTTAGCTTCTACAGTTCCATTGCGAAGGTAGAAGCTTTGTCTGCATTCAAGGTTTGATTAAAAAAAAATGGCAGATTTCACTCCACATAACATGGTGGGCTGACAGATTTATATGCGCCGGATGTTTTTTTCTTTTTTCTCCACCTTAAGCATTTTTAAATGAGTCTCAAAAAGATAAGGCTACGGCTTTAATTTTTCATGCAAAGGTCACTTGTAAATTTTTTTTTTTTTTTTTTTTATAAATATATATGAAAGCTTGGGTTTTCGATTTCACAATTGTGTACAGCATATTTAGAATCCCTCAAAATAATTTATCTTAAAGGACCACTACTCCACTTAAAAGTAAAACTCCTGTTTCTTTTGCTGGGCATAGGTTACTAAAAAAAAAGAAAAAGATGTAGATTGAAAATATTGGCTTTTAAACTATTTTCTCCTCAAGTAGAACTGAGCATTTATTCTTCTTTTTTTTCTTTCTTTCTTTTTTTTTTTTTTTTTTTAATCCGGTGCATGGTCAGCACTTCCTGCTTGCTGGGCTAAAAATAGTCTGACTAGTATTGGTTCTGCTGGGCCTGTGGTGCAGCTGCAAGAAACTTACAATAGAGCTGTTGCTTCTGTAGGCAGTGGGGGCAGGGCTAATAATATAGAGTAGGGCCAGGGACATCAACCCAGCCTGCTTCCAAGCTCCATGATAGTCCAGCATAAGGTTCGGCTCTTCAGGGGAAAACTTAAATATATCTTTTAAAGCAAATATATATTTTTTTTGTTTGTTGCGCATAGACTATTAAACTGTATGCTGTTTTAAAACGGATACATATGTCCTTTACTTGTAAACCAACCAGCGATCCTTTCATTGCAACATTTATTCCTTAAGTTTGAGGTGTGTGTGTGTGTGAGGAAAAAAATAAATATTTTTTTTTAATTTCTATATATGTCGTAAAAAATTTTTTTTTTTAAACAAAAAATAGAGAGCCAGTAGTAAACTATCAGCCCTACAGACTACACTGATTTTTCTACTGTTTGTTTTTTCTCATACTGGTCTATTAAAAAAAAGAGAAACTACATTTAACTTTAACATTTTTTTTAAAAATGTGTTTATATTGTGGGTTGAGAAGACTGCTACATTTATTTCAGCATTGTCAAATAGACTTTGTCTAAAGGTTTTGCGTGTGTGTAATCTTTGCATAATGTAACTTGGTTTGTGGGAGTTGATCGAATAACAATTGATATGAGGTTTTTAATGTAATATAAAGTTGCATTATAGCTATATATATATATATATATATATATATATATATATATATATATATATAAATTAACCTGTATTATATAACATTGCACATTTTCTTTGCCCCTAGAACTTCATCTGCAGACCTCTACACTTAATGTACTTAACGGTTACTTTCTAAAGAGATAAGAAATAATCTCTGTGCCACCGCAAAACTTATGAACAGAGAAGGGGTTAAGCACTAGCTCCGTGTTTCCTGCACATCTTGGACAATGACCAGGCATTCCACACTGGTGTACTAGCTCACAGTGACATAGACGGGATACACAAGGGACCACAGGCAGCGCACATCCTACAGTGAATTCATGCTTTCTGATTCAGCGTTTTGCAGACAGGTTTATGTGTGGTGTGTGTGTGTATGTGTGCCTTCTTTTTATATGTAACGGGGGTTCCACCAAAATATATAATAAACTGCAAATAAAAAAAAACCAAATAGCTGAATTTAGTGGTGCTTTTAAAGTGTGACCTAAATTATTCATTTTTGTGTGTAGATACTGTTCTGTTAACCATTTTAGTGCTGGTGAATGATGCAAGTTCTGTAGTGTAACAACCATTCTGTATTTCCTAGTCCTGACTAGAACAGATTTCTTTTCTTCACTTCCTGTCTTTGAAAATGTCACTGTATTTATGTAACCTCTTTCACGATTCTGCAAGTCCATTATTTTTGGCATCCTCAGATTTTGAAGATTTTATTTTTTTTTTTTCTTGCAGGAAGTAAAAATATTTACAACATGAACTTCGATTATAAATGCTGATGTGTTTGTGCTTAGTAAAAGCACACGTTTTATTTCAAAGTCAAGAATAAATATTGTATAAAAAAAATGTTTAGTACATCAGTTTGAACACATAATTATTGGTTCAATTTTTTTTATTTTTACTTTAAAAAATAATAATTTTAGTACACCTTTTTAGCAGGAAGTAACCTTGCTATGTAATTTAATTAAAATGGTGTGCAGATCGTAGCGTTTAAAATGGGCTGGCAGGCGAAATAGCGGGGTTTATCGTTAAACTGTTAATTGCGGAGGTGGGGGAGAATTAGTGAGACCACACTAAAAGATAGCGTTAGGTACGGTATACCAGTAGAGTGGGATGCATCTAACTAACATGCAGGGTTAGCACAAGAATTGCACTCTATACCACTTTATCTGCATTAGGAAGAATATTGATAGTGTCTCCGTTTTTTTTTTTTTTTTTTTTTTTTAATCGGCAATGGGGTTAAAAAAAGAAACTTTTAGTATTTTAGCTTCAGTGGAAATAACATACTTGTAATTAAGTGCATTATTAAATCTGTAAACCAGTGGTCGTCAATTTTTTAATACCTACCGCCCACTGGTTACATAAATCAAATGACACTGGCTATGTATAACCCGGTACTTACGGAGTACTGATCTGGTCCTGACTGCTGTCTCTAGGCTCTTTAAAAATTTCAAATACCCACTAGTGGGCGGTAGGGGCCAGGTTGACTACCACTGCTGTAAGTGGACCGACTTTTAGCCTGGCGGTCATTTCAACATTAGCAAGGAGCTTTGTCAAAGACATGCTAAGGTTTGGATTGCAAGTTTTAGTTATCCGGCTGCTGTTGTATTGCACTGGGTATGTACAATGATGGCCCTAGACCACATAAACCACTATATTGCATATAAACAAAGAGAAACGATAAGGAGTGCTAGATTGTGCTGAAGGTGCTATGGATGCCCAAAGATACTAGAAAAGACTGGAAGAGCTATGGATGGCATGAAAGTGTAACATGTATATAGAGTGTGTAGATTGTAAAGACCTAGTCATACATGGTTGTAAACAAAATTATATAATCCTATATTATAAGTTGTTGAAGATCCTTAGATGAATACCTAATATATGCATGTGATATATAAAAATACAGCAATGTGAAAATATTTGTGAATTTTTTGTTAATATAAGTATGGGAGTGACTAGAGTAAAAACAGTAACAAAATGCTTATGTAGGTTCTGTGTGTGTGTGTGTGTGTGTGTAGTAAAACCCCCGTTATACTGCACCCACGGGACTCCCTGTTGCCTGTTAGTTGTGAGTCCCTGAATTTAAGGGTCTAAACAACCCTTAAACCCCCCCCCCCCCCCCAAAAAAACTCAAAATGCCTTTTAAAGGGCATTCACACCTAAACTGGGCCATTTAGGCCCAGAAAAAACAATTCGAAAAAAAGTTATTTTTTTGTTGTTTTTTGCACTCTCTAACTGCCAAATAGTGCCAGTTATGCCGGTTTAGCAGGAGTTTTTTGAAAATGGGGACTTGGTGCCGATTGCTTGAGTCCGGTTAGTTGGGTGCTGGATAACCGGGATTCTGCTATGTCTGGGCTTGCAATGAGCGCCAAAGGTGCTCAGAGGACTAAAAGCCTCAGATTGTGTGGCAAACAGCATTGCCAGCCTTACAATTTGAATCCATTTTTTGACAGGCAAGTTCCTAGTATAAAATAAAGCTGCACTTTGAAAATTGAGTGGTAATAGTACCATTAAAAATTACTAGACCTATAAAATATAGATTCAAGTGATATAGACCTAGTCCCGTATAATAGGAAGATGAAACCTACAGATAAATGCTTATAGATGTTAGAAGACATGATTAAAGATAAAAGGTAATAAACTGTATGCAACTTACATTCCATAAGATTTGCAATACATCAATGAAAGGTATCTCTGGATACATAAACACAACCTTACATAGATTTCTATTTTTATGACAAGTGGTAGATTTAATTAAACCCAAACATGTTTGGGAACCTAAAATAAAATGGTTATATCTGGAAACTATATATAGAAAAAACTTAGATGACGATGCAATTAATCAATGTATCTGCATGCTATGAAATATATTTATATTGGATTGTTAATGGGCAAATACTCCAAATGAGAATACCTCATTTAGACCTTTTGAGGTGTAGAGATTGTAAGTAGTATATTACACTTTTTTTTTTTTTTTTTCGTCGTCTTAATCTATCCAGATCATCTTTGCATGGACCCAGTTTTGCAATGGCAATTACACAGACTTGAAGGAGACTGATGTCCTAATTGGGAAAACTTGTGTTCCTCACCACTGAGTATCGATTATTATTCATGGCATATACATATTTTAATATGCATCTTCTCAGCTGGTGGCTGATTTTGCTAATATACAATTTGTTGCAAATACATTATAAAATGTATACTACCCCTAGAGACCTACAATTATAAAAAAATGTTTGGAAAATATTGTCCTATAATAAGGTGTGTGAATTCTTTAGTAAGATGCATGTATTTGCAAGTCTTCTATGTTCCAAATTGGTAGGTACTCTGCAGTGGTTTTAGCCAAGTTTTAGGATTCTCATTCATATGAAAAAAAGCTATGGAACAAAGTCTTTTTTTTTTTTTTTAAAGATAATTCGCTTTTTAGTAGATGCCAGTGTTTAAAGAATATAGCTCTCACTTTGTGCCAATTACTCCCAAATGTTAATATGCAGCAAATTTGATTTCCTTTTTCACAGCTGCATATTGTGACATAGTTTTGTAGGATCACTATTTCATGCTCTCTTGTAGGCCCTTTTAAGACTGTGGGCTATGGATGTACTTTATTTGAGTGGCTTCTCTTTTTAATGCACTTGCAACATTATCTCTATTTCATAAAGTTTCCGATATTTTTTTATTTACTGTAACAAAGCAATTTTTATACAGGTACATTAAAGGGATACGTAAATTTCTTGGATTATGAATGCATCTGATAGAGGAGAATCAGTAGTGTATTGGGAAAAAAATGCATGAAGTTAGCAAAAATGTCTCAACCCTAATTTTCAACTAAAAGAAATGTCAACACCCTCTCCAAACCCATGCTTAATTGGCATACAATTTGAAAATTTGTTTTGGCCAATCAGGAGGAAGCAGAGGCTGAAACATCTCATTCCTGGGTTGCTGTCTGTGCTGCAAAGCAGCCTGGGATATGTAGTCTGGAACATATTAGAATGTACTAATTTTCATATGAGTCTCTGTGCAGCACATTCACACTAGATTACAACCCTGCAGTTCGTTTCCCTGCATAGACTGCTGCTGGTAGCTGCTTTTTTAGGAAACATTTGAAACCCAGGAAACTTTCATATCCCTTTAATAAGTTGACAAAATATTAAGACGCCAGCAGTACAAACTTCCACCCTGCATGTAAGCACTATTAATACAGCCTGGGTCTAAAGTCTAAAAAAATAAAATAAAAATTGCCCTTGAGAATGATTGGGGGGGGGGGGGGGGGGGGTGGATTCTTGTGTTCTCATTCACTTTATGGTTTATTATCACTTTATGGTTTATTATCGTTGAATATATATATATATATATATATATATATATATATATATATATATATATATATATATATATATATATATAATTTTTTTTTTTTTTAAACAATTTTGTAATGTTTTTGTAGTACACTGGATCTGGTATGGACCTCTTTGCATTTCTACATTGGTTTTACTTTGCTTCTACCTTTAACAAAAATACATTTAGCTACCTTACAGACTTTGTTTCAATTAGTACATTTTCTATGTAATGTAAACGGTGAACTCTAAAGAAAGCATTGTGTGCACGGAGTATTAAGCTTTTAACCTATGTCTTTTTAAAATGACGTTTATTAAACCTTAACCTCTTCTTTTTAGAAACATGTACAAGAGCTCAATTTGTTGTTTTTTTCTGAAAGTTTGATAGTTTGTTCCTTTTTATTTTTCAGGTCCTGTTTTGGGGAAGATAATTACCTTGGAGTAAAGTAGCAGCACATAATGGTTTGTGGGATACACAGAGATGCAGGCCATACTGTGCTGCCGCCAAAACGCAAGGCTTTCCTCCTCCCAAGGAAGTCCAATGTAAATTTATCATCTCCATGATGAGCATGTCAGCAGTGCTTTAGCAGCACGTAAATATTGGAGTTAAAACCTTTAATATCCTTCCAATATTAACTGTGCTGCTAGAGTAAAGTTGGCCAATTTCCATGATCATGGATCCAACGCCTTACAACAAAGATGTGTATGCCAACCAAGGGGCAGTCCTGGGAGTGGTACCCTTAATACTAAGTAAACTCTGTTTAACAAGTCTTAGAGGACTTAACACGTATGTTAAAGTCATAGATCTTTGAGGTATAGGTTACAAAGTGTTTTAAGATCCTGTTATGACATCATTGTGTTTAAGACTGATCCCATTAATAATCTCTAGCTATAACAAGAGTTTCCAAAACTGCATTGAGAGACTGCTTGACAGACCACTTTGGTCATTTATTTAAAAATATATGCAATATTCTTTGAGTGGAAAAAATGTATATTGCTTGTCATTTCTTTTATATACAACTATTCTATGAGATCTAACATTTTGTTCTCAACTGATTGCGCAGCAAGTTTTTATCTCTTCAATGGGATAAAATGAACGTCTGTAATAAAAGATAATTTTGAGTAAAAAGTTGTTTTTGACCCTTATCAAGTTTGTTGGTTAATCCAAAGAACACACTGAAAAAAACCTTAACACAGTGGTCCTTTATGATCTTTGCCATTCCTCTTTTCTAATATATCTGACTAGGAAGATGCTATTTTTTTCTGTTAATAAATTACAGAATAGTGTATATTAAGTATAAATGGGGTGCAATATTGTCATTCATAGGTTAAATCAGTTCTGACCTTACATTAATCATTTTACCAATATAATGACCATGTGAGTTAAGGGAACTATAAAGGTCATAATGGCAATTGGTGTAAGAGGGAAAATAGCCGTGAAGAGAAGGAATTGTAACAATATAAAAAAAAAATTGTACATTTTTAGTAAACTATTAATATGCATTTATTATTTCAATGAACAGTAATAACTTAAAGGTTGACATCAAATTCAAACCAAATCTGTAGAATACTTCAATAAGATGCAATTAAACTTGTCCTTTTTATAAATGTGTGTGATGTATTTATATTTTATTCTGGAGGCAATTTTGTTTTTTAATTGCACATGCTTATCCGTTTTCTGTAATTGGTCCTGTAAATGAGTCAGATCCTTCTTGTTAAAACAAGTCTTATAAAAGTACTATAACTTGAGATGTAGATGGGAATATTTTTTTGGAGTTTGACATAATTTTTAGTTGTGCGCATTTTTTACTAACTTTTGTCATTTCATATTAACACTAAATATACATTTGGTACAATAAAATTACTTAAACATTGTTTGCTTGTCTTAATTTTTGTTTTGCATGCAAACTATACACGTTCATTATTTAAACTGGTTTTGTGAACATGATTCCCCAGTGAAGTCATTTGATATATAAGGCATTAAAATGTCACTCTCTTTCACTATTCAAGTTATAAAAACAACCTAATTCTGTATTTATGGACTAATTACAAATAAGCTATATTTTGGATTGTTAGTGTCTTGTAATAACAATAAAAACGTCCTCCTGCTTTATATAAACTGCACCTCCTAAGCATGTGTGTTCTGATCACATGGATTTGAGCCTCATTTGCATATCTTTTACCAGAATTCTAAGCCACAGTGGGAATACTGCGCTCAGAATGGCACCTAATCCTGAATCCTTTATAAAAATGAGAAATTTTATAGTAAACCGCATAAGGTGTAAGTTTGGGGCATATAAAGCAGTTTTTAATTAAAAACAAAAACCCCCAAAAAACTTTATTCCAGCTCCCTTTTTGTTAGAAATAATTTTACTTCATACGTTACTAAAATACACTTACAACCTGATTTTTACTGTACATGCTTAATATTTTTTTCAAGTGGTCAAAATGTTAGAAGTAATTTAAACAGTTTGTGTTGCATGCCAGTCCTAGAAGGAGCCTCTGTGTGTCTGTCTGATCAGTCCTTGGAAACTATTTCAGTGCATGGTAAGGGTATAAAACTAAACTTCAATGTGCAAGTATTCATGAGAAGATTAATGTAAGGATGGACGCATCTTGCTGTTCTGTGTAACTGTGTTCAGTGTTTACTTCTAAACCAATTTTTTCCCATTGATAATTGTGATATCTTGTTGTGCTGCTGGTTTGTCACCACTAGGTGATGCTACATTTAAGTTTTAGTGGATACAATGCTTAAATGTATCCTTTACAGTGTTTAGTCTAACTGTCCTGAAATTAATAGAATAATCGTTTTATTAAAGAGTAAGTCTTATTACCATATGCTCTTCTAGAACTCGAGTTGAAAGGCAGAATGCTTGGTTTCACTGAAGTTTGTTGTTTTGGGTAACCTTTTTGCTGAAGATAAAGTTCCCGTTTCCGTCCTATTTTGGATTGCATTCTGTTGATTATTGAAATAGTTACAGCCGTAGTAAATCCATGCAATAGCTTAATAACCCCCTCAACTATTTGGCTCAACTCTGCTGGGAAAGATTGAAGGTACACGAAGACCGCAGAGATGTAGGAGTATATATGAAGTCATAGAAGCAATGAACATGCAATTTATGCCTCTTAGAGGTGCAGTAGCTGTCATGTGTCTGGCATGCTGCGGTCTAGAGGGTCACGGAGAGTCATACATGACTGAACTACTCAATCTAGCCTATAGGTAGCTTCACTTATTTGAATTTAGTAAGTAACGCTAGCTGCTTTTGTATGTCGGTTATATTGATATACAGATATAATTTATATATATGAAATCTGAATGTCCAATAAAAAAAGTTGCTATATGCTGCAATACTCTTAGTAATGAAGAGCCTTTGAGAGCAACACCTCTTTTTCCAGTCGGAAGCAATAAAAATTTTAGGAAAGCAGTGAGAAATGACCTTACACCACACTGCAGTGACTGGAAGAATATAGTTTTGTACCAAGTATACCCCTTCCCTGTTTAAGATGTACTGTGTTTTTTATAAATGATTTTTTGCATGGGGTTTGAGGAAAATGCAGACTATAAGGAAAAAAGAAAACTCACAAAGGAGTATAAAGGTTTTGGTGCTCAACACCTGCTAATTAGTGTACAAAATTCCTTTAGGGAAATAAATCTTAATATGATGTATTAAAATAGAAAAAAGCACAGAACAGGAATTTAAAATATGAAGATAGCCCAACATTAAGGTAACAATAAACCAAACATGTTTATCTGTACCATAACGCCTAAATAATACATGTATTTTTAGAGTGCAATAAAAATTAATATACAGTGGATATAAAAAGTCTACACACACCTGTTAAAATGTCAGGTTTCTGTGCTGTAAAAAAATGAGACCAAGATAAATCATTTCAGAACTTTTTCCACCTTTAATGTTACCTATAAACTGTACAGTTGAAAAACTGAAATCTTTTAGGTGGATGGAAGAAAAAGAAAAAAATTGTGGTTGCATAAGTCTGCACACCCTCTTATAACTGGGGATGTAGCGGTGTTCAGAATTAAGCAATCACATTCCAAATCGGGTTAAGTAGGAGTCCACATATACCTGCCATCATGTTTATTGGTAGAACAAAACTGATCCATACATTGACCTTGACTGACACTGTGGCATAAGCTGAAAGTATTTGTCAAGCTTCTTGAATATTTCATCATCGTCTTAGTTTGCTCTGCAATCATTCTGTAGCCATGTGTGTTAATTGTACAGATTTGTGATCGGTATGAATCATTGTAGTTCTTTATTAAATGCATTACAAGTTTAGCGCTTCGCAAAATGCCCCAATCATATGGTATGGACATGATCGGTTCAGGGAATAAATTACCATTTAGTATTACTTCTACACCTTAGAAGATATGCTTACAAGCACCCTTTGTGATTGTTCCAGTTTTATAGGGAATCTTCTTTTATACTCAGTTGGACAGGTCTCTAGTTCAGAAAAACGCATTTGCTCCCAGTTATTTCGCATGTGCACACTCCTGATGGTTAATCAGGATAAAGGCAGGGGTCATCCTTTCTGGCGAGCAATAACAATAAGTAATTCTGCTGTGAGGACCTGGAGGTTAGGGGGCCTGTGCACCCCAAGATTTTCCCTCGCGTTTATGCCTTTTGTGTTCAATCTCACAGCTCCCAGCAGAACATCTCCTAGGGGAACTCAGGACATCACAGATTCCAATCTCAGCCCTAAGGTTACTGACATTTAAAAATAATTAACTACTTTTTGTCCCTTTAGTTAGGATTAGAAGCATACAAGAAACGCCCGGTTGCTTAGAATGTCATCCTCAGACTGCTGTTTATTTGTTCTTACGTAGATCTGTCCCAAATGTATGACCTCCTCACCCCATTACCAGAGTTACCGACCTCCGTGCTTGTTTCCATATCTGATTTTATAGAGGACAATAAACTAACTTCAAATGTTATGACTTTGATCACACAGTAGTTTACAAGGAGGCCAGATGTCTTTCTGGTTAATCTATTAACCCAGAGCCAGTATTCCAAGAGTTAAACGATATTTTGTCCCGTAACCTGTGAAATGATATGGTATCACCTAGCGCAGGGGTGTCCAAGTTTGGTCCTTCTGGGCTGCACACAGGCCTGGATTTGTTGGTTTCCTTTATGTGCACAGATTAATAAATTAGGATGGCTGAACAAATTATCACCTAGGTGCACCAAGGCTATCCTCAAATCCAGGCTTGTGTGCGTCCCAGCAGGACCGAACTTGGACAAGCCTGTCCTAGGGCCTACTTTTGAGAGCAAATACATTCTTTTTTTTTGTATAATGACTCAAATTATCCTAGTAAATCAGATTATATAAACAATTCTTAGTAGGCCTGAATATTCACAAGCCATGCTATTTGGGGACAGGATCAGAGCCTGAGGCCTAACATTACACAGATTATTACGTTCATGATGGAACAGTCCTTGAGTTAAGGGTGCTGCCAGTTAGATCTCAGGCCTTTTCTTGTGGGGTTCAGGGGTCTCCCATCCTGGCCCCCCATAAGTCAGTCATGATAGCTATTCTCCTAACTGAATGTGGCTAAACTCAATTTGTTCATGTGTGGTACCAGCCTAGTAGCATCTCTAATCCACAGTTGAAATGACTCCCAAAGCCGCAGTCTGGATCATCATAAACAAGGTCCCAGGGTTCCTCCTCCAGCCCCAATTGCAAATAGTGCTCTGCATCAGGGGCACTGGCAGGTCCACCCCAGGCACCATATAGGTATTCTAAATCACTTTGTTGCCATACAGGTCAGTAAGCCAATCATTCAGCTCATGACCTGGCCACAATCCCAGGAATGTCTTCGATTGAGCACGAAGGGCCACTACTGCATTGCTTAGCATCCATCTTGCTGGACCTCTGCTGTTCCCTCTCAGTAGTGCTCTTCTTTACCTCTGTCATGCCTGTAGACACTCTCCTGACTACTCTGGCATAGAGGTTCTCCTTCCCTGGCTTCCAGGGGAGCCTGTGAGTAAGGTTGCAGGTGAATTTGAGGCATATTTGGAGTTTTTTGACACTCGAAAATCACCTAAGTGAGAAAAAAACGAGGGACCGAAGGCAGTAATACAGAGCCTGAAGCCAGTAACACTTACTTAACCCAAGGTAGTAACACTCATCGCGAGGCCCCTAGAGGCTCGCAATGAGTGCCGAAGGTGATCATTGCAAAGCACTACAGTTGTGGCTTGCCAAGGCCTGCGATATTAGACGGAAGGAGTGGCTCGCAATGAGCGCTGAAGGTACAGCATTCTCAGCCTTAAAATGTTATTCCCGTCATTTTTGAAGGGCAAGTTGCTAATTAAAAATAATAAACTATAACATCCCTTTAGATAGGATTAGAAGCATACAATAAATAGTCAGACATCTGTTGCTTAGAATACTTAGACTGCTGTTTATTCTTTCTTGCATAGATATATCACAAACACAAAAATACTTCTCCCACATGCCCGCCTCATCAGTCCCCTCCCTCCAAGGGGAGTCTGATTTCTTAGTGTGACCTCCTTACCTGGTTACCAGGGTTACCGACTCCTGCACTAGTTCCATATCTGATTTTATAGAGGGCAATAAACTAACTTCAAACATTATAGCTCTCTTTGATCACCCAGTAGTTTGCTAGGAGGCCAGAACCAATCTTTCTGGTTAATGTATTAACCCATCTCTCCCCACTGTGACAAAGCCGACATTCCAAGAGGTAATAAACTATCTTTTGTCCTGTAACCGGTGAAGTGATTTGATATAGTATATCCTAGGGCCTACTTTATACAATGACCCAAATTATCATATTAAATCATGTAATTATATAAATATCCTATTATACAAAACATTCTTAGAAGGCCTGAATAATCACAGGCCATGGTTCTTGGTGATCCAGAGTTCTGGATCAGACCCTGAGGCCTAACTATACACAGGTTATTACAATCATTACAATATAGTCCATGATAGACCAAAATAATCCTTGAGTTCAGGGCGGGGACAGTATGATCTTGAGCCATACAGGCCCTTGCTGGTGGGGTTCGAGGGCCTCCCATCCTAGCTCCCCCATATGCTGAATTTGATTTATCTAACCTTCTAAATCATACTAATTTAACTCAGATTACTGGGGACGGGAAACATTATTCAACAGTCTTTAACATGGTATCCCTGAAGAATTCCTGAAACTGTGGTTTATAACAACCCATCCATAGAAGCGTTTCTCAACCTATATTCGCCCATCTTTCAGACCATACTGTGACATATGCAGAACAATAGACATCTAAAACCTTTGAACACAACTAAAGCTCATGACTGTTTCTTACAGACATAATTTTTTTTTTAGAGGACAGATACATATTTAACATGCTATACTGAAAAGCTTTGTATTTTTTTATTTTTAAATTACTACTGTAATTGTCAAACTTCTTTCTGGCTTTAATGGTTTGTTAGACTTATGTTCTAAAATATGAAAAGGTAAATAAAGTTTCATTATATATTTAAATCTTCGAAAAGTCCTATAGAAGAACCCAACATCATGGCATGCTCCTGGCTTCAAGTTCCATCCATTAATGTCCTGTTTCTCTGCAGTGGTTGCCGACAATGGATCTTTGCAATCCAAATGTGAAGTTAGTGGGTGGAACTTACAAGTCTGTGAGCTTTTTTAAGTTAGTTTTAAGGTTATACTCTCTTAATTTAAAGATATAATATTAAAAAGAAAACTTCAAGAATAAATAAATAAATATATTACTGTATTTCCTTACAAATAACCAAACCATTATTATTAAAAAGCTTTCATACGGTATAAAAATATAACCAAACAATTAATGTATCAATAATAATGCACCTATCTAATTACAAGATTTATTTTTGTATTGACATTTCTCTTTATTGACATATATCGAGGGATACTAGTGATGATAATAAAAATGCGAGCACCTTGATTGCTTCTTTTAAATATATATATAGAAAGCCAACAAGGTAGAGGATCAAGATGAATTACCCTGGAGAAATTGTATTTTATGTCTTAAAATTGGAGAACAGACTAAAGCACTAATGGGGGATTAACGTATTGTTCAATATAGTAACAAACATCAAATATCAGGTCCACACGTAGGTAATAAGAAAAACTGTCCAACCTGAATTTACTATGGGATTAAATTAGCTGTACAAATATCTTAAATTCAAAGCATTTAAGAAAAAGGCATCTGGCAGTGTTGCAGTTCTCCGACTCCCTTGGATAAATTGTAATTTAGGTGCAGAAATATTTTAGGAAATAGCTGTTCACTATCATTGCTGCATCGCACTAATATAGTTCCCCTGCTTTCACATCAGATTCTCTTTATTATTTTCTTTATCAGTTTCATACATTTATAAACCATTTATTTGCTCATTCTTATTGCATATAATCACAAAGTTGTTGATGGAAGATATGCAAAGTCTTCATTTTTCTAAGCCTGTATTATGGTTCCCAATTGCTTTTCTGAGTGGACAAAACTCTGTACAACTAACAACCAAGCCTCCCTAACTTTTGTCATTTGTGTGAGTGTATGCATGTATATTTATATATACCTTTGTGGGCACATTTACATGTCCCTGCCCAGCTTCCCAGAATGCAGTGTAATAACTAAGTACATCTGTGTTCAAATTTGGATGTCTAAAGCAAGTTAAAAAACCTGCTTCCAGCTCAGAGTTCCGAGAAAAACAGTTATTACACTGCATTCTGGGAAGTTGAGCTGGGACACACAAATGTGCCCACAAATGCCTCGCTCTTCATTCCGTAGCCATTATCAAACATGGCTTCCTTTAAGCTTATGCATGCTGTATTACACAGCTTTAATGCAAAGCCAAGGTTGGAATAAACACAGGCTGAGTATCCAATCCATGTACAGCTGTTTCAAGCTTACTGGCTATCATCAGCATGGAGCGGGATCTCAGCCTGTGTTGTGGATCTTATGAGTAGGTAGTTCACCACAACAATCATTTATAATATGGTGTGCAAAAGAGCGATAGAAGCCCTCCACCGTACAGTAGTACAGTAAATAAAAAGTAAATCTGTGTTCACATTTGAATGTTTACAGCAAGTAAAAAAAAAAAAAAATTATATATATATATATATATATATATATATATATATATATATATATATATAACATCCCCACAGCATGATGCTGCACCTCCATGTTTCACTGTGCGGCTGGTGATGTGATGTGCTGGGTTTGCGCCAGATATAGCTTTTTCTTTGATGGCCGAAAGGTAAAATTTTTGTCTCATGAGACCAGAGCACCTTCCTCCATATATTTTGGGAATCTCCCACATGCCTTTTTGCAAACTCAAAACGTGAGATTTTGTTTTTTGCTGAAAGTAATGTCTTTCTTCTGGCCACTCTGCCATAAAGCCCAACTCTATTGTCGTCCTATGTACAGATACTCCAGTCTCTGCTGTGGAACTCTGCAGCTCCTCCAGGGTTACCTTAGGTCTCTGTGCTGCCTCTCTGATTAATGCCCTCCTTGCCCAGCCCATGTGTTTTTTTGTGGGCTGCAGTCTCTTGGCAGGTTTGCTGTTGTGCCATGTTCTTTCCATTTGGTTATGATCGATTTAATGGTGCTCCTGGGGATCATCAAAGATTTGGATATTTTTTTATAACCTAACCCTGATTTATACTTCTCAACAACATTGTCCCTTACTTGTTTGGAGAGTTCCTTGGTCTTCATTGCAGTGCTTGGTTAGTGGTGCCTCTTGCTCAGGTGTTGCTGCCTCTGGGGGCTTTCAAAAAAGGTGTGCACATGTAATAACAGATCATGTGACACTTAGATTGCACACAGGTGGACATCATCATTTCACTAATTATGTGACTTCTGAAGGTAATTGGTTGCACCTTTTTATGGGCTTCATAACAAAGGGGGTGAATACATATGCACATGCCAATTTTCTGTTTTCTATTTCTAAAAAATAGTTTTATGTATATATTTTTCTCATTTCACATCACCAACTTAGACTATTGTGTTCTGCTCCATCACATAAAATTTAGATTAACAAAACATTGAATTTAAGGCTGTAATGTAACAAAATAGGTAAAAAGTCAATGGGGGGTGACTACTTTTGCAAGGCACTGTATATATATATATATATATATATATATATATATATATATATATATATATATATATATATATATATATATATATACACCTTCCTGGACGTCCTCACTAGCCCAATGTTGGGCCCAGCTAAACTGGGCTCAGGGAACATAAACACTAAATATCGCCGATCGTAGTAATAATATAGTTCTCCTTTTCAATAGTTTAGTATTAAACAAAAAAAAATGTCCCATTTATGGCAGAAATTAAAATATATTTTACTATAAGATAACTGGTAACCTCTCATAATAATAAATGTTCCAAATGTCTGCCCTAAGAAGACTGTAGCCAAATGTTACACATTTTTGTAAATTTATGTTAGTTATCAGCCAATAAAGCTGTTAATTAGTTGTAATATAATTTATTTTATTAATAAGATTTTTCTTTGCAATAACATTACTTTTTTTCCCAAAATTGTGCTATTACTATTCTGGCCACTATTAAAATGTGTTGTATAAGACTATTTGCCCTTGGAGACAGATCATTTATTTTTTATTGACAAGTAATAGAGGGATATTACTGTATATTCAAAAAGCTTATCTATCATTTTTCCTATTAGCAGCCAAATGGGTCTTACCACGGGACAATCCCTCCACATATGCATAAAAGATCCTCATGGCAATTTGGGTTACATATAGGATTTATGTTTTTTAAGTATAATGGAGTTTAATTAGCTCTATGTAGTATCTTAGAATTAGACACTTGTATCACCTGACATCTACTACTCTCTGTGAAACTTGTGAATATTTTGTTCCATTCTTCATCACTAAATGTTTGTCATTTTTCCATGGAACGCCCATTTTTCTGTAATTCTGCCGTAAAGCTTCTTCGTACATGTGGAAGCAACAAAATGTTGTCTGATTATATAAATCTTCCAGCATCTGGAACATCAAAACCTCTCTTTTTACTACAAGTTATTGTGACCTTATTGTTCTTAAAATATAGCTTATATATATATAATTGGTTTCGGAGTAGTTCATAGCTGTTGCCCACTGATATGGACACTAGATATATTTTTCCTTGTTCGTACATAACTTTACAACCAAAATGTAGATTTTCATTAAGCGATTTGTGTGTGAAAAAAGAAAATATCTTTCATTTGATTTCAAAAGTTATGAAATTTATATTGGAGTGTTAGGGGAATTCCAGAGAAATCCAGCTTTTAAGCTAAGAGTAACACCTGCCCATTGCTCATTTCTACAGTATGTCCAGACGTATTACTATTTAGACTGTGTGAAGTCTACTCCGGATGCCATCAAGTTGACTGTGCAGAAATTGGATTAGACACTAGGATTGTCTGTTTGCACCAAAAGCTACTGATTTCAGACAATAAAAAGGTATTGTGAGGTACAAAGACAGTAATTTGTTTTAAAGTCGATACCTCACACCATAATACAAAATCATTTCAGTAATGCTTGCACCTGAAAAGAGAGAAATTAAATGAATATATCTCCTTGATTATAAACACCCTCCACAGGGCAACCTTTTAGGCTTCATAAAGTTCTATGGTGCTCATGACTTCTATATATACGGGAACTAATAATCCAGCCTTGTTGGCCCATGCCTAAACACTTAATTACAATGCCACTATAGTACTAATACAATAGGATTTAATGTATGTATAAGCTACATTTTTTGGGGGGATTTTTCTAGATTTTACTAGGTATATACCTGTGTATCTATTTACTTTTATGTACTTTATTTTATTAAGAAGTGCTTATTAGCTCTGTTTTTACTGCCTAAAATCAATCAGATTGTCCCTGTATGGGTCTGCCCACTGCCTATCAGGGACACCATCTCAGCAGCATGTTCCTGAGAGATGGTTACTGATTGGTTAGTATGAGGCAGCATAGCAAGTACAGCAGAGTCTGTTTTCATGAGCTGCAGAGAGCAGACCCAAGCAGGTAATATTTGTTTGAATTTAGACCGTTAAAACAGACCTTATAAGCAGTTCTTAATATAAAACAAATAGATACAGATATAAGTATATTATATTTCTAGAAATCTTCCATATCCCTTTACCATACGCACTTCCTTTCTTATCAAATTAATATTCAGTACAAAAATATTACTTTCTGTATTGTTACATATAGCTTGTCATGCCATTGAAGCACCAGCAATGCGTTTTCATAGGTGAAATTCAGAACTTGAAGGAAACACAATTGTGTGACATCACAAAGTACTGTTCTTTAAAGACATATTTAAGTTTTCTGGATTATGAATGCATCTGATAGAGGGGAATCAGTCATGTATGAAAACATTATTTTGCATGAAAAAATACCAAATCAAAACCACAGCAAACTCACCCTGATGTTTGAAAAGCAACTGCTTGCAAACTAAAGAGATTTAGCCGAGTTAACACCCCTGCGTATCCAAGCTAAAATTAGCATAACATTCATAATTCATTTTGGCTGCTATAAATTTTAATATATTGTGGCAATCTGTATAGCAGCGTGTGCCGGAATAAGTAATGAGATGTGTAGTTCTCTGCAGCAGGAAGAGTCAGACACTGTTTATAGATCTCTGCATTGAGCTGCTGCTGGCATGAAGGCTAGTAAAGCGTTAAATTCTGTACCCAGATGCAGTGTTTCTATTGGCAGGTTCCCTGTGCTTATGTAAGCAGCTCTGGGGGTGTGGAAAACAAGTTTTAGTTTTAAATAAAATAAATCTGTATGTGTATAAAATGACTCCATGTAACTTATGTGTCTGATATAAGCAGCATGTAAAATTCAATATACCTTTAACTCAACTCCAACTATTTTACTATTTCAATATATCAAAATGAGATTATAGAAGTAACAGATTCATATAAACAAAAAAAAATCTAAAACTAAATGCTAAACTTTGCCCTATAAAATGCTATTGTTTTAACTTAAAAAACATTATGCACAATAAAAGGATGCAAGTTACCACTTGTGTGGCAATTTAAATACTTATATGCATTTAAAAAGAATATTATGAGTCCTTAAGTATTATAGTTGTCAGTTTAAATGTTTCTGCAGGTTGAAGACATTGCTTTGTTGTCTGTTGTTGCATGTGAACCGCAAATAATCATCTCACAGACAAGTGATGACTTGCCCTGCCATGCTGCATAATGTGACAACAGAAAAATAAGATGTCATGTTACTTAAATGAGAGGCATTCATACGTTTCTATTATTAAAGAACATTTAATGGAAAGGTAATCACAGACAGTGCAAGAGTTTAACCCTTTTGGTAATGGAAGGGATACATTCTTGCCATGAAACAGTTAAACAATAATTGAATCTTGTGCTCGAGTTTACTTTGCCTCTCAGTCCACCGTCATCTCTTTTTGTTTGATTTGGCTTGTTTCACTTGGACGGTAACATATTTTTCTGATTTTGGACTTTCATTAATAGTGAGGACTTCCGGCCTCTTCTTCCTCTCAAACGTATAACATTCCACCTTCTCTTCAGATGACACGGACCTTGTACTTATCAGACAGAAGCCTTCTTTTAGTAAAATGTCAAGCAGAAGTCCTAGTATGTTGGTTCCATTTATCAGTTTCCTTTGGTCGGGCTTTATGGACACGTACCTAAGACAAGAATACATTAGTCTTTTTGTAGATGTTGCAGCATTGATATGCTACCATTGGTAAGATGCAGTATCATTATATGGTGATCTCTAGAATCAAACTCTTTGTTGTGTGGATCTTTTAAGAACCATTCAGTAGAAGTGTGCACAAAGAAATATTTCAGACTGAACTTAATTGTTACAAGAGATTTCTTATTATTTTATATAATTTATACTCAGGTCATTCCGCAGACTCTAAATTATCATGTGTATCTCATGGGGGAGTGCATATGCACCCATATGTACTGAGGTCTTCACTCCAAAACACAAGAAATAAAAAGATTTGTCTACCTTGTGTGTAAAATATCTATAAAATACATATATAAAATGTTCACGATAAAAATTAAAACAGGTCTCCTACATCTAAATAGTATCAGCTTCTACAATCGTGCATGTTTATGAATGACTTTTTCTTTGTATTTACATGGTCCTGAGTGGAGTGGGTCTATAAGTGCTGATCTTCTGTGAGGGAGGTGCATTTTTGGCAAATATACCTTGGAAATGTGGACTCTATAAAAACATGTACAAATCACTGTAGATTTCCATGTTCTATGGAGCATATTCTTTAGAGATCTCTTTACAACTGGAGGCTTTACAAAGCTTATTAGGGACATTTAGCTGATTTAGTGAGAAATTTCTCAGTTTAGTGAATAAATCTCCATGACCAAATTTGTTGAAAGGCTCACTCTGAACATATATTTTTCTTTCTAATGTTAAATATGAACAGGTGTACTTCATGTTAATATAGGTACATATAATTTCTATGTTTAATTAATTAATACTATTTTTTTTTTTTTTTACGTTGTGTCAAACTGAATTTGTGGAGGCCTTGGGGGTGTTCATTTTAAAAATGAGTTGTATAGGGGTATGAAAGCATAAAAATGGTAAGGTTCACCAAGTCATTGGTTCACCAAGGCCCTCATTCAATTGCTATTTGGCCAATTGAATACGGCTCTAAATAAGGACATAACATATTTATTTTTTGTAAGTTTTTAGTTAGCAAACATCTATCCAAAAGCAAGGTTTTCACTAACTAAAAACTAATTTTAAAAAATATACTATGTGCTTATTTAGAGCCCTATTCAATTGGCCAAATCGCAATTGAATGAGGCCCCAAGTCATCAAAGGGCTACAATGCATCTATTATATGTACATGTAGATATAGCGAAAGTCACATCATTGCAGTACCTTCTCTACCCTCTCATTAGAATTTGGCCAGTTGAGGTTGCATTTAGTTAGTTTTCACTACGACTGATACACTGATACACTATTAATTCAGTGTAGATAACTGGCCTAGTAGCTGCCACTGTGGAGTTGCTAAACACTTCCCTAGTGGATAAGGGTTAAATAATTAAGGAGCACATCATATAATCGAATCCTTCAAATGTAAACTGTATGTAAACTACTATAATACAGTTCAGAAGAAAAGTATCACGCAGAAAAAGAAGAATGCAAAAACAAGAGGTAATGGTTAGAAAGTGGAAGTGGTAGGGTCAAACATAATTATGGAATTTAAGCACGCCTGAGAGAAGCATAATGCTATCCCGATTGCAATCTTTTAGGTATATAAAATAGACAGATTTGAGTGGCATTTTAGTTTTTATGTCTCATCAAAACTATGTTTCTACTACTTTTTTCTCAAAATACATATTAAACTGTATTGGTGTAATGACTGAAGAAAAAAAACGATAAATGTCTTACAAGTAAGGATATTATATGTATTTGATCTACATGACTGTTTTTTCTTAACTATTTAAAGTAACATTCATTAAAGTGTTTAAAGATACCTAATAATTAATATTTAAAAATACTTCACTTCTAGTAATTACCTAGCTCCAAACTGGTCTCCAGAGGAATGGTCCGTTCCACATTGGAACACAAGGTCGTGATGTGAAGGCCTCTGAAGAGGAACAGGAGCAAGAGGCTTCTGTGAAGAGAAGGGGAAGTTCCAGCCTTGCCCTCCCATGGGCTGCTCTACAAACATTAAGATTCGATCAGCCAACATCTCGATCGTGCTGCTACAGGAGCAAAAAATGCGGAAAAATGCATGGTTTTCCTGAAGAAGAAAGCGCACCTCCAGGATCTCCATCCTTGGCCGAAACAAACTCTGCTGACCCAGCTGCTCAGCCAGGCCTGATAGTTGATAGAACTCAGCTTCCCTCTGGAGTCTATCATAATCAGAGAAATCAGAAGGTAGGGTGAGCTGAGATGTCCTCAGGTAGTCCAGGATGTAGCCAAAAAGAGACCCATCTCTATCCACAAAACAGTGGCCATTTACAATTCTGAGTTCCCTATCACTGCCATCCAACATATGTGCCAGTCTGGACTCTGGAAACTTGAGGAGTGTTGAGGGATAAGTGCTAAACTTCATGCCTCCTACATTCAGGGTGACCACTTCTTGGTTACTCATTTTCTTTGCTAGTAAAGAAGGTTCCCTTTCTTGAAGGTGCACCTTTTCACCTGCAGACCTCTGACATTATGCCACTCTTGTGCTTGCCTGGCAACAAGAAGCACAACAAAAGTACTGTATAGTAGTATTTGTTGCCTGGACAGTGTCCTGACTGAACACAGTATATACAAAGCTTACAGGGAATAAAGCATGTGCTGATTAGCATAAAAAGCCAAACAATGACTAATTATACAACAAATCAGAAACTAACAACCTTATTAAATTGCAATTTGGCCAATTGAATAGGGCTCTAATTAAGCACAGAGCATATTTTTTTTTACAGAAGTTTTTAGTTAGTGAACTTCTATCTAAAATCAAGGTCTTCACTAACTAAAAACTTCTGTAAAAAAAAATAGAGCCCTTTTAAATTTGCTGAATCGCAATTTAATAAGGCTGTAAGTCTCAAAGCTACAATTCCTCTTAAACTGAGATGATATTGAGGGCTGCATTACCAATATTAGGCTTAAAGTCCCAGTTATTGAATACAGTAAATATTGTACTGCAGACAAATGGTAAGTAATCAAATGAAAAAGGGAAGTAATATAACAATGGTCGTTTTAGTCTAGAAATGTATAAAGAAAGGCGCTTTCTAATTTGATGATGTCAATAGTTTTTCACTTTATGAAAGAAAAATCTAGTAAAATAAAGTTTTATCAGATAGGTATAATTTTTAAATAAAATGAAAGAATTCAATTAGATTTATTAGCAATTTGTCTCATGACGTTAAATTTGAGACAACAATATTTTTATTTTGTAACATATTCATATATTAGGTATTTGTTTGAGATATTGCACTTCTTCTTTTGTGTATGGGTGCATACAGACAAGATCAGGTTTATTGCACAGAAAGTCTATATTATAAGTAGCCATTGTAGATGCAATACTATATCTCCCTTGAGAGAAACATAAGGACTTTTATACTGTTTTGTACTCATAAAAGTTTATCCTGAGTATTTAACTAAAGCTTTTCAGGTAGAAATAATGGGCAGGCAAGATGGGTCAACAGGTTCTTATCTAGTTTCAAGACATGTCTCAGGTCATTCTGGTACTTTGTTCTGTCCATATTAGGTTCGTGCATATATATTTTACATTTTTTGTATTATGATTTTATCAAAAGTACTACATTTTGATGTTTAATTTCTATTGATCCCCAGTGGTGCTACTCTGTGGCTTCTTGATCTTTTCAATCAGAGGAAAAAGATACTTCTTCTTCTGTTTTCAAGAGTAAGGCTGCCAGGAGGAATATTTAAGAGACAGAATTTCTTTATTGTACACGAAACATTTATCAATTTTACACAAACACTCTCAGGGAGTTTATTTTTTAACAGCCTGTGAAATGTTGGTGTGAAGATGTGCAGGACACACATGGGAATGTAGAAGACCACAATAGTATACTGGGAATGCCCCATTTTGTGATACATGAGTCTGCCCTTTGAGAAGCCCAGCCAAATTACATACATAGGGCCCCATTACAATATTTTGGGCAGGCAATTAGGGTGCAAGTTGCACCGTAATTAGTAATCTATCTATCTATCTATCTATCTATCTATCAGAATCACTCAAAATGTCAACTCTGTGCGAAACCACTGAGGAATAGGCTAAAACTATCATATCTATCAAGTTACAGCGACCCGCCCCATTCAACTTATTTACAATATAGAAGTTTTAGCTGGTAAAAGGGTCTTTTAACAAAATTCCCCACATTTTCCATCCCTCTATTGTATCTATAGCATTTCTAGTGTCCCCTATTTCTGGGTGTCGCATTAATGTCAGGTCTTAAAGATTCCAGATTTATTAAATGCGTTCGTTATTGCATAGATATACAGATTCCTTCTATGTAGTACCAGGCTCTCCCGTGTACTGCAAGTTAGGGCACAAGAAGGTGACTATGAACTCCCAATTCACGGAGCTTAGCTGGAAGCACTACCTATTCTCAGTGTAAGCGTCTGACGTCAGACGCAACCCTGACGCACGTTTCGTCACTCGGGCGTGACTTTTTCAAAAAAACATAATATCTCTAACACTGATAAAAAGAGATATATATTTAAAAAGTCTGGAAGCCAAACCTAATAAAATCACACACTTAGTAAGATAAGACAAGAGGAAATAAGATCATGTATTGATCCCTCAAATATTAATAGTTTACTTATCAAAAGTGTGGAAAATAAGGGATTCAATATTAAAATGTTTTTAAGGAATTACTTCCTACTTCCCTTGATTTTAAAGAGTTTTTAATCGACGTTGTCTCCTAAGAATGTAAATAAAACTTTATTATTTTTGTTTTCTCCAATTCTCTATTGAATATAGTGCTATAAGCAATAAACCTTTTTTCTCCCTACACTTATGTGTACTCCAGCCCACCCGTAGAGGCAGAAAAATGCCTCCGAAAATGATTCAAGTGTCAGATCTGACATTAAACCTCTCAATTAAGTCAGATATAATGCTTAATTTCTTATATCTGACACAAATGAGGGATTACTAAGTACTCCCAACACCACACATTCTTGGCAATAAAATAGATCTCCCATTGCTCCAGGGATACCTCCCTCCCAAGCTGAAGGTAGTCCTGGGAATTATCTCCTCACATGTGAAGAAGGAACCTCGGGAATTCCATCCCCAATAATCACAATAACCATATGGGGATCTATTGAGCTATTAAACCTATGCCATGAAGGTCCTTAAAGAACCTCCATAGCACCTAAATATTAACTGCTATCACGGACCTCCAAGGCACACAAAAAATTAGAGGACCTTATGACAAGATATATAGTATGAAGGGTCTGTAAGGGCCATTTCCAATGCATATATAATGAGGATACTCTTGGTTTCAATCAAGAAAGAAGAGAACATGAATCATCTATTAACTCGGATAGCACACTTTATCGAGGGCAGAAGAGTGAGGACCAGGGCATTATGTATATTGCAGAATGGGCATTAGGGTACTTATATACAAATCACAATAGGGAATACCAGGATCAATCGTCTCACAGAATATCAAATATATACAGAGGAAGTAACTGTGACCCATGAAGGGTGCCTCCTGTCTGGGAAGCTCAGCATTGTGATGTTATTGCCTTTGCATGTATATAAACAGTGCAGTATCAGATTTTTCATACCAAAATGTATTGTACAAACATACAGACACATTTGTTTTTTTTGCACAGAAACTCTGTATTATAAGTAGCCATTGTAGATGCAATCTTTTCATTGGGTGAAACATAAGTACTCTTATACCATTTTATACTCATAAAAGTTTATCCTGAGTATTTAACTAGAGCTTTTCAGGTAGAAATAATGGGCACGCAAGATGAGTCAACGTGTTCTTATCTAGATTTAAGATTTGTCTCTAGTAATTTTTGCTACTTTGTTCTGTCCATATGAGGTTTGTGCATATACATTTTACAATTTTAGTATTCTGATTTTATCAAAAGTACTACATTTTGATGTTAATTTTTTTATTAATCCTCAGTTGTGCTGCTCTGTGGCTTGTTGATATTTTCAGTCTGAGGAATGAGTGAATTTTCTTCTGTTTCAAGAGAAAGGCTCCCAGGAGGAATATTTTAGAGACAGAAGTTTGTTATTGCCCTTCGTGGGAAACTAGCATGATCTGCATGAGAACCTAACATTATTCTGTCCACTTTCATCAGGTATTGTAATAAACAGAAGTTAAAGCCAAAGGTAGTTCTGTCACACCCAGGGGGACCCACTGGACTTTGGAGACTAAGGACTACTGGGGGGCATGGGGTACAAAAACACCACTTCTCCCCTTTTTCCTAAAACCAATGCCCAAATACTTAGGTACTTTGATGATCACCACCATTTAATATTGCCTAAAATATGATGGGAGTCGTTTTGCTGTTGCCATGTTTATAATTTATTTACATCCAGGGATCCCTATGGACTTTTTGGGACTGAGAAAAGTAAAATGGGGCCTGGTTGGGCACAGGTTAGAGTGGTACAATAGGTCCCTTTCTTCAAAGACATTGCCCCACCTTCTGGATACATGGATTGGTATTTTCCTTTTGGCATGAGTTGGTTAATATTCCCTGTGGTATGCTTGTAACATATATTACTTATATATGCAATGTTAAGTATGAGAATCCCCAAATCATGTTTGATATTAAAATTATTTCCCCCTGAGGAATATAATAAAGCATATCACCTGAATCCTTTAAGAATGATGTCAAAGTTATGGGGTACCAGGTTGAGGGAGTTTGGGGAAAGGCTTCAAAGGATCAGGGGCAGGCCATCAAATAAGTGACAGATCTAATCAACTGTTATTGTCCCCTGGTGACATTTAGTTTTACCACTTTTAAAAGCTGACCAAATGGGCCTGCTTTCATACCAGTATGAGCTGTCATGTAGGCAGCCAGACAAGCTGTCTTCATATTTGAGTAGTCAGCTAACCTCTCTTGACAGGCTTATCAAAGGAGTACATTATTAGGTACTGTTTCAGGCTGCCAAGCACCTTGGGGGTCCTTAAGAACTCTGTCGGTCCTTCATGTACAGGTGGCACACACAGTGAGAAAAATAGAGCTTGGGGATTGGATAATGTTTGCTATGGTTGTGACCCTGTATATACATTTGAGTTGTTCTTGCTAATAAACAGTTGTAAGTTGGGATATGCATAATTTATATGTATTATTCATTCTGGGGAAGGAATAATCCTGTACATTGGGGTTATGGATGCCACACCTGATTGACTAGAGTTACAGTCTGTAACTCTGTTGTCCTGGTTCTGATACTCCCTTGGTCTGGTTTGGTGGTCAAATTCTGGTTTGGGTTTATTCCTGCTAGCAGGGATATCAACAAGAACCCTCACAGTCTGCTGGGTAGGTCAGAACCAGGTTCTAGGAAGCCCAATTGAAGAAGAGGGTCGTGACAAGTACTACATTATACAAAGATACTTCAATTATATAAAGTGGCATGATAATATAAAAAGAACACCTGTCCTTGCTTTGCTCTTGTAGTTATTTTTGTTAGGCTGAGTAGGGGCAGTACTGAGGCTTTTGCAAGTGTAAAATACAGCTTTGGTGGGTTCTCCTCTCCAACAGTTGGGTTCTGTGCAAATTTCACATGCAAACTGAACCCCCTATGATAAATTACAGATGCTATTGATGATCTAAATTACCTAGGAGTTTGGGCGCCAACTTTGCCTATAACATTAACATTTTATGAGTGAGGTTATGTGTGCGTAAGCATAATGTTTAGATACTTATTTTGTGTCTAACCCCCATAGATCATACAAATGTAACAAACATAAATAACACTACAATCCCCTAGGCAGATCTCTCTACAAAGATGGAACAATGGTCAATATTACAGGATTTTTTCTATGTATTGATAACTCAAAATGATAATTACATGCAATTCTGGTAATTTCTCTTGTTGCTTTAAAAGACGTCCCACTTCCCAACCAAGATCAGCTTATAAAATAGTGTATATCTGTTGCAATTTTATTACAAACATAACCACACTTTGCTTACCCTCCCCTTCAAGCACAAAGGAGCCTTGAAACTTTAAACTGAAGTCACTTATTTACAGTACATTATTTTAAAAACTATACTTTCTAATAGACAAAATATTTAAGAAAGTATAAAAATATATGCAGTCTTTAATTTATTACCTAATCTATCACCTTTATACATCATGAGCAGTCCTACCTTGCTAAATCTTAACTAGGCTGATTTGGAGCCAATCGTGATTGGCATAGGCTAACTTACATTCAGTTACAACCTGAGGAAGCTCTTCTCCTTATTTGTTAGAGTACTACTTGAGAGTGAAATATTTTCAGATGAAGATGCTTGATATTATTACTAGTATTACAACTGCCGACAATGTTGTTCATTGATTAGAGGACCTGATCTTGCTGATGGCTTTTTGTAATTAAATTTTTTTTAATTGTTTATTTTCCTTTTTGTTGCCGCCTAAACAATTAACTTCTTTTTGTAAGCACTTTAGTAAGCACTGTACGCCTTTGTCTGCCTCAGTTTGGTAAGGATTGTAACCCGTCTTTGTTTTCTGTACTTACTTTTATTTCTCAAACTATTTTAAAACTTAAAAAACACTTCAAGTGAAGCAACTTAGATGCTTCTGTACATTCAAGGTCGCCAAACAGAAACAACAACATAATTGCATATATTAGATAACAAATTAGAGTAGTAATATTTTTGTTTTACTTTCTACAAAATTTGGCCATACAGCATGAGTAGATCTTCAAGATACTGGGCTAAATTAGTTCTTTTAATAAAGATAGCTGATCTTAAAAAGACACTAACATTACAATATGCACACTGCACCATCATATAAAAGGTGAAAATTCATGTGTAAAAGTGGTTTCATTTTTTAAGCTGATCAAGAATTCACTTAGAAATTGTCATTTTAGTTTTTGCTTGTATAGTCCTTGAATCCTTCCCACAAGAAACTGAATACATAATGAGGTTCAGGCTGAGATTGCCACACTCATACTTATCTTTACTTGCTTTCTAATCTTGTTTTGTATCATATAGAGATGAGGTGCAGTTGTTAAATCTTCTATTTTTTAGAACTGTAGTTCCTCTATTCAAAGCCACCATATTTCCTTTTTCTTTCTTCTTTTACATTCTTATTTTATTTAAAAGTATTACAACATCCCTATTTGTCTCTTATCACTAATTTACAGTGTATATAGATTTAGTTTTTTACCTTATGAAAAAAATTATATTTATATTAAAAGTCAGAGCCATAACCACATTTATAAAACAGTGTCCCGGTCCACTTCTCAATGAGCAACATGTCCATTTTCAGGAGCTATCAAACACAAACTAATTCTTATTAATATATTATTAGGTACTCACTGCCAGTTAGAATTACACCCTGATGAAAATGCAAAAAAAATTAAATTACATTTTAATTAGAGAGAGTATTGATCCAGGGAGGAATCAGATCATAAGTATCTGGGGTCAGGAAATAATTCATTTTCTTTCCCTTTTGAGACGATTGGCAAAGTTTCACCTTTTTTTTTCTGTTTGCCTTCCTCTGGATCAATTAACAACTAATCTGCATATTGCAGATGAGAGTGGATGTAGTCTTTTTGGATTTTGCAATGGCTTTTGATACAGTGCCACATGGGAGACTATTGTGCAAACTAAGGGATACAGGAATTGCAGTAAATATCTACTCATGGATCAAGAGCTTGCTAAAAGACAGGAAGCAAAGGGTTGTGCTTGTAGATTTTTTCAAACTCAATTACTATGTAACTATTACTATGTAAATATTTGTTTGTTGTGGAATAGAGTAAACAATGGGACGTATTCTATTGCCCAATTCGTAATTTTATACACACTTAAAATCACCCTTAATATTGCCACAGATTCTTTTAGCTACTTACATTCCCATTACGAGTTACCCACCCACAATCTCTATGGGCCAGCCAAAGACACAAATTCTGCTTTAGAAGTCCCTCGGTTTTAGTAAAGCTCGAATATTACGAGAGCTAAGTAATTAAAGTAACACAAAATTTATATTGTATTAGACCCGCAGCACTAGCTTGCAAATAAAGTCTGACCGCAAATGAAAAAAATATTACGAGTAAAAATAGGACTTGCAAAGCATTTTTCAAACACTTATTATAGCTGTAGAAGCAATTAAACACACAATGCTGTATTTTAAAAGCACGGAAAGCATAGGCAGACATTAGAATTAATTGCACAGCAGTCTCAAACCCACAAATGTGCAATTAAAAAAAAATATATATTTTTTTATTATTTCTGCGTAATATTGATCTTGGGACTAGGGAGGTTAATACATGTCATGAAACCCACATGGACTAGAACAGATGATCTAATGCATGTTATAGAGTGCTAGAGTGCTTGATTGTGAGGCTGATTGGCAAATATTACTTATTGACTCTCATTAATTCTTAGCCTCCGATTGCAGATTATGTGTAACTTTGATGTTTTACTAACGTCATGATGACGGTCCCATTTACTTTTGGCTGTGTCTAAGAAGTAAATTACAGGCTTGCTTAAATATTGTCAGATCATATGAGTATGACCCCTGAAATCCTACTTAAAAAAGGCAGGGTTTACGTGTTTAGGCTTAAGGAGGTAAATTGTGGGCTTGAGTCAACAGAATATATCTAAACATTTAGAGAAAAAAAAATACCTGCAGCCAAAATTACAGGTTAGAGGCATTTTCAGGCTTCTATTAGAATAGGGCCAAATGTTTGTATGTATGTAGAGATAATAAAGAGATAATATACAAGAATATGTATATTTGAAAAAGATTATAAGTAGGAGTCAATATGGATTTATGAGGTCATGTCAAACAAATCTGATTAGTTTCTATGAGGAGGTTAGTAGGAACCTGGTTCAAGGCAACTCAGTGGATGTAGTCTTTTTGGATTTTGCAATGGCTTTTGATACAGTGCCACATGGGAGACTATTGTGCAAACTAAGGGATACAAGAATTGCAGTAAATATCTGCTCATGGATCAAGAGCTTGCTAAAAGACAAGACGCAAAGGGTTGTGGTAAATGGAACATACTCCGATTGGAGTAATGTGGTAAGCAGGGTTTTCTCATTTGGGATATGGAATACAATTTTGTGCACCACTTCATAAAAATTACATTTTAGAGCTGGAAACGGTACAGAGAAAGGGCTACAAAACTAATAAGGGGAATGGATGGGCTAAGTTATAAAGAAAGACTAACCAAATTAAGCTTATTTTCTCTAGAAAAAAGACCCTATATCCTATATAAATACATCTAAGGTCAGTATCAAGATTTGTCAAGTGAGCTTTTTATGAGGTTTTCAACTGACAAGAGGACATCCATTGAGGTTAGAAATAAAATGATTCCACCTTAAAGAAAGAAAAGGGTTCTTCACAGTAAGGGTGGTTAATCTGTGGAATTCACTACCAAAGGAGGTGGTGACAGCGGATTCTATAGATAACTTAAAAAGGGGACTGGATTTATTTCTAATTAAAAAGGGCCTCCAGGGCTATCCTGGATAATTAGAGAGAGAGTATTGAACCAGGGAGGAATCCAATCGCCAGTATCTGGGGTCAGGAAGGAATTCATTTTTTTTTTCTTTTGAGATGATTGGCAAAGTTTCACTTAGTTTTTTTTCTGTTTGCCTTCCTCTGAACCAATCAATTAATTAATCAAATAATTAACTACTAATCCCCATATTGCAGATCAGGGTGGATCTGAAAGTCTTTCTTCAACCTCAATTACTATGTAACTACCATATTTTTCCATCTATAAGACGCCCCCATGTATGAGACGACCCCTATTTTTGGAGCCAAAAATTCATAAATAAATAAATATGCAAATGGGTATTTTATAAGTTTTTATTGTGTTACATATATATTTAAGGGCAATTTCTGTCATGATTTTCACTGATTTCCTTTCCAGCTCAATATCTTTGTGATCACATCACTTATTACTCAGTCGCGGTGTGCAATTGCATTTTACCGGTTTACACAGGAATCCCAAAGATATTGAGCTGGAATGAAAATCGGTGAAAATGTGTAACACAATAAATACATATTTCTATGCACACAAGCAGCACACATATGCCACACACATGCCACACACAAGCTGATCAGCTCATTCGCAATGTTTATCACACTGTAATGCTGCATCTGGCCACTAGAGGCACGAGAAAAGACACACATAGTGGAAATGCTTGTTTTAATTAGATTGCATTACAGCACTGCTTGTAAGCTTAGAAATGTGTATTTTATAAGATTCTTTTCTTTGGTCACTGCAACATTATGGGTCTATACTCACTTTACCAAATAATTGGTTAACGCAGGAAGAAATCCAAAAGAGGTTGGAAAAAATAAAGCCCCAGGTCCTTATGGAATACATCCAAGGGTACTGAGAGAACTGGGTTCTGTAATAGCCAAACCAGTATATATCATTTGTCAAGATTCACTCAACACAGGGCCTCCACCAGATGACTGGAGAAAAGCAGAAGTGATACTTATATTTAAGAAGGGAGCAAGAGCAAATCTGGGGAATTATTGACCTGTAAGCCTCACTTCTGTAGTGGGAAAGCTTTTAGAAGGGTAATAAGGGATAATATACAAGAATATGTCTATTCAAACAGTATTATAAGAAGGAGTTAACATGGACTTATGAGGGATAGGTCATGTTAAACAAATCTAATTAGTTTCTATGAGGAGGTTAGTAGAAACTTGGACCACAGCAACTCAGTGGATGTAGTATTTTTAGATTTTACAAAGGCTTTTGATATAGTGCCACATGGGAGTCTATTGTGCAAACTAAGGTATACAGGAATTGCAGTAAATATATGCACATGGATTGAGAGCTTGCTAAAAGACAAGAAGCAAAGGGTTGTTGTAAATGGAACATACTCCGAATGGACTAATGTGGTAAGTGGGGTTCCTTAGGGTTCAGTATTAGGTCCTCTCCTTTTTAACATATTTATTAACGACTTAGAAGTAGGACTGGAAAGTATTGTCCCCATTTTTGCTGATGACACTAAGTTGTGCAAGGTAATTAAATTAGAAAATTATATACCGTATATACTCGAGTATAAGCCGACCCTAGTATAAGCCGAGGCACCCATTTTACCACAAAATACTGGGTAAAATGAGTGACTCGAGTATAAGCCGAGGGTGGGAAATGTGCTGCCCCCTGTGTCTCTCTTGTGCCCTCTGGGTACCCCTCTCTCTCTGTGTCTCTTCTCCCCTCTCCCTTCCCTGTGTCTCTTCTGCCCTCTCCCTTCCCTGTGTCTCTTCCAACCTCTCCCTTCCCTGTGTCTCTTTCAACCTCTTCCTTCCCTGTGTCTCTTCTCCCCTCTCCCTTCCCTGTGTCTCTTCCAACCTCTCCCTTCCCTGTGTCTCTTAAACCCCTAGGGGGGTTTAGGTGGAGGAGAGCGGTTGAGGGGGGTTTATGCTGAGGAGGGGGGGTTAGGGTGAGGAGGGGAGAAGGAAAGAGACACGGGGGGTTAGAGACACACGGGGGGGTTAGAGACACACGGGGGGGGGGGGGTTAGAGACACACGGGGGGAGAGTGACTTGAGTATAAGCCGAGGGGGCCCTTTTATGCCTTAAAAAAAGGGCTGAAAAACTCGGCTTATACTCGAGTATATACGGCACTTTCCCTCCAAAGGGGTTTGCATAAATTAGAGAAATGGGCAATTAAATGGCAGATGAGATTTAATACGAATAAATGTAAAGTTATGCATCTACAAAGGAATAATAGCCATAACATTTATACATTTAATGGAGCAAATCTAGGGGTATCAGATATTGAGAGGGATTTGGGAGTACTTGTGGACAACCACCTAGGTAACAGTGATCATAGCCAAGCAGCATCTGCAAAGGCAAATAAAATATTAGCATGTATTAAGAAGGGTATAGAAGCCAGGGAAGCAAATATAATTCTACCACTATACAAACCCCTAGTACGCCCTCATTTGTAATATGGAGTACATTTTTGGGCACCACTTCATATAAAGGACATTTTAGAGCTGGAAAAGGTACAGACAAGGGCAACAAAATGATAAGGGGAATGGAGGGGCTAAGTTACAAAGAAAGACTAACCAAATTAAACGTATTTTCATAGAAGAAAGGTGTCTAAGAGGGGATATGATTACCCTATATAACTGCATCCAGGGTCAGTATAAAGATTTGTTAAGGGAGCTTTTTGTGCCAAGAGGACATCCTTTGAGGTTAGAAATTACAAGATTCCACCTTAAAGAAAGAAAAGGGTTCTTCACAGTAAGGGTCGTTTATATGTGGAATTCGCGACCAAGGTTAAGCGGTGACAGCGGTTTTATTACATAACTTTAAAAAGGGATTGGATATATTTTTAAATAAAAAGGGCATTCTGGGTTATCCTGGTTAATTAGAGAGGGAGTATTGATCCAGGAGGAATCCGATTGCCAGTATCTGGGGTTAGAAAGGAATATTTTTTTTCCTCTTGAGACAATTGGCTAAGTTTCACTTGGGTTTTTTCTGTTTGCCTGCCTCTGGATCAATTAACAGTTAATTTGCAGATCAATATTGCAGAGCAGAGGAGATCTTAAAAGGTTGAGCTTGATGGGCTAAAATGTAACTATGTAACATAAGCAATCTTACTGACTTCAGGAACACCCTAGATCCGTGCAGCTTTTCTGCTACAGGTAAACCCACAGCATCCACAATGCACTCATTAGTATCTTTACTGCCACAATACAAACTCTGGCCTGAAGTTCTTGCAGTAAATCCACACAGAACCAGGTGGAGCACTGGCCCATCCTTCTTCCCCAAATGCTCCATCCCATGTACCGTTTAATATGCAGAATTTAGCCACTTTACTTGCACAAAATACTGTCTTTTACTTGGGGCTTTATACTGCAGATTTCTCTTAGGCACTTCCAATAATTCTGTCACAGAGTCTAGTTTGCAGTTTGGATTTCTGATTCTAATTAGTGCAACTTTCTGGTGCAGCTCATTATGTATTCTAAAAAGTACAAAATGTCAGAAATATGCTAAAACCACAAACTTTAAAATTCAGTTAATATAGCAGCGGTTTTAAAAGTAAAGCACTTTTTCATATGCTTTTACACGTATGGAGATTTCAGTATCCCTTTAATCTGTGACTAGCTAGTAACGGTGCAGTAGTTGCAAAAGATCCAGGTCACACAACAGGATAGGAGTTATCTGCTACCTGCAGTAAAGGACATCTGTTAATTCATTAGTATAAATATGTAGATATTTATTTTATAGAAAGGTGATTTGTTCACCATAATGATAATTTGACAGCCAAAATGGATGATGTTTGTGTGGATAAATGTAGTAATGCCCAGTCTAAAGTAGCTGGCCAGAAAAATTCATGTTTTACTGTATTCCCTAAGAAGGTTAAGATATCAGCTGCTTTTTATTTTTTGAAAATTAATTACACATTGAGTTTAATAGAAAACTTAGTGGTAACGTGCTTTGGTTGCCATAATCAAATTCTTTTGTTGGCTTCAAGACAGATAAGAGCAGAGCCAAAGGGGGAGGCTGTGGTTGGAAAACATAACATGTTTTCTGGTACAACTACCTGTCTTAGGAGAAAGATAATTAAGTGGGTATATTGTGCCATATTTTCAAGTATTTCATATGTTTTTGTTTTATTTTGCAAACCTATTTGAATGTGTGAGTAGCCCAGCCAATATTTGTCTACAGACAGAAATATTCTTCCCCTTCGATTTAGAGTCAAAAAATTTTGCAGTGTCATCTCACTTGTTCATATAGTTTCTTAATGGTTAAGTCTAAATGATCTATTCAAATCTTGTCCAATCTAGGTAACTCTTTCAGTATCTTACAGCCTTATTAAATTGCGATTTGGCCAATTGAATAGGGCTCTATATAAGCACATAGCACATTTCTTTACAGAAGTTTTTCGTTAGTTAACTTCTATCCAAAAGCAAGGTCTTCACTAACGAAAAACTTCTGTAAAAAAAATATGCTCTGTGCTTCTAAAGAGCCCTATTCAATTTGCTGAATCGCAATTTAATAAGGCTGTTAGTGTCTAACATCGCTATTCATCGCTATTTAATAAGGCTGTAAATAAGTAAGTAAATCAAACTAATTGATCCACCTGAAAATGCAGCTTGGATCCGGCCCCCAAGAATTATCATTGGAAAGCTGGACATTTTTGTTTGAGGCCATTTTATGAGTATGTCAAAATGGAAGCAGCCTGATTTCATTCTCTTTCATTATTTTTTTTTATTTAAAGAAAAATGTATTTTAAGAATAAAACCTCCACACCATACAAAGTTGCTGTGTAAGTTTTCTACTTCCACCTGTCTGTGTTGTTATATGTGTTGAAGGGACTAGCTATCTATCTGTACAATACCAAACATATACTAAGCTGTTTTCTATGGGGAAAATTAACATAGCTGTCTTAGTACAAAGTTCAGATTTGGCCTTATGGATACCAGGTAGTACCTTTTATGTTTATAACTTATTTGAAAACAAATTGCCTCAACTCAAGGAATAAGAAAATTGAGAAGAACCTTGAGACAGGAAGCCAGTCTACAGAAAATCTTATTAAACAGGTTTGTTCGTGTCAAACAATAACACATCACATCTGCAAAATTAAAAAAGTAAAAGAAAATCAATTTACTTGGGTGTGTTTGTGCTGACTGAAAGTATGTATTTTTCATACACATAGATAAATATTTAGATAAATGCATCTTGTGGTAAACAACTTTTAAAGGACTACTGTTAGACATATAAAAGCAAATCTTATATGTTTGTTGGGTAGAAACTATGAAAAACAGTATGCAGTTTAAAATAAATACGTTTATACTTGTCTTACATTTCCCCTTCGCTGCCCACACAGAGTTAAAATCTTCTTTTAGTATCCTCATTGTCTCCGCCCAGTGACATCACAAGGTGGAGCCAATGACTACTTGCATTATTAAAGCCGTACTCCTTTATTGAGCATGCTTAATCTAAACCAGACTAGTCATAATTTTCTTTTAGCCTAGGCCTTAGGCCAGGGCTTCTCAACTCCACTCCTCAGGGCCCACCAACAGTTCACCTTTTCGGTATATCCCTGCTTGAGCACAGGTGAGCTAATCAGAGGTTCAGTACTTCTGTTTAACCACCTGCTGAGCCTCTGATTAGCTCACCTGTGCTTAAGCAGGGATATACCTAACATGTGAACTGTTGGTGTGCCCCGAGGACCGGAGTTGAGAAACACTGCCTTAGGCTGAGCTGTCCACACACCCCGATAGGCAGAGGTGCTCTGCTTGAGTGGAAAACTGACAATTTCAAAAGTAAAATGCATGCTGCTTTTAGTAGTCTATGCACAACACATAAACATGAGGTTTACTTTCTTAATGCATCACTGTAGTCATTTAATGCCTTCAATGCCTCTTCACACAAAATCACATATCCAAGAAACTAAACACCAAACCAATTCAGACATGACTTCAGTAAGAACAGTAGTTTTAATTTTACACATCAAAGGAAAGTATTATTTGCACAGACTAAGACCTGCCTTCACAAGGTCTCCACACCACAGCAACATGCTAATCTCCGGAGACTCCTATATATCAGCAGCTCCAGCAGACCATGGGTAAGATCTCAAAATGTTTACGGTCTATGATGTGGATCAAACAGCTTCTTACCTTAACGCTGTACCAGGCCCCAAATAACGTCAGTTTCCCAGCAAATTTGATCAATCACAAATCACCCCAAGAGTATTGCCTCTACTTTCCAAGAATACAACTCAAATTTATACTCCCTCTGTAGTGGTCAGTTTAACTTCAACACCTCTCCTAAATAACTAAAAACTTTTTGGGATATGTCTCCATGCCAGAACTGACAGAACATAGAAGCCCCTTACAAGGAATTTTCCTTTAAGTTCAATTTCGCATTGAAGCAACCGAAAACCCATAGACTCAGTTCATCAAACTTAAAGAAAAATACTAGTAAATCCCTTCATTGATGAGTGCTTTTAAGTGTGAACCTGAAGGAGGTTAAGTGACCCCTAAATTATAGTTACAGCAAATTGGTTGATGGCACATCAGGCAGGGAACAATATGAGAAGGGTTAATTACATGATCATTCATGCTTGCTGCAGCAACAGTGAATTTTTTTATGACTGGAAAAGTAGGTTCCTCAGAAGGTTCCTCAGGTTCTGAAGGCCTGAATCTCCATGAAATCATGTCTGTCTACAACAACCCATCTATGTTTTTTTGCCTCCCAAATGATTATGTCTAACTTTTCTTGGTCTTAAATGACACAATGCCCCTTGTTGCGTAATTTCCATAGATATGCAGTCATATACGACTTACAGATAGGTGGCACACACCATAATATAATTATGTTCATATTATCATCTCATTTATATAGCTCCAGCACATTGCATAGTGCTGGGTTACAGTAATACATGGGTATGATGATACATAATTTGACAGACTGATACCATATAATCAAACTGAGTACATCCCAACTTATTGAGTCTGGCCATGTCATTTTTTTCTTAAATTTGTTATCAAAGGTTTTAATTTTTTTAAACAAACAGTACATTGAAGATGGAAGATTGCAGAGGCATTATGAAATATATTGGCTGTATAGCAAGCGATTAGCAAGATGTTTAGTGCATCACACCTGTAGTAACTACTTCCACTTGCTAAACCCTATTACCTTATGATTAACCATCTGTGGATGTAGTAGTGTATATTACAAAACAATAAGAAAAATCATACATACACGGTTGAGTCACATTATTGTGATCACCACCTACTTTTGACGTCAGCAGCATGTAGCCAGTGAAATACGGCATGTGTCATGAGCTGGCTTGGTGGGTATATGAGGTGACATGTAGGTGTCCTGCAACCATATCAACCATCATTGTAATGGGCAGCATGTGCAATTTATCCGACTTTGGCTTTAGGGCCAAGGGTGGCAGTATTTCTGAAACAGCACAGTTTATGAACTGTTCGTGTGCTGCTGTGGTTAAAGTGTACCATGACTGATCAAATGGCACCATTATGAATAAATGGTGTGGTAAATCAGGAGCATGACATGCCATTGATGTCATAGGTGAATGTCGGCTGCGAACATGTGTGGGGGACAACTGGCACAAAATAGTTGATCAACTCACCATCCAAACAAACCAGGGGACTACCAGACGTGTATCTAAAACAACAATACAGCGAACCCTGTTGGCTATGAGGCTCTGAAGCAAGCGGCTGGTCACCAAATCCATGCTTACGAGGAATCATCGTCAGAAACTACTTCAATTTGCACAACAGTTCCAAAATTGGACCTCTTCTGATTGGCAAAGGGTTGCCTTCTCTGAAGAGTCATGTTTTCTGCCCCATCGACTGGACAGATGTTGGTATGTCAGTCGTGAAACCTTCAAGAACAAACACTCTGCAATCATTGTTGATAGAATACAAGCTGGTGGAGGCAGCGTTATGGTCTGGAGAATGTTTTCTTGGCATTGTTTGGGTCCACTCATACCTCTGGAAGGCACTCTCAACCGATTGTTATCTATCCATCCTTGCACGTACAGCCATACATGTTGACTGTCTTCCCTGGAGCCCATAGGATCTTCTAGCATTACAATGCAACATGTCATACAGCCAGAATTGTCCGGGAGTGGTTGGAGGAGCACAACGAAGACTTCCAAATTCGTACTTACTTTCCTGGCCTCCAAATTCCCCCGGACTTGAACCTCATCAAGCACCTGTGGGACCACCTCAATCGCCATGTTCGTCATATGGATCCTCCACCATGCAGCAGCTGTCGGATGCACTGCAGTCTGCATGGCTCCAGATACCGTTGCCAACCTTCCAGCATTTTATTGACTCACTACCACTCCGTTTAGCTGCTGTCTGTTCTGTACATGGCAGATATTCAGAATATTAGCTGATGGAAATAATAATGTGACTTGACCGTGTATAATCACATATATAAAGGAATCAGAACAGGTATACCAATATACCTGTGGCATAATCTGTACTATAAACATCTTTGGCACTTGATTGTCAGACAGACTTGTGAGACACTTTACCTTTACGTCATATGTTAAACGAAGATATTGTTTATTGGATAAAAGTGCTCAGTGTACTAATAAATGGTTCCCAAAGCTCAAAAAACATCTTCCTATCAATATCTTTGTGAGAGGACGGACTGTTCTATTTGATGTGTCCCCCATTGTAGTCGTCCAAGAGTATCTCAAGTTTTGATACTATCAAAGGTATTGATAACGCATTGTGGCTATAAAGCATAAAATCAGATCAAAACTGAAACACTGTCAGGCAAAACCAAAAGTTGTACATGTAATCTGCTGAAGGTGTCTGACATTTTTAGCAACTGTTTGACTTGGCCAAACTTGAGAGCAGCTAACTTGGGTGTTGCATACTATCCATATAAAATAAGTAGCTTTGACATTATTTAGCCTTCTTGTAAAAGTGGTTAGTTGGGATTGCATTTCTATATCAGGAAATTCTACTGCCCAGACTTTAATACCACAGTTCTCATGAAATGGTCAATAGGGAGTGTGATTGAGTAGAAATATGAAATGGGTCATCATGTATCTATTTTAAAATAAATGATAGTATAATATGTTTTCCCTATTAACATGCCATCAAATCAGTTTCAGGCAGGCACTTTTCATGCTGATGAACATCAGATTCCACAAACTTGTTATTTTTATTACTAAATCTTACCACAGCTTGACATGCTACAACTTCCCCCGTCACCTCTACTGAATATGATAACATTTACAGAAAGAGCATCACTATTGTTTAGCAATGTTGAGATATGTCATCAGTATCAAGATGAACATCAGTTTTAGGCTTTAATATACTTACCAAATACTTCCTGTAGCCATACACTGACACTTCTTTTTTTTTTTTTTTATTATTATTTTTGTTAACTATCCATGAGAAAGCAATAGTAACATTTTTCACATGGCACATCTTTAAAAACAATATCAAATTTAATTGAACGAGCAAACTTCAAGTCCAAGTCGTATTTCAGCCAAAAGACCAAGGGTGATTGGAGGCTCCAAACCCATGCAGATTCTTGTTAGCTTTGTACATGTTCTCATGCCTTTCTACTATGGTCCCTGTTCCCTAAAAGTACCATCTCGTCTGAAAACAATGCAGCAAAATATACATCCTATCCTTCAAGACTACTCCCCATCCTTGCTAAAGAGTTTTTGCTGCTTATGCCATCTTCGCAGCCTCTGACTGGAGGAAGGTATCGCCTGTTTAAATTATGTCCATTATGTTCCCAAATTGGTTTGACTTTTGCATTTCTAAAGATAAACCATTGGACTTATTTACAGAACCCAATATGATTGGGTGTATTCTCACCAATGAAATCCCTAATCGTTAAACTTTACATCCTCCTGACTTCTCACAGGGGAACACACATATGTGACATCATGGGAAGGAGACATGGGGTCGTCCAACATCTCTGAACTAATGGAAGCTCAGGAAATATTTGCATCATTGTCCGTAAAGACAATAGTCACAGAAACAAATTAGAAAATACTCTTGAGGCGGTACTTCATTGCTCAATATTTCCTCATCTTCACCTGTAGATAGGTGGAATTGTGAAGAGCTTTTTCATATCTTCTTGTCCTGCGCACTTGCATGCTTTTAGTTTTCTAGTGGGAAAGTTATGTCAGCACCTGTGCAGCTAAATTAATTTAATCTTCTACCTTTGCTCAGATTACTGACTGTAACATTTTAATATTCCAAAAGTAAGTAGTCAACTTTCTTATGTTCTGATAATGCTTGTGCATATTGTAACCAATTATCAGAATATTTAACTACCCTTTTATTACCTTTTGCCTTTCTGTTTAGTTTGTTTCACACAATATCACATAACTACCTGGTATGTAACTTAAAACATCTGGAAGTTTCCCTGTGTTTAACTTTCTCTAATCTAACACACGCTGCTTATATCAGAAACACACATTACATGGAGTAATGTTATACACATACAGATTTATTTTATTTAAAAAAAATGGTTTCCATACCCCTAGAACCCGCTACATAGGCAGCCCATACTAACCAATAGAATCACTGCAGTCAAGTACGTTTTTTAACCCCTATACTAGCCTTCCAGCCAGTAGCAGCACAATGCAGAGATCTAGAGCAGCACTGTCTGAGATGCTTCATTCATGGAGGAAAGAGAGGTGTTTGGTGGGAACAAAAGACTACACACCCCATGATGCTTTGCTACAATGACTGAATTCCCCACGCTACTACAATGTTGCCTGATTTTTATGCTAATGTAGCTTGGATTTTCAGGGGTATTCCACTGCCAGAAAACTGAATGCATTTTGCAAACTATATGGTAAGTTTATTAATGTTTATTTGGGGATATTTTTTAAATGGAAACATTTTTGTATAATGCATTCATAATCCGTGAAACCTGTGTATACCTTTAAGAGTTTAATTTTAATACTAAGTGATGACTAAAGAAATATGATTGTTTACAAGGATCTCTAAAGCAACTTTCATAAATTACATATATTATTTTTCCCCAGAGATTAAGAAATATGTTGATGAAAACTGTAAGTGTTCAAAATGATATTATTGCCAAAAAAAAAAAAGTAATAACAAAGCTGAACAAATAAACCAGGACATTTACTGCATCAATGATAAAGCATAACATACATAGCTGACACTGTAGAAATACAAGTATAATTACATATAGTGCTTTGCAAACAATGACTATTGCAGGAATCACATTTTAAAGGGACATGGAAGGTTTTTGGATTTTACAAGGAATATAATATATATATGCATCTATTACTTTTGTGTACTTTATTTTATTAAGAAGTGCTTATAAACTCTGTTTTTTCTCCCTCAAACCATACAATTTGTATCTGTTTGTGTCTGCCCTCTCTAGCACATGTAGCTCATAAATACACAGACAGTAAAGTTCAGTATTTTAAATTAGCCTATCAGTGACCTCTCTCAAGCAGCATGTTGCAGAATGTTACCACTGATTGGTTACTATGAAATACCGCACACCCTTAGATGTACACCATCTTCAGGAGCTGCAGAGGGGAGAACGTAATTAGGAAGTATCTGTAAGATTTTAGGCAGAAAAAAAAACAGAGCTTTTAATCACTTCTCAATAAAGTACACGAGAGTAAAGAGATACACAGGTCTGTTATATCCTTTAAGGAACATATAGCTCCAGTTCAGGACTTCAACCAAGAGTTGAAAGGGACACTGTAGTTCCAAGTTTTTTTTTCATGCATTTAAAAGGTTTTACATTTTTTTTCATGTAGGAAAAATGATTGGTCTAAATTATGTCCAGAGAGTCTCTATTGTGTCCAAGTACGCCTATCTATACCACAACTATATGCTTGGCTCAATGTGAAGGAGACCCCAAGCTGAGCTGGTTGTGGTTGCATCAGTAAATGCACTGCAGCCCAAGGGTAATTGCTTTGTCTTGCTATTGGCTGCTATTAAATAACATGTTGTGCTTTAATTGCAGTGCATAATTCAAAATGAATGAATCCCTTTTTAGTATGATCAGTATTGTTTGGGGTCTTTTAGATGTACTATATTCCTCCGCACTCCCAGTATGGTTACTATCAGGTGATAGCCAATGACCTATGGTTCATGCTTTTAATACAAGCCACTAGTATCTGACTAGAACCCCTGCCCTTCTTTTTAGTTTGCACAATATACATTTGAAAAATTCTAGCAAGGACCTTTTTCAAATATGTTTATAGCAACCATAGACACATAGATTTGATGGCTGATAACAAAGTATATCTACTTTGCTCATGCTATCTACCTTAAATTGACTTAATTGAACCTCAGGATAATCTTATGCTTGTCATATGCATGGTTTAATTCCTGTTTTTGACTCTATGGGCCCGATTCAGTTGCCCAACTCGTAACTTTATACACACTTAAAATCACTCTTAATATTGCTACATGTTCAGCAAATATTACTTATTGGGACTTATTCATTCTTAAGTCAATAAAATGCATATAAAGATTTATAAAGAAAAACACCCGAAGCCAAGTTTATGAGTTCAAGGCATTTGCAAGTAGCTAATAGAATAGGGCCCTATCACTCCACTGGAACCATACATTAGGCATACATGTAGCTTCACGTGCCTAAGAAAAGTCCTATTCCAACACCATGGCCCTTATTCAATTGAGCAATCCCCGGTTGTCAATATCGTAACTCCGGACCATCTAAGCCTTTGATATTTCTAGCCCGTAAATGTTACAATTGAAAATCACTATTGAATTGTTACAATTCCTCAAGCCGGCAGTTGTTTTCACACCCATAAATGGCAAATGTAGCCAAAAATCCTACAGGTACCAGATAGGACTCGCAAGCGGGTTAAATACCTGCTTAAAGCACTGTAAATGCAAATAAAAAATCAATACTGCACTGTAAATGACAGAGAAAGTGATGAAAGACATTAGAATGAATTGCACAACAGTCTCAAGATCACAAAAAAAAAAAAAATGTTTACGTTTAATTTCCGTGTTATATCATTCTCGGTAATCAATGAGTTAATACATATCAGGCCACCCACCTGGACTAGAACAGTATCGTCATTCATTTTTATTATTTTATACATTGCTGGATTGTGAGTCCGATCACATATCGGACGTCTAAACCCTAATTGATTGATGTCATGATGTTCTCATTTACTATTGGCTGTTTCTAAATCGGTAGTTACAGGCTTGCTTAATTGATCATGATCACGCTCTGAAATGCTACTTATGATTGCATGGTTTACGGTTTAGGCTTTCGGCCAGGTAGTTGCAGCCTTGTTCAATTGAAGCGCTCTGTAACTGTTGCAAATTTCAATGCTTGCAATTGAATGAGGCTCCAAATGTAAAAGAAAAAAAGTGACTTTATTATGGAAATTCTGGGAAGAGAACACAAATTTCATGAGGCCTAGATTTCATCGGTTTGGATACACTTGGGGCCTCATTCAATTCAGGTAGGATTTTCTCCTAGACCTTGCAAGGTAAAGTGGTTTAGTAATACAATTTGCAGTAATGGAATTTGTCTAGACATTGATTTACAATGGGCCATCTGCTTGAAGCTAGAGCAATTTTTATTTTAAATCCATAATCTGGTATTGTTTGTACTTACGCAATATCTAAATTTCCCTGTTTTTACCTTTTACTAATCTAACACCTGCTGCTTATAGCAGAAACACACATTACATAGAGTCATTCTATACATATACAGATTTATTTTATTTAAAAATAAAAATAGTTTTCCACACCTCCAGTACTGTTTATAAAAGCACAGTGTACCTACCAATAGGAACACTGCATTTTGGTATGGATTTTAACCATTTGCTAAATTTCAAGCCAGCAGCAGCTCAATGCAGAGATCTACAGATCAGTGCCCCTGACTCCTCCTGCTTCCTTCTACAGGGGACTACACCTCCCATGATTCCTTCCTGCACAAACTGCCAACACTGATTGTTACAATGTATTAAAATGTATTAGCTGCCTGTGATTGGCCAAAGCGAATTATGAATTGAATGCTAATTTTAGCAGCGATATCCAGGGGTGTTAACTAACAAAAGCAACTTCTTAAAAACCCAAGAGTTAATGTAATTGTTTATTTCGGTAGTTTTTCATGCAAAAAATGTTTTCATACACTACTGGGTCATATCCTCTTATGGAAGCACAGCATAAGGCTGCAGCAGTGGCGGTGAGCATCCGCTAGACGGCGCTGCCGATATTCCGGTGCCATATCATAGAGTCAAGGCTTAGGTAAACTGTCAGGGTGAGGGTTAGGGTTCATTCAAGGGTTAGGTTAACATAATAAGCTTAGAACATCTCTCATATCGGCAGCGCTGCAAAATATCGGCAGCGTCATCTAGCGGTTGGAGGCCGCATTGTAGCGGCGCACCTGTGCCGACACCATAACAGGAAAGATCCCACTGATTCTCCTCTGATTCTCAGATGCATTCATAATCCAGGAGACTTAAATATGCCTTTAAGAACTCAGTATTTGCAGCATCCTCCACATGGCCCTCACACGTGTCTACATGTGCAAATATATTATATTTACTTATTTAGTGTACTTTAGTATTTTAATTAAATTGGATCTCCTTTTTTACATTCTCTTGTCTCACAGTTCTGGATTCATGAACCTGTATTTAAGACAGGATTTCAGGAGTCATGAACCCTTCACCTCTCAATAGCCCCTGATCACACCCTGGAGTTGTCTTCTGTGTCTTGTTGTTCACACATTCTCACCTAAAGCAAACATTTCTATGAAATCCAGCTGCCAAGATTGTATTAGCTGCGATGAAAACACAGACACCTCTTTGTTGCAGTGTTAGCAGATTTAATGTCTCTCATATTAATAGGACAATCTCAGATGACATTAGAAATGATTAAGATGGTCACTTGATCTTCCTATCAGGTGGTTACATATACCGCTTGCTCACTACACATCTGAACTGTATGACCTGCAAGTCCTGCATAATTCACAGTCCCGGACTTATTGCTCGAAGACTGTATCACCTATAAAAAAGCAATACAACCGATGTTGTTAATCCTGCTCAATACAGAAAACTTGCACATCCAGCATAAAGCTTAACTTATTTGGCAGTAAGGCATTACAAATAACATCTGTATAAAATTTAGACATTATTACAGTCTATTTGCCTCAATTTGGAGCAGGAATGTCCATATGTCAGTAGATCCTCATACAAAATTCAAGTCTATTAAAAAATGATACGTTTATATGTGAAATCTTACCTTTTAAGTCTAATTTATGAATGTAAATGATTGATATTTCCTGTTTTGTCCCCGCCATTGATGTGCAGAGACTTTGTTCAATTTAGAGTGAGGGCTAGAGTTAGGGTTTAGAATTAGGGTTTAGGGTTAGGGTAGTGGCAGATGATAAACTTTACATAGTAAAATAATGGCACACACAGCCACTACTTTACTATGTAAAGCTTATCATAAGCCACTACCCTAAAGCAAAATTCTAACTCAAAAACATAATTCTAACCCTAAATCTTAATTCCAACCCTAAACCTAAACCCTAACTCTAAGTACCAATTGAATAAAGTCTTATCTTATCATATGTAAAGCTTATCGTCTGCCACCACCCTAAACCCTAATTCTAACCCTAAACCCTAAATCCTAGTTTTAACTCTAAACCTAAACCCTAACCCTAAGAAGAATTTGAATAAAGTTTCATCGCAACACCTACTGGCCGCTGCACGCCACTGCTGGCAGGTGCAAAACAAGAAAGATCCGAAATTGTTTGTATACTCTTTACATATTTTTACAAATTCCATTAGGGTATAGAAAGCTCTCAAGTATTTATTTTTTCTAGCAGAATATTGGATGTGAGTGGCAAATGCATACCAGGCAATGTGATCAATTATTTTACCAATTATGAAGCATCATCAAGTGCTGAGAGTATAGGCTGGAAGGAATCAGTTTATTATAGATGGAGCTGGTAAAGTAACATTTTACCACCTACTACCCAAGAGAGGAGGATGACATAAGCGTGGACTTTCAATCCGAATTGTAGTATTGAAGCAATGTGAAAGAAATCAACATGCCAAAATGCTTTTAGTAAACTCTGGCCAAAGTGTGAAGGATCTTGGCTCTTTCTTGATTTATCCCTGCCAGCTTTGGGGTGCAGCAGCCAGTAAGTGGCATGACGGTGGCTTGTGGAGGCTTTGTTTATTTAGTTCTTAGGGTGAGTGTTAGATTTAGGGGTTAGGGTTTGGGTTTAGGGAAGTGGCAGATGATAAGCACAGCCACTACTTATCATCTGCCATTACCTTAACCTTAAATCTAACCCTAACCCTAAGAACAAATTCAAAAAATCTTTTGGCGAGCCACTGTCGCCCCCTACTAGCTGCTGCATGCCACTGCTGGCAGGGACGAAACAGGAAATGTTCAGGATCCTTCATGAGCTTCTGATACACACATAAAGTTTTATTATGGTGTGTATATTTTGTAAACTAGATGTAGAACAAAAAAAAGTTATGCACTATACATGTCAGGCGTAACATCATTTCCTGAAGCTGTGAGCTATACCATGTAGGGTCACCCAAGATGGGCAGGTTGTAGCAGAGGCCAGACAAAACGCGGTCCACTGGAGAAGGAACTGGAAAACCACTGCATGAAAAACCTTATGGATAAGCACAAACAAGATGTGTCAAGTGTGCTGTGGTCCATAGGGTCATGGAAATCTGGACACGACTGAACGACTAAACAACAAGTTAGGTGACAAAGTAATATTAATGGGAACACTTGATTTTAGTCTTTTTTTGAAAATCCAACATTAGCCATAAGGAGGTGATTATAGTTTCTCTCACCAGATACATGCATTATTATGAATCACCCACTTTGGTGAAATTTGAAGCCTGTTTATTGAAGGCTGCAATGATACAATAACTGAGGCCAAACCATGGCATACTTTGCTCTCTCTAACTGGGGAGTTAACAACAAACTAGTTGTTGTATCTGACTACTACTGCACAACGGGTTTAAAACATAATACGTTTTGTCACGAGAAATCATTTTAAAACAAAAGCTACATTTGAAAGATGTAAAATATCCCTCATGTACCAAACCAATCCCCTTGTGGCAAACATTTCTTAGAATGTGTAAGATGTTCTTTTTTCATCTCCGTTGCAACAAAAACAACTTGTTGCAACAAAATGTTTAAAACATATTTTTTTAAATGCTTGAAAAAAAATGTTTTTTTTCTGTGTCTCTTTACGCAGTCATGGATCCCTGTGTCCCTTTAAGCCGTCATGGCTCCCTGTGTCCCTTTAAGCCGTCATGGCTCCCTGTGTCCCTTTACGCAGTCATGGCTCCCTGTGTCCCTTTAAGCCGTCATGGATCCCTGTGTCCCTTTAAGCCGTCATGGATCCCTGTGTCCCTTTTTGCAGTCATGGTTCCCTGTGTCCCTTTGCGGAGTCATGGCTCCCTGTGTCCCTTTAAGCCATCATGGCTCCCTGTGTCCCTTTGCAGAGTCATGGCTCCCTGTGTCCCTTTAAGCCATCATGGCTCCCTGTGTCCCTTTGCGAAGTCATGGCTCCCTGTGTCCCTTTGCAGAGTCATGGCTCCCTGTGTCCCTTTAAGCTGTCATGGCTCCTTGTGTCCCTTTAAGCCGTTCCCTGTGTCCCTTTACGCAGTCATGGCTCCCTGTGTCCCTTTAAGCCGTCATGGCTCCCTGTGTCCCTTTACGCAGTCATGGCTCCCTGTGTCCCTTTAAGCCGTCATGGATCCCTGTGTCCCTTTAAGCCATCATGGCTCCCTGTGTCCCTTTGCAGAGTCATGGCTCCCTGTGTCCCTTTAAGCCATCATGGCTCCCTGTGTCCCTTTGCGGAGTCATGGCTCCCAGTGTCCCTTTGCAGAGTCATGGCTCCCTGTGTCCCTTTAAGCCGTCATGGCTCCCTGTGTCCCTTTAAGCCGTCATGGGTCCCTGTGTCCATTTGCGGAGTCATGGCTCCCTGTGTCCCTTTGCAGAATCATGGCTCCCTGTGTCCCTTTAAGCCGTCATGGCTCCCTGTGTCCATTTGCGGAGTCATGGCTCCCTGTGTCCCTTTGCGCAGTCATGGCTCCCTGTGTCCCTTTGCGGAGTCATGGCTCCCTGTGTCCCTTTGCGGAGTCATGGCTCCCTGTGTCCCTTTGTGCAGTCATGGCTCCCTGTGTCCATTTGCGGAGTCATGGCTCCCTGTGTCCCTTTGCGCAGTCATGGCTCCCTGTGTCCCTTTGCGGAGTCATGGCTCCCTGTGTCCCTTTGCGCAGTCATGGCTCCCTGTGTCCATTTGCGGAGTCATGGCTCCCTGTGTCCCTTTGCGGAGTCATGGCTCCCTGTGTCCCTTTGCGCAGTCATGGCTCCCTGTGTCCATTTGCGGAGTCATGGCTCCCTGTGTCCCTTTAAGCCGTCATGGCTCCCTGTGTCCCTTTAAGCCGTCATGGGTTCCTGTGTCCATTTGCGGAGTCATGGCTCCCTGTGTCCCTTTGCAGAATCATGGCTCCCTGTGTCCCTTTAAGCCGTCATGGCTCCCTGTGTCCCTTTGCGGAGTCATGGCTCCCTGTGTCCCTTTGCGCAGTCATGGCTCCCTGTGTCCATTTGCGGAGTCATGGCTCCCTGTATCCCTTTGCGGAGTCATGGCTCCGTGTCCCTTTGCGCAGTCATGGCTCCCTGTGTCCATTTGCGGAGTCATGGCTCCCTGTGTCCCTTTAAGCCGTCATGGCTCCCTGTGTCCCTTTAAGCCGTAATGGCTCCCTGTGTCCATTTGCGGAGTCATGGCTCCCTGTGTCCCTTTGCAGAATCATGGCTCCCTGTGTCCCTTTGCGCAGTCATGGCTCCCTGTGTCCCTTTGCGGAGTCATGGCTCCCTGTGTCCCTTTGCGCAGTCATGGCTCCCTGTGTCCATTTGCGGAGTCATGGCTCCCTGTGTCCCTTTGCGGAGTCATGGCTCCGTGTCCCTTTGCCCAGTCATGGCTCCCTGTGTCCATTTGCGGAGTCATGGCTCCCTGTGTCCCTTTAAGCCGTCATGGCTCCCTGTGTCCCTTTAAGCCGTCATGGGTCCCTGTGTCCATTTGCGGAATCATGGCTCCCTGTGTCCCTTTGCGCAGTCATGGCTCCCTGTGTCCATTTGCGGAGTCATGGCTCCCTGTGTCCCTTTGCAGTCATGGCTCCCTGTGTCCATTTGCGGAGTCATGGCTCCCAGTGTCCCTTTCCGCAGTCATGGCTCCCTGTGTCCCTTTCCGCAGTCATGGCTCCCTGTGTCCCTTTGCGCAGTCATGGCTCCCTGTGTCCCTTTGCGCAGTCATGGCTCTGTTTATGTCCCTTATTCTGTCATCTCTTTACTCGCAGCAGTTGTTTTTTTATAATAACCAATAACTGCCAGCACCTATATATAATCATGTCAGATAAGTATCGTAGTTTCTTTTATAGTCAGCGTGTGTAATGATTGGGAATACTTACAAGTGACGAAACAAATATTCAGTGCACATACAAATGTATATCTGTAAGTACAAGTAAAAACAGATTCTTTTATAAGGAGTATAATAACGTCAGTTCTATAATAATTACTAATATTACACAAGGGGTTAAAGCTTAATAATGGCCATGTGACCACTAAAAATGTATAACCTTTAATTGAGGTTTAAAAAAGCACTTAAAAGGATGGAAGGGCCTAACACTGGAGTTAAACATTTACAATATGCTATTTTGAAGGAATATGTCTGAATTGGCGTGTGTTAAAAAGTGAAACACTTAATTTAGTAGCTCTTATATGATGATAGCAGTAACTGTGAAACGGCTGTTCGTGGGTAGGATTCCCAGCTTGTGTATAATCCGACCTTGGCTTTGCATAAAAGCTGTGTAATGCAGCGTGCATAAGCTAAAAGGAAGCCATGTTTAAAACGTTCATGGATGGAAAAACAAAGCATTTGTGGGCACATTTGTATGTCCCAGCTCAGATTCCCAGAATGCAGTGTAATAACTGTTTTTTTCTGAATTCTGAGCTGGAAGCAGGTTTTTAACTTGTTTTAGACATTCAAATGTGAACACAGATGTACTATTTATTTACTATATATAGTGGGCAAAAGAGCGATGAAGACCTCCACCGTACAGTAAATAAATAGTAAATTTGTGCTCACATTTCAATGTCTAAAATAAGTTAAAATACTTTTTTCCTTCTCAGAATTCCAAGAAATACAATTATTACACTGCATTCTGGGAACCTGGGCAGGGACACGCAAATGTGTCCTAAAAGGTAAACTATCTCCCCATAAAATCAACCGCACAAGCTAGAATGAGCCCCATGAAGATGAGGCAGTAATCTCGAAACCGCTCACAGCGGGTAGGTTTCCTAGCTTGTGTATAATCCACCATGGACTTTGTTCAAAGCTGTGTAATTCAGCAGGCATATGCTTGAAAGGCGCCATATCTGAAATTGTATTGATTAAAGAGCGAAGCAGGAAATACGTTCTTTAACTTATTTTAGACATTCAAATGTGAGTACAAATGCACTATGCCATAGCACTTAACATAGTGCCACATTACATATCCCAGGCTGCTTTGCAGGACAAACAGGAACCCCAGAGTTTAAATCAAATGTTTCAGCTAACCTTATTGACCAAAACAAGTTATGAAATGAATGCTCATTTAGCCTGGGTTTTGATGGGGTGTTAACCCTAATTTTCAACTGTCAGAAATTACAAGACATTTTGCTAACTTCATGTTTATTTTGGTATTTTTTCACGCAAAAAAAAAGTTTTTATACACTATTAATTCTCTTCACTCATAATCCAGGAAACTTAGATATGCCTTTAAGCAATGTCAGCATAAAGACACATCTCTGTATTAAAGTGATAAAATCTAAGTGACAAGAAAAATAAGCTCACAAGTAGTTTCCAAGACTGTCTACAATATATACAGCAATTAATTATAGGTTATTTTTTATTACATTTTCTTAAAACATTTTTGCATTATCAGGTCTAGTTCTTCATAGTATTGTACTGAAATATGGAACTTCGCTGTTCCTTTAGATGACCGGTGGTCACCTACAAAGCAATTTATCAAAAATCCTGGCTGCAGAATAAAGGTGGTGATAGCACAAAATACTCAAATATATCAAGCATAAAAAGAAAAGCATGCCTTTTTTTTTATTATTATGATTTTATTTTGCAGCAGAACACTGATAGATCATTCTCATGTACAGAGATATATTAATACACATCAAATTTGTTAATTTGCCTTCATTCAGTGAATAAAGTAAAATTGTTAGTAAAAAAGACAATGAAATTTCACAATGTTAAAAACACATTCCAGAGCATCAATCCATTGTGTCTGCAAGATGAGCATCGCGTCTCGCCTTAAAGGACCTCGCTGGTAAAATATTTCTCATATGTTCTAATGAATAATAACCAAACTTCATAATGGGCAAAATGTTTTTTTATAAAACAATAAATAAGTAAAAAATACACAGCCTTTACATTTTTATACACAATTATCCGATATGGCAGGTTTCAATTTATTTGCTGACCTGATTCCGATATCTTTGTAATATACAGAAAGTGGGCTGATATTAGTTTTCCATTGATCCTATTGGAAGCAATGGCAGTTTTAACTACCATACTCCCATAGTGAGGATATTAGTTTCCTCTCGGTTCAGGAAGCAGAAACCAAAATAGTAACATAATTGCATAATACAAAGTAGTAAATATATGTTATTATATGTTAAGATGTTATTATAGCTTATATTCTTTTGAAAACTATTTCAAAAGTAGTTCTTCAGAAGAGTACATTGTAAGTATTTACAACACTTACATTTTTTTATGCTCCATGGTCCAGTTAAAAATACACTATAATGTTAAAACAAGACATTACCTTTAGATCAAGGGTGTCTAAGTTTGGTCGTGGGGGGCACACAGGATTGGATTTGAGGATTTCCTTTCTGTGCACAGGTGAGTCAGTCAGCATGAGTAATCTCACCTCAAATCCAAGCCTGAGTGCGGCTCACCAGGACCAAACTTGGACACCCTTGCTTAAGATGTATGTGTTTTATCCAATGTAATCAAAGCCCTATTAGCCCAAATATCCACTTATGCAATATAGTAGACTCTCAGTTATCCAGAACTCAAGCAACTAGAAAAAAACTGAATACTGTACTTTAGATACAAATGTAATTTACAAGGCTCAGCAAGTGGCAGGAGCCAGGTTGTCCTGCCACAAAATGCTTACAGGCTCCTATATGTCATCCACTGTACGTCTCTGCAATTCAGTGTCACCTGGAAGACAGACACGAGTGACTGAGCCATGGCAGTGTTGGGGTTACATTATCCGGGGTCAGCACCGCACCCTCCAGCCCAACGTACCTGTGTGTAACTGAGGAGTGAAAGCTGCTGCTGCTAGAACAGCCTCACTGACACATATGCTTAGCAGAGCATCCTATGTGCAGCTAATCTAGCCCTCTTTAATATGTAACGCTCAAGCAACCAGAAACTACATTTATCCGGGAACTACCAATCCCTATGGGTGCTGGATAACTGTGAGTCTACTGTATTACCAATTGATATTATTTTCTGCCATCCTGTGAAATGCTACATTTCAGCTTCTAGTAACACAATCAATGGCTCCCTATTGGTCCACACAGCCAAGTAGTGCTGGGGTCTGCACTAGAAACTGCAATACGGAGTATCACAACTTGCTGCCCATCTCCTCACACAGTGATATTCGATGAGGGACATATGTAACTGGGCAAAGAAAACTTTTATTATGTTGAAAGCATATATACTTGTATATTTAAAGGGCCCCTTCTTGTGTGTAATGTCCTATTAAAAATGTGGTTGTTTTTTAATAGATAAAATAATTACCATAATATTCATAAATAATGAAAAACACACAGCTCAAGAAGCTCCGACTAAAGGAAATTAGGATTTAAAGGAAACTTTATACTGGGTACCAAGTTTTCTTTAATTGTCATTGCCGTGAGCATTTTGATCACACCCTTGGTCCCAAATGAGGCAAACTCTGTTATGGGCCACTAAACATTTGAACTTTTTCATCAACAATGTTATTGTTTAACTGATATAGTATGTCCATAATACAAAGCAAATTTAAATGACTTTTTATCATATCAAAATAAGCCTATATGGATATGTTCAGACCTTTCCTGTTATCTTACAGCCAAAAGTAGTAGGCCAGCGGTCACTAGGTGGCACACCATAATGCTTCACTGAGACTTTATTTAATTTATTCATAGGTTTAGGAGTATAGGGTTAGAGTAGTGGCTTACCGTCTGCCAGTACCCTAACCCCTAGATCTAGCACTCACACTAAGAAGAAATTGAACAAAATATCGGCATACAACTGCAGTACCACCAAGGAGCCACCACTGCTGGCGGGGATGAAACAGGAAATATCCATATGTTAAAATGTGTTAAGATGTGCAATGAGAGAGTTGTGGCTTGAAGTTACAAAACCAAATTGAGGCTGTATTATGCTAATAGTATGTAAATAAGTCATTTTAAACATGCTGTGTACGAATAAGAATGCCAAACAATTATGGCCCCTGACATGGTGTGAAAATATACTGAAAATTATTAGGAAAGTGGGCTGATAGGGGATGTGTGTCCTGCATTGCTATCTCAGCATAAAACATGTTTACTGGAAAATAATGAAATTAAATGTGAAATTACAGCCTAGCAATAGTGCACTTTTTTAGTAATGTGCATAACATTTGGAAATACAGTAACAAAAATAATCAAATTATTTTATACAAAAACATTTCTTTTGCCCACACATACTTCAAGTATTCACAACAGTTTGTCATATATCATATAATAATATTTGCAGCCATTTGTGCTGTAGTTTATTTTATAAAAGGTCCTTTTCTAGAGTTGGCATCTCCTCAAAACCTGTCCTGTTATGGTAGCGCAGCACAAGGCAGCAGCAGTGGCGGTGAGCATCCACTAGATGGCGCTGCCGATATTCCAGTGCCACATCAAGGCTCAGGTAAAATGTTAGGATTAGTTCAAGGGTTAGGCTAACATTATAAGCTTAGAACTTCTCTCATATAACGGTAGTGCTGCAAAATATTGACAGCGCCATCTAGCGGTTGGAGGCCGCACTGCAGCGGCGGACCTGTCCCGACACCATAACAGGATAGATCCCTTGTTTGTCCAGCAAAAAAGTTATCACTAGATACTGAAATATTCTTATTTTTCATCTATGCTACTTATTGAAAGATGCTCATAACAAACAAGTGCTCTGCAGATCTATATATCTATAATGGTTGTTCTTCATGAGATCAGCAAAAGCATCACTACAGAGAAGCAACAAACTAATCATTGTATGTTTTATGTGTTAGATCACATTACTGCAATCACAGATCCAAATGCTCTGGGGCATCTGTGTGGCTTAAACAAGAAATATGAGCAAAATGGGCTGACAGTTTCCCTAAATGTGATGTCAAAACAGTCATCAATCAGAAGAATATCCAAGCATTTGTATTACCCAGAATCCTTCTTTCCCATGTTATTGTACAAGTTGCACATAGACAATTCTTGTTAATTTCCTTCTCTCTCTGTCACATTACTAGACTCATTAAGGTACACGCCTGTTCCATTTCTTTATATTAATATTTTGTTGTAGATTCTCCATATATCAAGAGGCCCGAAGGCGCTCATCGCAAGGGCCACGGGACTTAGAGGCTGCAATGAGCTCTGTAGGCGATGAGCGCTGAAGGCACTCATTGCGAGGCTGAAGGTGGTCAGAGCGGGCAGGACATCGCATTGTGTGGCAAACAGCATTGCCAGGCTTCAAATTAGGGAGAGGAGGGGGGGAATAAGACACAAGGGAGGGAGTAGACAGGGGGAGAGACTCGCAATGTGCGCCGAAGGTGCTCACATTGGGTGGCAAACAGCATTGCCAGGTTTACAATTGTATTCCCGTCATTTTTGACGGGCAAGTAGCTAGTATATATATATTAGCATATAATAGGGGTGGGCAAGTTCGGTCCTGGAGGGCCCTACACCTCCCTAGATTTGAGGATATCCCTGCTGCGCACAGGTGAGTCAATCACTTCTTCAGTCATCCTGATAGACTCACCTGGGCACAGAAAGGATATCCTCAAATCCAGGCATGTGTTTGGGCCTCCAGGCCCTAACTTGCACCCCCTGATACAGTACAAACCTCTTGTGGCTTCCCTCTTTTGATGAAAACATGTTATAATTGTATGGCTTATTTACAAAAATTATACTAATATTAAAAATATTAATGTTTTTTTTAACTTGCTTTAGAAATTTAAATGTGAACACAAATGTACTATTTATTTACTGTACGGTGGAGGGCTTCTAGCGCTCTTTTATAAGTTAAATGATTGTTGTGGTAAACTACCTCCCACTTAATATGCTACACAAGCTAGGAATTGCCCCACACTGATGAAAGCCATCTAAGCTTGAAACAGTGCTGTCTGTGGGTAGGTGTCCTGGCTTGTGCATAATCAATTCTGGATTTGCTTATAACTGTGTAATACAGCAAGTGTATGCCTAAAAGGAGCCTTGTTTAAAATGGCAAGAGTGAAGCCTTTTTATGATCATTTGCATGTCCCTGCTCAGTTTCCTAGAGTGCAGTGCAGTAATGTATTTCTTGGAATTCTGGGCAGTAAATAAGTTTTTTCTAACTTAGACACAAATGGAAACACAAATTTATATATATATATATATATATATATATATATATATATATATATATATTGCTACACACATCAACTATAATAATTCTGGTAAGTGTGTAACGCTCCATGGGAGCGTACGCACTTACCAGTACTTCTCAAGTCCGTACAGGGATGCACGCGCAAATGGTGCTGCAGAAGAATAAACAGGGGAGGGGGGAGGAAGACACAGAGAAGAGGGGGAGGAAGATCCAGGGGAGGGGGGGAGACACGGGAGGGAAGACACAGGGGAGGGGAGAGCTGGGGGAAGAGACACAGGGGAGGGGGAGAGACACAGGGGAGGGAAGAGAGAGAAAGAGACACAGGGAGGGACAGGGGAGGGGAGACACAAGGTGGAGAAAGGATAATGATACCGTAATTTTTGACTGGCAATTTACTAGTATATATATATTGGTACATATAAATAACATATATATATATATATTGGTTAATACTTTGTGATATGTATTTTTTATGTGTGAGAATGTAATGCGTGACAGGAGAAATCTTACTATTACTGGAAAGCTTGCAGCGTAATGTTACTAAGCAAAGAAAATTCACCAGATTTAACCCTTTTAATCTCTGCCACTGAAAGCAGCCAAAGAGTGCGATAATGATCTATTTATTAGGAGAACCCAGCTATATGCTACTAAGATCTGAGCATATAGCATCAGAAGGGAAAAGCTATGGGTAATACAAACTGCAGGCTACGTTCCCTATTGGAAGAATTAGTGATGGCGGTTTTGACATCATCATAGGGCTAAGGAAACATAATAACCTGCAAGGACTTCAGCTTGTCTTTGGGTCCTTTCTCTCTTGCCCTACTCAAAAGATTATCAGCCGCAGTGCCCCCGCCAACTGTTAGATGGCAAAGCCAACTTTCCGAGTAGTGCTACACAATGCATATAAGGCGCGCCGACAGAAAAGTCCTTGAGCTATGAGAGGCGCGCCCAAGGCTCTCGAGGGCCGAGTGCCCGCGCCTAACATAGCGATGGCCTCACTGTTGATTCAGCACCGTCGAGTTGCGCCACTTCGGAGGAGGGAATAATTAGGGCCTACCCTAAAACCGGACGGCGCCAACTAGCTGGTATTGCAGCTACCAGTGTTTGCGCATACACAACGGGATAGATCCGGTCTTTGCTTCCTACATGGCCAGTTTAGGGTAAGATACACAAATGACATAAACTTGTTTAAGCATCTCCAGCTTGTGATTACTGTTATATGATCTAACAATGTCAATATTTAATCTGTCTGACTCCTTGGGCATTTTTTGTTATCTTATATAAATGTTTTAACTGATGACTTAAACGGATATAAAAGGTTTCTGGGTTTTACTAGGTATATAATATACCTGTTTATCTATTTACTTTTACTGTACTTTATTTTATTAAGAAGTGAATATAAGCTCTGTTTTACAATATAGTCCATGTATGGTTCTGCCCACTGCAATGTATGCAGACACAGACTCTGTAGGGCTGGATGTGCAGTGAGGTATCCTAGCCTATCAGGGACCACATCTATGCAGCATGTTGCAAAATGTTGCTGAGAGATGGTCATTGATTGGTTAGTATGAGACACTGCATACTCAGTACTGGAGTCTGTGTCTTCATGAGCTGCAGACAGCAGATAATAGTAAAAAACTGAGCTTATAAACACTTATTAATAAAATAAAGTACAGAAATAGATACACAGGTATACTATACAACTTGTAAATTATAAAGTATATATAAAAAGTATATATTATATACCTAGTAAAATCCAGAAACCTTCAATTACTCTTTAATTAATTTTATGTATCCCAATGAAATTGTCATATAAAATGTTTAGTGCACTTCTACAAAGCATCTAGAATAACAGACTCTCACCTTCTGGAATCTCACACTTACTTCCGGTTCTATTTCATTTTTCACAGCTGCAACCTTAGGCCACACCCACAGGGAGGAGCTTAGCTCAGAAAGGTCAAACATCTGTTACAATGAGGGCTACTTGGAAGTAAGTGGACATTTTATATGACGTGAATTACATTGATGATAAAACATTTATTAAAACATCAAAAATGCCTAAAGAGTCCTTTTAATGTGGCTTTTCACATTTCTGTTTTCCAACACGGTTATGTGATGCAATGAGATTACACTAGCTCTTGTTGCTACCATAGTATTTTGCGTCAAAGATGATAACCGAGCATTTGATTGACTGTGCCAAGTGGTTATCTTTGAAAACAAAAAGTTAAATAGCACTGGGGTGGGCAGGTTCAGACCCCTCATATTGTGTGATCACTTGGTCCTTGTAGGAGGTTCTTCTGGACAGCAAAGATCAAATCTCATAGGTAATGTCTACATTTTCCACTGCTTAGCTTAGCTTTTGCAACACTGTAGCTGAGCCCAAATTTAGCGCTCATAACACATGAATTTCAGTTAGCCCCAGTGAATAAATAAATAGTAAAATAATAAAACAGTTTATTGGTGTACAATATTTTGCTTAAGACTTGCAACGATCATGGTGAAAAAACACAATTTAAATTTAGACATAACTTGCCTTTATATGAAAGGATGCACTTAGATATGGTACACAACGGTGTTATAAGTACCACTGACACTAAACATTTCGGAGCCTGTAATAATATACATCCAAATGTCATTCACATTAAATCTGAATCTGTCACTTTCATTCTTTTCATTGATGCTGCTCACATTACCTGCATCCTTTAACATATAGGCTTCTTATAGCAATAAAAAGCAAAAATTATAACTTTTATACACATATTAATGCATATCTAAGTGTACTCCAATGTGTCATCCACAATATCAAGTTGTTTCTTTTTTTATTATTATTAAAGAGCATGAAAAACTGGATATATGTTGTGTTATCCATTTTTTTCTTAAGTTAATAAATCCAGTGAAATCCATGTTGTTTTTGCTGTATTTATTTGTAAATGAGCAGCTCATGTATATTGATTAGCTGCTTTGATGTGCTAATTAGAAATACTTGTCTCCCTCTGTAGAGGCCAAAACAAAGACCCCCTTATCAAGCACTCTGAGTCGCACATTAGCATACAGGAGCTGCAAAATCAATTATAAATATTAAAAACATGATAGAAAATCTGCTAGTACAATGTATGGTCAGTTTTTATTACTCTTTAAAATGAAATCAACTTCATGTTTGGGTGGCAGAGTCCCTTTAAGCGCATCTTCTTCTTTAAGGACTTTTGTGTGCGGGTTTATGTTTTAATTCACAATTCAGGCAACAATAAAACGGTATCTTCAAAGATAATTACATTTCAGAATTATCCTACAAATATAATTAAATTCATACAGTGTATTCTTAAGACACATTGTGTGTACATCTCAATACATTTATTGATAACACATTCAAAAAGGCAAACTTGTTTTCCATAATAAACCTGTGCTTTAGCCTTTTCGTTGCTTCTTTGCTGTTACTGTTGCAAACGCAACTATATAACATAAAGCTATATAATAATTAGAACAAAAAAGCCCTTAAGAGGGACATGGAAAAAAGACAATTATAATTTCTGAAACTCTCTGGGAAGCTATTCCATAGGGAGTACCTGAATACATGATGCCACTCTTATAATGAAAATCCAAAGTCAGTTTCTCAGCCAATCACAGGCTATATCTCTGGATGTCTTTTCCTGTGATTTGATGTAATCAGCTGGAAACTGTAATATGTTTTATTATGTTCTAGAAGGATTCCTCTATTGATGAATGAGGCTTAAAGGCATATATAAGTTTTCCTGGGTATTAAATCCTTGGTAAGAAACAGGCAGTGATTATCAGAAAAATATGTGTTATATAGATAAGTTCAGTGCACTTACAAAGCTATAGACAGGAAAGTAAAATCCAGCTTTGCACACTCACACAGAGCTTACGTAACCAAGTACAAAATGGATGGGCAGCCAGTTTGACCTTTCAAAGGAAGTACTTGCTGCAGGATGGAATCACATAGGGCCTCATTCAATTGCGATTTGGCCAATTGAATAGGGCTCTAAATAAGCACATAGCATATATTTTTAAAGAAGTTTATAGTTCGTGAAAATCTTGCTTTTGGATAGATGTTTACTAACTAAAAACTTCTTTAAAAATATATGTTATGTGCTTATTTATGGCCCTATTCAATTGGCCAAATTGCAATTGAATGAGGGCCATAGTTTGGTGGGGTGTGAGCTCACGGCTGAATCAGAGCACAAGGATATAAAGAGAGAGAGACTACATATCCAAGGCTGCTTTGCAACACATGGACGCCAGAGTATGATACAAATGTATCAGCTAGCCTCCGCTTTCTCCTGATTGGCCACAGTGAATTATAAATGTTATGCTAATGTTAGCAGGGATTTTCACGGGTGTCAACTAACAAAAGTCTCAGCTTGCAAACTGAAAAGATTTAGCAAACATCAGGGTGAGTTTGTAAATTTTGCATACTCTACTGATTCTCCTCTATCAGATGAATTCCTAATCCAGGAAACTTAAGATATGCCTTTAATTGTATTTAATGTCCCTTAAATAACTGTTACTAGCCTGTAGCACACTTGTACAAAGTATTGATTTATGTACACTAAGCATTAATGTATACAATGTATAGAAAACTGTGTAAAACACCAGGGATACATTACTTGGAAACAGGTAAGTATACATTTTAAACATACAAAAAATATATATAAAGTACATATTATTAGTAGTCAAACATCAAAGCTGGTCACATCAGGTCCTATCAATGTAAAGCTGAGGACACTGACGATATGATTATCTAAATGTGTTATTATATGTGATATAATAAAATACTATATATAATGTTAAAGGATTTCATCCTACCTGAGTGGCAGTTTGTTTAAAAAATGTACACTATATAAATGGTGTTTTCTGGATTACTCCTTTTGTATGGCATTGGAAACATACAGCACTACAGAGTAGTCCCTGCAGTACTGAATGGAGAGGCCGGAGCTAAGGTAACTTTATCACTAAATACTAATCACACCAAAAGCATAAGGACATATTGAAACAGAGGCAGAAAAATTACTGAGCATCAATCAGGATACTAAAGCCTGTCCGATTCACCAAATAACTGCAGATCTGCCAATAATTATGTACATATAGACAAAGAAACACTCCCAAAATATCTTTCAAGCATTTAAAAAAACTTTTTTTGTTTGTTTTTTAACCTATGGTAAAAGGACGATCTAAAGTTTTAAAAAAGTATATTTATTTGCAGAAATTATCCTACAGCATCTCTGGTGGCCCTAGGAACAACAGCTTCATCCCTCTTGTAACTCTAGTTCCAGGTGTTTTCCCCCTAGTGGCAAGGCTGTTAACTACAGTATTTACTTTTTTATGCCAACAAATATTTTTTAGTATGATATAGGGCATCCTTCACAGGGATACACCCCTAGGCGGCTGCCTACTTGGCCTAGTCAGAAATCAGGCCATGAGTATTATTGGAGCACAGTGAAACATTTTGATTTTGTTCAGCCAATCAGTGTCTGTATATAATATGCTAGCAATGCTGTAGGACAGCCAAGCCCCGTTTTGATTGGTAAAACTGCTTGATTGTACTAAAGGATAACAAAATCTATAGATTTTAGATCACCCATTTGTGTATGCAACTCTCCCAATCCTGTGAAACATATTACAAATGTAATGTGTTTTCAGTGTGATTGTCCACCTAATAGTTTTTAGCTGTAGCCCGTTACCCTACAAGTGTACAACATCCTAATGAGTTTGTAATAAGCCATTTCCCATTCTGCCTTTATAAAACATGCAACCAAAATCCAACCATTAAACACTGAAATAATGTTTTGTTATATTTGTCAAACAACCACTGTCACCATCTAAACATATTATGTCTTTTACTGTATATACCACTTCCAAATCTGTATTAATCCTGCTGAAGTAGTCATTTTATAAAAATCCAGCTTTCAAGCTTACTGTTCAGGGCCGAGATCATCAAAGCAGAATTGTAGGGTATTTTTTAAAGTTTATCTTCCCTGTAATGGGAAACTCATCTGAAAATGCATAGTTTTGTAAATGAAGCTTTTATCATACAAATGCTTCCTTAAAGGGGAAATCTGGTCAGGGTTTTTTGGAAATATAAGCAAATTAGGACTTAGTGCAATCACTGCAAACCTCACTACTGAACTGAAAACTGAAAGAAATCCCCAGCAAAACGTGGCAATTTTAATAAAATGACCAAGTATATACATATAATAGGTTTAATAGGTGATAACAGTGTCATTTTACCTTAATTTAATCAGTTTTACATACCTAAAAAGAACAGTTCTGTCTTGCATATATCTATGAGGTTCACTAGGTATTGAATATATTCTAAACATAAGCAAAAATAATAAAGGGCCAGTGTGGTCATATGTTTTAAAATGTACTGTTTTGAAGAATTATACTTGAAAATCTATATTTTATATGTATTTATGCTGCTGTGGAAGCTGCCATATTGCGTTTAGCAGATCACTTCCTGAAGTGGGAGGAGACTTTGAATGTACAGGAAGGTCGGTGTCTGCAAACTGCGAATATGCAGTAAGAACTAGCAATAATCTCAGGAGGACTTTAGGGAAACTCACCAGTTTACAAGGACACAGCCACTTCAGGAGAAGACAGCTGACAAGAAAACAAAATGACTGCCTGCAGCAAAGAAATAAAATCCAGCAAAAGCTGTAAAATGTAAAGATTGGGTTTAGTTTTTATTTCTAGTAACATTTACCCACTACCATCTTTAGTTAAACAAAAGACCATATAGAAAAAAATGACCACAGTGGACCCTTATATTATGTATTTTCTATGTACCCGACTAAATATTATGTGAGACTGTTCAAATATGGAGCAGACATGTCCCCAGACAAACAGAAGACACATCCCAGCACATTAAGTAAGCGTAGTATATACAGATGTGCTAAGCTTTATCCATCATCACGTTCCTGGACTAAATACATTTTTTTAGTTTCTTTGCCGTACAGATCAATGGAGATGGTGGATCTTTCCAGTTTCATCCCTGCCAGCAGTGGCGTGCAGTTGCCATTAGGTGACGTAACAGTGGCTCGTCGAGACCTTCTTCAATTTGTTAAATTTAGGGTTAGGGTAGTGGCAGATGATAAGCTTTACATAGTAAAATAGTGTCACGCACAGCATGCCACTACTTTATAATGTAAAGCTTATCATCTACCCTACCCTACCCCTAAGAACAAATTGAAGAAAGTCTTCACGAGCCACCATCACGCCAGCTACTGGCCGCTGCACGCCACTGCTGGCTGGGACGAAACAGGAAATGTTGGAGATGGTTATCAGTTTGAAATACTATACTGGTGAAAACATTGTGGATGAGCCTTAACACATCTGTATGTCAGACCTGAATATTTGCGGTGTATATTATAATTTATATTTACACACTAGTTCCGCCACTTTCTCCAGAAACAGCATAATATAGTTCTGGCACTTTTCACGTACAATATTAGCTACTTCTGCAACTTGCTCCCAATATATTGCAGCTTGGTCAGCGACAACCATGGTGTCCGGCAAGTATGAAGACACCGAATACTGCTGGATATCCAAGTTTTGCAGATGGTCAAAGATAAATGGCCCTGCCCAGAATGCCACCATGGATATCAGAAGAAATGCAATGGCCATAAATGACTGTGGGAATTTCATCTGGATTTTAAATTTCCATGTGGGAGTTTCCTGAGGTAAAGAAAGCTTATCCACATCCACTAATTTAATATTATCCCACATGCTGGTGTCGAAGTTCTTCACACAAGGGCTGACAATCATATCTGAGTTAGATGGTAAAGTAGCATCTTTGATTATTCGAACCTTTTCCCTAAACTCCTGCATCTGCTGTAAGAATGTGAGGGGATCAGATATATCTTTAAAATCTTCAGCAATGTTGCAGGCTTTTTTCTGCTCATTAAGAACGGTGTTCAGTTTGTTGATCTCTGGGTCGTAGGCCTGCATCACCGCAAGCTTCATGGTCTCAAAGTCAGAGAGGATCTCGTTTTTTTTCTGCTCCAAGACATGCTGAAGTTTTTCAAAGTAGGCCTTAACTCGGTCAGAGTCTTTAGTCAGCATATGGAGAGATTTCCTCTTGTTGGCTTCTAGGGCATCTAGGTGTGAGATTACATCTCCGCAATGCCAATCCTCAAAGCCCTGAAACAGAGTCTTGAAGGAGTTCTTTTCTTTGTTGTACGCTTCTTCGATGGAGGAAAACACATGGTCTGTATGTTCACCACTAGTGGCACAGATCCCACAGATTAACTTCAAATCAGTAGAGCAATAAATATTGAGAGGCTGCCCACTATGCATCTTGCACATAGGCATCTTTGGGGCGATTTTAATTTTGTTGTATTTCTCCACAATGCCTTTAAGTAAATAGTTCACCTGGTGGCCATTAACACCCATCGTGGGAGTTTCCTTACGGCAAGTAGGGCACTTAAAAGATGAAGGTCTCCATAGCATATTCCTAGAATTCCCTTCGACGATCCCTTCTAAACATTTCTTGCAGAAGTTGTGGGAGCAAGGCAAAACTCGAGGGTCATCAAAAAGGCTGCAACAGATGGGGCATGTTAGATCTTCCTCCAGAACCTCCATCACATTCTGAAAAAAGCATGTGAAAGAGATCAGGAAAAGCATTCTGGGTGATATAACATTACTCTCTAAATGGAAAACTTGGTGGACTCTTCCGTCTAAAATACCTCTTGCTAGTCAAAAAAAAAAAACGATCAAATGTTATGACAATGGAAGTCACATTATACTTTTTGCATTTAAAAGAGCAGAATTGGAAATGTATCATCCTTTTCTAAAATTAATTAACAAAAAGTGCTAAATAACCTTACATTGAATGTTTAATTAATTATTTTAAAAATTCTTATGTCCACCAATCAGCTGTGCAAAGCAAGCATTTCTGCAATTTTCAGTCAATTTAAATACTATGTTTTATTCAATCTTTCTCTTATAAAAACAAACATAGAACATACCAAATTTATCGGCGTATAACACGCACTTTTTCTCCCTGAAAATAGGAGGCAAATGATGTGTGCGTGTTATACGCCGATCCTCAACCCCCCTCCTCATTCTAAACCCCCCTCCTCATTCTAAACCCCCCTCCTCATTCTAAACCCCCCTCCTCAACCTAAACCCCCCTAAATACCTCCCCCTCTCACTTTCCCCTCACTTACCTGCTTCTGCTCCAGCCTCCGCTCCTTCTCGACCCGGCACCCAGTATATGCTAATGACGTGGCGCGCATGTGACGTCACATGCGCGCCGAGTCAAGAAGGAGCGGAGGCCGGAGCAGAAGCAGGTAAGTGAGGGGAAAGGGAGAGGGGGAGGCATTTAAGGGGGTTGAGGATGAGGAGGGGGGTTGAGGATGGGGGGTTGAGGATGAGGAGGGAGGTTGAGGAGGGAGGTCAAGGATGAGGAGGGAGGTTGAGGAGGAGGGTTGAGGAGGGGGTTGAGGATAGGGGGGTTGAGGAAGGAGGTTGAGGATGGGCGGGAGTTTCTTGGTTTCCCAGATAGCAGCGATTTCTGAGTAAACTTTTGTAAAAACATATACTATCCAAGTTTCTTTGTTAAAACAGTTGCTTTTACTGTGATTTTACGTTATTAACCTTATAAGTGTTAATAATATTAATAAAAAAAAGTTCTGATCTACCCTTATTTTGCTTCAAAGTTCTTTATTTGAAATTTAAGTTTTTTTTCCTGAAATTTCCTTCTTAAAATGAGGTGCGTGTTATACGCCGATTAGTACGGTATATAATGTTCATTTAAATGCATTTTAGTTATTTGTGACATCCATGTCTAAACGTCAGTTAGTTTTGGAAATGATTTTGTTTCAGGGATAGAAAGCAGAGTTTCCCAAGCTATGATATCCAAAAGTAATGCAGGAGCCCTGTTCCAAAGTGATGAAAAATGATGATGTGGGGTGAAACTCACAAACTCTCCCATAAACCCTAAGATGGCTACCCAAGATCCAAAGCTATCCCATGACTCATATATATAACCATTTGGAGTAACTATAAACCCTATTCTATTAGCTGCTCGCAAATGCCTCGAACTCTCAATTTTTTTTCTCTAAATGTTTAGATTTATTCTATTGACTCCAGCTCACAAATTCTGACCGCAAGGCTGAACTCGTAAGCCCAGCCTTTTTAAGTCAGATTTCAGGGGGAGTGATCATATGATATGACAATATTTAAACAAACCTGTAATTTACTTCTTAGACAGAGCCAATAGTAAATGAGACCGTCATCATGATATCAGTACAACATGGAGTTAATACTACAAATTAATTAGTATTGATAAGTGAATTTAGCGATCAGGCTCGCAATCTAGCAATGTAGAAATCAATAAAGTTCATTAAAGCAACTGTTGTAGTCCATGCGGGTCCCATGATATGTATTAACCCCTTAAGTCCTGGGATCCATTTCACACAAACAAATGTAATTGCATATTTGTAGGTTTGAGACTGTTCTGCAATTATATCTAGTGTATTTCTATGCTTTCCCTTATTTCTAAAGAACAGTATTGTGTGTTTAATAGCTGTTAAGGCTCTGATAATTAAATTAAAAAAACCTTGCAAGTCTTATTTAGTACTCTTAATATTTTTGACAAAACTTGATACTTTTTTCATGTGCGTGTCAGACTTTATTTGCAAGCTAGAGCTACAGGGCTAATAGAATAGAGATTTTGTGTAACTTAAATTAGTTAATGCTCGTAATATTCGAGCTGTGTTAAAACCAATGGAGTTCTAAGGCTGTTTTTGCTGGCCCATAGTGATTGCATAGTGAGTGTGTATAAATGTATGAATTGGGGAATAGAATATGGCCCTATGTTGTGGAACCCTTTGTCCTGCAGAATGGGAAATACTGATATAAAGGAAAAAATGCATTAAAAATAATAAAAACACACAAATACTTAAATAAATTGTGCCAAAAACGTATTGTAGGAAATGGTATTCTGTCTAATTACTCTGTTCTGAGTAAATGGAATACTTCCTAAAATATGCAATAAATATTATTTGTTAATTTCTAAAATATTTTTTTGTTTCTTCAAGCATACTGTAAGTATGGGATTTCAGTTTTCCTTGTACTGTAATACATATTTGTGTCTGGGACCACAGGTAACAAACTAATAAAGGAATAATAGAAAGTGCAGTATCATTAAAGGTATATAGAAGGTTCCCTGTGTTTAATATTTAAAAAAAACTAGTTCAGTCTTCATTTGCATATCTAAATATACTGTAATTTGTATTGAAATGTGCCTAAATGCTCTGTTTTTACTCGCTGGATCCATCCAAATAGTCCCTATAAAGGTCTGCCCCTTGTAACTCAAACATACAGTGTCTGTAGAACTGGATGTACTAGCCAATCACAGACTGTGTCTCAGTAGCACTTCAAATCATGCTGTTGAGACACAAGTCTGTATGTGGCTAGTACATATAGTACTCATAGAAACTCTGTGTGCATGAGTCCCAGGCGTAGCCCTTTGCAGGAACTGTTTGGGGCAGACATTTGCAGGAACTGTCTCTGTAGTACTGGATGTACTAGCCAATCACAGACTGTGTCTCAGCAGCACTTCAAATCATGCTCTTGAGACATAATCTGTATGTGGCTAGTACATATAGTACTAATAGAAACTCTGTGTGCATGAGTTCAAGGGGCAGACCTTTGTAGGAACTATTTGGGGCGGACATTTGCAGGGACTGTCTCTGTAGTACTGGATGCACTAGCCAAACACAGACTGTCTCTCAGCAGCACTTCAAATCATGCTGTTGAGAAACAGTCTGTATGTGGCAAGTACATATAGTACTAAAAGGAACAATGTATGCATGAGTTACAGGGGCAGACCTTTGCAGGAACTATTTAGAAGGTTTCAGTGAGTAAAAACCAAAGCTTGTAAGCATTTGTTCCTAAAATGATGTTTAGATGAAACAAACGCTTAGGTAGTTTATTTTAGTATTAAAAAAAGTGAATGCTCCATATCCCTTTAAGGACTTCTTATTAAAGGACACGTCACATTAAAGTGAGACTGATTATGGCGTCAAACCATATTGCAGATATACACCCAGAATTGAAAGGGGATGGTAGGATGAGTCAACCCTCCCCATGTCTGTCTATCAGGAAGCTTCAGTGGGAAATTTACTAAAGCAGGAACTCTCCTTAAGTCATATCGGCTTCAAATTAAAGCCACAATGGTGATAAATTCAAATTCTCTAATTGGACTGCAGTAAGTATACTTGTGATGGCAAACATGACCCGCACAAGAAACTTTGGTGTCTACACATTATATTTGCATATTTTTGTAGATTTTTTTAATCCATTATTGCATAAGCAGCAAGTAATGAGGAAATGTCACACTTTAAAAAAAAGAGTTAATTAGGGTGTAAATATGTATTTAAAGATGCACACTATAATGTTAGAAAGAAGTTAAAAGTGATAGCACAAAGCAGCATTTTAGTATGGTTAAAGCAATTAGCTAGAATGATTAAATCACTTACCTTTTTCAGTTTTTTCTGTAAAACAAAAAAAATAAAAATAAATAAATAATATAAAGCAGGGACTGAAAATTTAAATCAAATTTAGGAGCCGGCCAGACTTAGGGCCTCATTCAATTGCGATTTGGCCAATTGAATAGGGCTCTACATAAGCACAGAGCATATATTTTTTAAATAAGTTTTTAGTTATTAAATACCTTGCTTTTGGATAGAAGTTCACTAACTAAAAACTTCTGTAACTTAAATAAGCTCTGTGCTTATATAGAGCCCTATTCAATTGGCCAAATCCCAATTGAATGAGGCCCTTAGTGGAGAGCCAAGCACTTATAGATATGTGTCAAAATAATCAATGTTATTAGCCAGATATACAGTATTATCATAGGTGCTTCAGGCCTTTTGGCTCCTGGATTTGTTAAGTAATTAAGTAAAAATATATATATTTGTGTAGGTCCTATCTTCAAGTACTATGGCTGTCTTCAAGGTGAAAGAGACTAACAGCCTTATTAAATTGTGAATCAGCCAATTGAATAGGGCTCTATTTAAGCACACAGCATATTTTTACAGAAGTTATTAGTTAGTGAAGACCTTACTTTTGGATAGAAGTTCACTAACTAAAAACTTCTGTAAAAAAAATACTATGGGCCTCATTTAAATGTGATTTGCCCATTTCAATAGGGCTCTATATAAGCACAGAGCATATTTTTTTACTGAACTTTTTAGTTAGTGAAGACCTTGCTTTTGGATACAAGTTCACTAACTAAAAACTTCTGTAAAAAAATATGCTCTGTGCTCATATTGTGCCCTATTCGATTGCCCAAAACGCAATTGAATGAGGCCCTATGTGCTAATATAGAGCCCTATTCAACTGGCCGAATTGCAATTTAATAAGGCTGTAAGCTACTGCTTCATTTTTTATGAACGTGTCTTCTCACCTATAAACATATCTGGCAAAGGAAAAGTAAATTAATGTAAGTCTAAGATTTTACTTTTAAGAAAATGCTAATAAATCTAAATGGTTTAACCATACCAAAAGGCTTCTCTGTGTTAACATAATAATTATTGCTAAAAAATGAATATTATATGATAACCACTATGCTAATGTGTCAAATGAATGTCATTTATATGTATTCTGTATTATAAATGTATGTTTGTTCTTAACCCTCTTAGCATTAATGATGAATTAAGATCTTTTTAATTGGCTAAAAATATACATTTTTAGCTCAATGTGAAAATAAGTTTAGCAATCGACTTGTTTATGATCTATTTACCGGTTTTATTGTATTTTGGTAAAATAAAAATGATTTAAATGTAATTTGCCACTGCAATTTTAAACGATTAATTGGCAATTTAGCACAGCAGCATTCTGGGTATAGGGTGAGAATGTAGGTTGCACAATGGGGGCCTCATTCAATTGCGATTTGGCCAATTGGATAGGGCTCTAAATAAGCACATAGCATATTTTTTTTAAAGAAGTTTTTAGTTAGTAAAGAGCTTACTTTAGGATAGAAGTTCACTAACTAAAAAAATATTTAAAAAATATATGCTATGTGCTAATTTAGAGCCCTATTCAAATGGCCAAATCGCAATTGAATGAGGCCCTAAGTGTTATTATTAGAGTATTGGGGCACTATCATATTACACATTTATACTGACAATATTCAGAGATAAATCATGTTTTTTATTTTATTTTAACAGTTGCACATATATTGGCCGCTCTGAATCTCCAAGGATTGATGCTGATCTTTGCAAGCGATCCATATGTTTGTATATCTCAGAGTCCTTTAAGCAAAGGAGATATTGATTATAAAATATTGCTTGCTGGGTGCACAGAAGAGCTGACATAAGCTGCAATGGCGATCGGTGTGAAATGATTATACTCCATATTTATTGCATAGATTCCTGGATAGTACTGTGACCAGTTGTTGTCACCTGTCCTGCACAAAGAGACACTTTACCAAGGTCCTCTTTGGGTAGATCAGCACAGGAGCTTGCACTCAGCTAGAAACCAGACGAGAGGGAACAGGAGACAAAGCATTACTTATTGCAGCTCCCACCCTATTTAATATGAGTGTCTTACCTATGTCTTATTTTCATCTGTCATTACCTAGGCTAATATCCCTTTGGTGATCGTTTCCTTGTTGTGGTGAAGGGGCTTGTGTACTTCAATGAAGCTGTGAGCTAAATGATTTAGGGTCACCCAATATGGACAGGTCATAGCAGAGAGGTCAGAAAAATCACTCTCTACTAGAGAAAGAATAGGCATCCCACTCCAGTATCTTTGCCAATAAAACCTTATGGACAAGCACAACCAGACACAAGATGAGCCTGGCATGCTGCGGTCCATAGGGTCACGGAGTCAGACAGGACTGAACAGGTGAACAAAAAAGGCCTTTTTGCCTCAAAAGGTAAATGCAGAACACATCTACTATCACATACTGATCTATCTATACTCCATCACATCTACTATCACATACCGATCTATCTAGACTCCATCACATATACTATCACATACTGATCTATCTAGACTCCATCACATCTACTATCACATACTGATCTATCTATACTCCATCACATCTACTATCACATACTGATCTATCTATACTCCATCACATCTACTATCACATACTGATCTATCTATACTCCATCACATCTACTATCACATACTGATCTATCTAGACTCCATCGCATCTACTATCACATACTGATCTATCTAGACTCCATCACACCTACTATCACATACTGATCTATCTATACTCCATCACATCTACTATCACATACTGATCTATCTAGACTCCATCACATCTACTATCACATACTGATCTATCTAGACTCCATCACATCTACTATCACATACTGATCTATCTAGACTCCATCACATATACTATCACATACTGATCTATCTAGACTCCATCACATCTACTATCACATACTGATCTATCTAGACTCCATCACACCTACTATCACATACTGATCTATCTATACTCCATCACATCTACTATCACATACTGATCTATCTATACTCCATCACATCTACTATCACATACTGATCTATCTAGACTCCATCACATCTACTATCACATACTGATCTATCTAGACTCCATCACATCTACTATCACATACTGATCTATCTAGACTCCATCACATCTACTATCACATACTGATCTATCTAGACTCCATCACATCTACTATCACATACTGATCTATCTAGACTCCATCACATCTACTATCACATACTGATCTATCTAGACTCCATCACATATACTATCACATACTGATCTATCTATACTCCATCACATCTACTATCACATACTGATCTATCTAGACTCCATCACATCTACTATCACATACTGATCTATCTAGACTCCATCACATCTACTATCACATACTGATCTATCTAGACTCCATCACATCTACTATCACATACTGATCTATCTAGACTCCATCACATCTACTATCACATACTGATCTATCTAGACTCCATCACATCTACTATCACATACTGATCTATCTAGACTCCATCACATCTACTATCACATACTGATCTATCTAGACTCCATCACATCTACTATCACATACTGATCTATCTAGACTCCATCACATCTACTATCACATACTGATCTATCTAGACTCCATCACATCTACTATCACATACTGATCTATCTAGACCCCATCACATCTACTATCACATACTGATCTATCTAGACTCCATCACATCTACTATCACATACTGATCTATCTAGACTCCATCACATCTACTATCACATACTGATCTATCTAGACTCCATCACATCTACTATCACATACTGATCTATCTAGACTCCATCACATCTACTATCACATACTGATCTATCTAGACTCCATCACATCTACTATCACATACTGATCTATCTAGACTCCATCACATCTACTATCACATACTGATCTATCTAGACTCCATCACATCTACTATCACATACTGATCTATCTAGACTCCATCACATCTACTATCACATACTGATCTATCTAGACTCCATCACACCTACTATCACATACTGATCTATCTAGATCTGGTTTCAGTGACACCCAATCTCCTCCTAGGTGTTAAATATTATAACCACTTATAAAGGGGCATAGTATAAATTGTATTATATTATGCCCATCAGTGCCAAGATACAGACACAAAAAGAACTGGTGCCAATGTTATTATCAGCAGTGATTCATTTACTATGTATTTAATTCCTAAAAATGTCAGCCCAAAGTTGTGGAGGAACCTCAAGATATTCACAGCTCCTTAAACAACTGCTTGCACTTGTAACCATGGATTATAATAATGTAATATATCACACTCTGTCCTGTAGGATATGTAACAATACTATGATAATAATAATAATGTAATATATCACACCCTGTCCTGTAGGATATGTGACAATACTATTATTATAATAATGTAATATATCACACCCTGTCCTGTAGGATATGTGACAATACTATTATTATAATAATAATGTAATATATCACACTCTGTCCTGTAGGATATGTGACAATACTATTATTATAATAATAATGTAATATATAACACCCTGTGCTGGGATATGTGACAATAATATGATAATAATAATGTAATATATCACACTCTGTCCTGTAGGATATGTGACAATAATATGATAATAATAATAATGTAATATATCACACTCTGTCCTGTAGGATATGTGACAATACTATGATAATAATAATAATGTAATATATAACACCCTGTGCTGGTATATGTGACAATAATATGATAATAATAATGTAATATATCACACTCTGTCCTGTAGGATATGTGACAATACTATTATTATAATAATGTAATATATCACACTCTGTCCTGTTGGATATGTGACAATACTATGATAATAATAATAATGTAATATATCACACTCTGTCCTGTAGGATATGTGACAATACTATGATAATAATAATAATGTAATATATCACACTCTGTCCTGTAGGATATGTGACAATCCTATTATTATAATAATGTAATATATATACCACCCTGTGCTGCAGGATCTATGACAATACTATGATAATAATAATGTAATATATAATACTCTGTCCTGTAGGATATGTGACAATACTATGATAATAATAATAATAATAATAATAATAATAATGTAATATAAAAACTCTGTGCTGCAGGATCTATGACAATACTATTATTATAATGTAATATCTAGCACCCTGTGCTGCAGGATCTATGACAATACTATGATAATAATAATATAATATATAACACTCTGTGCTGAATGATCTATGACAATACTATTATTATAATGTAATATATAACACCCTGTGCTGCAGGATCTATAACAATACTATTATTATAATGTAATATATAACACCCTGTGCTGCAGGATCTATGACAATACTATTATTATAATGTAATATATAACACCCTGTGCTGCAGGATCTATGACAATACTATTATTATAATGTAATATATAACACCCTGTGCTGCAGAATCTATGACAATACTATTATTATAATGTAATATATAACACCCTGTGCTGCAGGATCTATGACAATACTATTATTATAATGTAATATATAACACCCTGTGCTGAATGATCTATGACAATACTATTATTATAATGTAATATATAACACCCTGTGCTGCAGGATCTATGACAATACTATTATTATAATGTAATATATAACACCCTGTGCTGCAGGATCTATGACAATACTATTATTATAATGTAATATATATAACACCCTGTGCTGCAGGATCTATGACAATACTATTATTATAATGTAATATATAACACCCTGTGCTGCAGGATCTATGACAATACTATTATTATAATGTAATATATAACACTCTGTGCTGAATGATCTATGACAATACTATTATTATAATGTAATATATAACACCCTGTGCTGCAGGATCTATGACAATACTATTATTATAATGTAATATATAACACCCTGTGCTGCAGACACTACTAAGGCTCATACTGATCAGTGCTTGTGATCATGAGGCGCTCGTCAGCTCACCATGCGCTCCTGTCACCCTCTGCTATGCAGCACAACACCGAGCCTCTCCGGTACACCCACCCAGACAGCCCCGGGCCTGTGTCCTGCGCCAGCCAGGCTGCCACACAATCATGTCTGCAGCTCCATCAGCACACTAGATCACCAAGTGAAGGCCCAGAGCAGGTCAAGGTGCATCCTCCCGAGTAATTGCCCGTCTAGCCATGGTGCAGTGCCAGGCAGCAGTGTGTGACACAGGGCTGTGCCATGCAACTCCCCTCAGCTCCGCCCGCTGTCATGGCGCACATGGGTTGGGATGATCTTCCCAGCACTAATTGCCATAAGTGCAGAGAGGCTGCTCCATGTAATGTCTGCTAAATGGAGCAATAACTTATACAGCAGCACTGAACAAAGTGCATGTGACATGCTCATATAACACTACTAATCCCATGCTGTATGTACAGCTCCATATTAAACACATCTGTCTATACATCACATATAATGGTAGTGACTTGAAAGGAATCAAAGCAAATCAATGCCACCCAGAACTATTGTGAAGAAAACTAAGATTCATTTAAAAAGTTACCACAAAAGTCATTGTTTACTTAATTTAGGCATTTGTTACAGCAGGGTCTGGCCTCAGTTTGTACTAATATATTTCAATTAAATGTTTGTTTTTCTGACAAAATAGTTGAAAAGTCTAAACATACAGGCTTTAAACATGAAAATATATCTGTAGTCACTGCTAAATTCACTATGGGTGAGTGGTAATATGTTCAGTGAGCGTAACATATAAACATATAGAGCCTCATTCAATTCGGAAACTGCAACTCACGTGATGTAGGCCGTATGTCTGCCGGACTGCTGCGTGCTACTCTTACGGTGCTATTCAATTGCTCAAGCCCGCAAGTTATGGGCCAAAACCGTAAACTATGCACTCGTGGGTAGCATTTCAGGGCAGGAACATGATCAATTAAGCAAGCCCGTAACTACCGATTTAGAAACAGCCAATAAAAATTGAGACCGTCATAAGTACGGCAGTAAAACATGGAGGTTACATGTGTCAATTAGGTTCGGGGGTCCGATATGCGATCAGACAGGCAAAACCGGCAAAATAAAGAATTATGAAAATGAATGCCAATACTGTTCTAGTCCATATGGGTGGCCTGAATATGTATTAACTGATTGATTCCCAAGATCAATCAAACCCTGAAATGAAACATAAAGAAAAATATTTTTGATTGCGGATTTGCGAGCTTGAGATTTGTGCAATTAATTCTAATGTCTATCATCACTTTCCCCGTTATTTAGAGTGCAGGATAGATTTTTTATTTGCTTTTACAGTGCTATGGATATGTCTTTAACCCCTTTGCGGGTCCTCTCTAGTACTCGTAAGATAATCTTCTGCATTTGCCATTTACAGGTGTGAAAACATTTGCGGGCTTGGGGAATCGGAACAATTGGATAGCGATCTGCGATTTTAGCTATCATAACTCTTGACGCTGTGAAAGATCAAAGGCTTGGATGGGCTTTGACTGGCGATGTTATTCATTGCAAGGAATTGGCGGCCGGAGCCTGTAACCCAGTCGGAGCCCCCAAAAAGGAGCCCCCAAAAAGACACCTCCGTTCACCCTGTGACTCCTTGGCCAACTCCTCTCCCCTCCCCTCTATCTATCTATCAATATATATATATATATATATATATATATATATATATTTGTATTTATATAAGTATATATATATATATATATATATATATATATATATATATATGACATTTCCTGTTGGCTGGCCGTACGCAGTGGTGGCCATCCGCCACTGGGTGGCGCGGATGCGTTTTTTGATAATTTCTTAGGGTTAGTTATAAGGGTGAGGGGTGTTAGGGTTAGGTGTATGGATGAGAGGTGTTAGGGTTAGGTGTTAGGGTGAGGGGTGTAAGGGTTAGGTGTATCAATGAGGGGTGTTAGGGTGAGGGGTGTTATGGTTAGGGTGAGGGATGTTAGTGTTAGGTGTTAGGGTTCAGGTACTGGCAAATTATAAGGCTTACTGTGATAAAAAAAAATCACAGACATCTCGGCTGCGCCGCCAACTGCAAAGATCCTATGTGTATATATATATATATATATATATATATATATATATTTCTGTAGTCGGGTGCAGAAGCCCTCCCACCTCACATCCTGGAGCTAAGCTGCAGGCAGTAGGTAAGGGAAGGGCAGCAGCTATGCAGAGGGGTCTGGAGGGAGAAGCAAAAGTTTTGAGAGCGGTGCTGTCATGAGAAGAGGTCTTCAGGAGAGGAGGTGTGATGAGAAGGGATCTTGGGAAGGTACACTGAGTGAATTATAGAGAAAAGGACTTCCACTGAAAACCAGGGCCATCTGTATCACACGTGACAGCTATTTAGGTTTGAATGGTATAAACAAAAAAACGAAGTCAGAGGTGCTCATCAGAGAATGAACTAACCTTAATAGGTTAGTTCTATGGCCATGATAAGCCACTCTGAGAGCAACCTCTTTTAGTTCAGTTGTGCCCTTCACAGGGAGAAATATCCTGTAGTATATGAGTCTGGTCCCACTCAAAAGAGTGACCAAGGCCCAAAATGCCCCAGACTCGTTTCGGCCTTTATGGGCCTCGTCAGTGAGGTGCAGCTGTACTCCCTAAGGCACAGTGAGCAAGGGGTCCACGTCTAGAGTCCCCTACCCTTAGGGACACTAAACCATAAGGGTCATTTGCATAAACAAAAAAAAAACTAAGTCAGAAGTGCTCATCAGAGAACGAACCAACCTTAGTTGGTTAGTTCTATGGCCATGATAAGCTACTCTGAGAGCAACCTCTTTTAGCTGCACCTCACTGACAAGGCCCATTATTGTGAGAGCAACCTACATTGTTCACCCATGTAATTGCCATAGTATATTATATGATGGATTACTGTGTACATTATGCTGAACGCGTGTGTGCATTTCTGTTGCTGAAGTTAGAGAAAAAGCTGGTTGATGTGTATCCAGGGCTGTATCTACCTTTTTGGAGCCCCTAGGTAGTGAAGTGGAGGAGCCCCTGTGAGTGAGTACGCAAGGTATGCACAGACACATTTTTGCCTTTTCTGTACGTGTAAGTTCCCTTTCCTGCTGTAACTGTCTTGTTTTAGGTGGTTATCCCCTAGTAGCCAGTCTATGAACTGAAACATTTTTTTTTTTTTAAACCAGGAGCCATTTTTTTAAGAAGTGGTGCCCCTCACAGCGAAGCGCCCCTGGGCGGCCACCTTGTTGGCCTAATTGGTAATCTGGAATGTATCTCTTTATTAATACTGCACCTACCTGCGAGAACATTACGACCAAAGTGCCATGGCCTCGGTGGCATGATGAGATCATTTGATTGTGATGTCAACCCCAGTGGCCTGGAATGGAAAAGGATGGCACCTCCTATGTTCAAAGTCTGTGGTAAATTCAGATGTATTGCTATTATATCCATGGGCCTCTGGGCCTTTACATTTTAATTCACATATAAATTAGCTTGGCTAGCTGGTTTTGCCACATTTATAATAGCCCAGGCAGACTATATTTCTTACTTATGGCAATCTGTCAATGGTGGGGGCATATCTGCAGTCTCAAGTTTATTGTCCAACCTGCTTAAAATATATATATATATATGGATATATTAATATGTGTATATATACATCAGTAAAACTAGACCTGAAAATATATATAATGCTTAGATCAACAACTATGGGGAATAATTGAATCATGCTTATCACATTTCAAGATATATTAACATCTCATTAAACATCAAATTTAATATAAATAATGATATAATTTCAACAAAAGGAATAAGCTTTTGGCCTTAAGCCTTCTTACCACACAGTAAAGTTTTGGATTGTGAATTATTTTGCAACGGGTCCAAGGTAGTACCTAAAAGAGAGAACATTTTATTTGTATGTGTTATAATTTAGAATATTTCTAATTTATTTGAAATGAGAACAGTTTTTTGGTGGAAATGCATTATGCTCAACTAGCAAAAAGAGGAGTATTCATCATGGCTGGGTACAGTATAAACAAGAATACTGTGCAATTTTTCAAATCTTCAGATACATTTCTTTGCAAAAAGAGGCATAATGTAAAGGAAAGAGCTCAATATTATAAAACAGATTAAATATATACTACGCATGGTACTGTATTAGCAGGATTCCATTTAAAGGACTAATGTGATCACATTTTTCTATATGGTATTTTAAATAACTAATTTTGTTAGAGGGCAAAGTTATTTTAGAAAGCAAAATAAAATAATACCACAACCTTTACCTTTTAACCTTGATATTATTTACTGCAAAGTTCCTTTTTATTTTGTCATTTGTTTCTGAGTGGTACATTCTCAGGAGGCTGTGTTCTTACATTCTCAGGAGGCTGTGTAAATTAACAAGCTCTCCATTACTTTTATTGAAAGCACTGGCAGTTTTAGATGCCACGCACCCAGTGTGCAGATACATACTTCCTCTTCATTGTCTTTCTACCTTAAGAAGTTGGTCCGCATAAGTCCAAATAGTACATTCCAAAGCAGCATAATTGAATTTTTTAAACAATATAAAGAAGTTTATCTTTTACTTAAGTGTAGTTCTTCAAAGAGTGTATTTTTAATATAGCATATATTAGGTTGATAGAATAGCAAGATTAGATGAGCATTTTGGTTCTAACTGCCATCAAATATATGTTTCTATTTAAGACATGTTAATATCTCAAAGAGAGGGACAGAACAAAGGGGTGTATTTAGGATTGGGAGATAAAACTGCAACCTTCTATGAATTCTATTTATGAATCAATGTTACAGTTTGGTGAATAGACTTCATAAAAGGGAAGTTACTCCAGCGGGCCTGCATGTGCTTAGACTATTCTTAGCAATTCCTTTCGGCTGAAGACTATGCATCAAACTGGAGAAGAACGGGGGGAAGTGATTAAGTGGTGTTTTGACGCTTAGTTTCCAATATGTCAGATATTTATCTATCATTGCCTCTCTCCTATGAAAAGGTTTAAGAATTGTTAGTGCATTATTTGCATATCTATTAGACACAAATTAGTGCATTAGGGATTAAAAAAAGTTGTATTGGGGCAACAGAAGCATCTGTGCCTTCCAGTTTAGGAGGAGGCTCTTGTGGGCCATAGGGGCTGCTCCTATTCTATGCGCCTTATTTCATAGGGAATTCACTTATATGTTTTTAAGTATTTTTATTTGTATTGAAAACTAGTTTTTGAATCTAAGCAATACTTTTTAATGCATCTACAGGACCCAAGATGCATCCATCATACTTTAGTGAAGGTTGTGTGTGTGGAAGGGGCTTTTATATTTCTCCAATGTATGGTTTGCAGCTATTGTTGCAAACTGCCTGCCTCTGAGCACATGTGGGGCGATGGGTAGGTGTAAAACACCACAAGCCCAATAATTTAGCAAATTCTTCCTAAATCACTCACCCCTTTCTCCGCTGTTCAGTAAATAATATTTGCCTAGATTCGCAAAGCAATCAGCAAAGATAAAACAGAAACATTCTCTATGCAACTAAATATTAAAAAAAAAATAAGATTTTCTTTAAAAAACATTTTCTTTAAATATAGTAGTCTTTTAATATAAGGTCACTGCAAAGCTGCCTTACATAAAAGATAGACCCAAATACTTGGCGAACCCCAACTCCCTTCTCCACTAATTGTCCCTTACAGTGCGTACCCCATTCCAATCTCAGGTCATACCCAAGGATGGCTTTGGATATTTCCACTATAAAGGAGAAATAAGATCTAAAAATCTTGAACTTACTGTATTAAGTTGTTGTTGATGAAAAAGACAAAAGTGAAGTAAGTAGCTATGCGTGAGAGTTCCTATGTTACACATAATTACAATGATGAGGAGGGAGTGGAAAATAAAAGTGAGATGTGGGGAGTATGGTGGGAAGTCAGGGGACTGTTTTTTACTTACCATCTTGTGACAGTGTAGGCATTTCCTATGAAGGCCATCACTTTTCAGCAACACTTCCCAATTTTCAGAAAAGGAGGTCTCAAAACAGTATTTTGTCCAAGGGCAATAGCTCTTTTGATATAATGGCACATGTTAGCTGCCACCCTATGGCTTTGAAGTGAAGTGGAGCACTGCCTTTGGAGTGGGGTGGAGCATTTGCTTTGAAGTAGGGAGGGAGAGGGAAGCAATGTGTTCTCCAAATGCTGTCCCTGGAAACCTGTCTAACATGCTTTGTCAATAACATGACACTCATACAAAATCCTTTTCTCCCTTGGGCTTTATTATGCTTTAATAAGAGTACAGGCCGTTAGGAAGTCAGGAAAAGAACAGACTTTGTAGGCTGAAGGTTTCTTCCCAACATTAAATTATTTTTTATATTAATTAGTCTATTCCATAGAATCATCTTATTATTAAAAAGGAGGCTGGCCCTAGTTTACGTTATTTAATTCGTAATGATTTAGACTTTAGACTATAATCTTCCATGCTCCAAAGGTGCTCAGGATTAGGCTAAAATATTGTGCACATTCAAACACTTAATGGAACTCACTATTACAGACCATAAATATCTCTCTAAAGGGAGATAGGATCAGTTCAATTTCAATTCTGCCTAATCCAAAGCTCCCCAGGAGGGCAGACATATAGGTACAGGCCTCATGACCCTGTTACTGTAAAATAAACCCAAGTGGTCTTTACAGGGACACAGGAGAATGGTGTAAGATGTATAACTATAGGTAATTTTTAAAAATCTGCAATATTTTATAGTAAACAGAAGCTTGCATTTTTACCCATCAATCAGTCTTTCTGATCCACCCTTCCGGCACAGTCTATTATCTCATGTGTAGGTGATTATTGCCAATAACTGCTCAATCTTAGAACACTGAGAATAATAAGTGTGCAAACCTAGAGAGTAATTAATCTATTAAGCAGAGGCTCTTCTTAATAGCATACGTATTTAGACTGAAAAGAATACACACAGGGGTTAATAAGCAACTATTGGCAATAACCACCCATAAGAATGAGATAAAAGACTGTGCTTGGTGTGTGGATTAGGTAAGCTTATTGACAGGTAAAATTTGCAAAATATAAGTATGATTATTCATGTATTAGTAAGAAACATGATTCATAATAATACACGAATAATCATGCAAACTATATTGTAACAGAAATATAATTAAAGACACTGTATTACATAGCTTATTAGACTCTACAAGAGTGTTACAGTTTGAGTACACTCTGTTTATTATTTTGTAAATCGATGTAGACTGTCTGGGTATACATTAGTTTGAACTAAAGTTGAAATTAATAAATACTTACAAAGTACACACTTCGAATTTTACATCAGCAGCCACCATAAATCTGATATTTAACCAACATCAATATAGTGGCAGAGCTACTGTTGGTGCAGCAGGTGCAAAGCACTAAGGCCCACAAGAGGGTAGCGGCCCTCTGCTACTGGCAATAAAGGAATAATCTTAATTTATTACATTAGGATGGCACTTTATATAAAGGTGATCTGATCACCATAGGGTGATACGACCATCTACATATATTTTGTCTTTTTTGATAACCCTTATGAAATAGATAGGAAAGTTGCCAGGGGGCCCCCAAATTATTTTGCAGTGGGGCCCTCCATTCACCAGCTCTACCACTGCATCAATCAGTCATCTAACCAATAGTTTTTTGTCACCTTTTATTATTCATCATGTTTTAACCAACCAATAAAGCTCATGTTATTAAGTTCCCTTACTTTTGTTCTAATTCTTTTCACAAATCATTACTACTTACTAAATCTATGGTTATTAAAAGTGAGTAATGCTGTGAAGTTAGAAATATACAGCCTTATTAAATTGTGATTCAGCAAATTTAAAAGGGCTCTATATAAGCACACAGCATATTGTTTTTACAGAAGTTTTTAATTAGTGAAGACCTTGCTTTTGGATAGAAGTTCACTAACTAAAAACTTCTGTAAAAAATATATGCTGTGTGCTTATATAGAGCCCTTTTAAATTTGCAGAATCACAATTTAAAAAGGCTGATAGTCAGGAAACTCCCTTTACACACCCACCTTTTGATTTTTTGTTGCATAATCACAATATTGTGGGTGTGACAAAATAGTTAAAGGGCTGCTGTCATTAGGATTTGTTTGTTTTAAAGTTTTCCGTATTATATTAATATTATAGTAATATAGTAATATTACCACTATCTTCGTCCAAGATGTTGTAAAATATAGGGAGCAAGAAATATAGGGGGAATTAGCTGCTTTACTAGTGCAATTATACTCACAAGCTCTCCTGATAACTTGATAATCTACCTTGAAAAACTCTAAGATTAGTTTAATAAAACAGCTTTCTTTAATCAAGTACTTAAAGTACTATGAAAATTGTTTAACAAGTGTAGGATAACAATTTGTCAATCTTGCACATTAGGCCAAGTCTTCTTATATTATCTATTGTCCCAGTAATTCCCCAATAACACTGTCCCTCAGATGTAAAAGAAGCACACATACCTGTTTAAATTTTCTAATGTTTAAATGGAATATATTTCTTGGTTCTGTGTATACACAGAACATAAATAATAGCATAACTGTAAGCTATTGTACAATATTCATTGTACTATTTAATTATTTGTGTCATGTGTTGATGTAATAGGAAGAGACGAGTAAGGAGGGTGAGTTGGGCAGAGACAATAAATGAGGTAATGCCTAAATCACGTCCATACTGCACCCCTCAGGGGTGCACAGAGGAGGCCTAGTGAAATCTTACACATTCACATAGAGGAGAATGGAGACAAAATATATCTTGCCTACACTTCTTCTCTTTCCAGTCCCAGGTGAGGGTCCGTGAGTATAGAGAAGAGAACCAGAGAACGCACTCAGAGAGAGAGAGGGGGAAGATAGGTAGGGGCAGAGAGCAAATGGAGGACAAAATAGAAGACACTGAAAGAAAAGAACTATAGACAATGAAATGGATAGAGAGAAGAGTAAGAAGATTTCATGGAATAAAGAGAGAAAGAGGTCATGGAGAAGACAGAAAGAAGAGGACAAAGTATAAGTAATATGTAAGAAAGAGGTTTGTTTTACACCCACTCTCAGTTAGTGTACATCAAAGTAGGAATGGAACTACAGCCGGTGCAGTTGGTGCAGTGCACCGGGTCCCTTCTCTGGAGGGCCCCGGTGCTTTTTAATTTGATATACATTTTCCATTTAATTTGTTTTATTTTGCTGTAGTGTAATGACGGGCACCCCCCCCCCCCCCCAACCAGGGCCTTCTTGGGCCCCCTTAGCTGCACACCTCCACACACACAATGGACTGGGCCAAAACACACACATGATCACAATCTCTATTGTGTATGTGTGCTTATCATGAAACAATTCAGAGAGGCAGGGTATTCTGCCTGCTGCATATATATATATATATATATATATATATATATATATATATATATATATATATATATATATATATATATATATATATTCACATGTGTGTACTGAGTGAGTTGATACAGGTATCCCAAAACAAAAAAAAGAATTAAAATTCACTAGCTCCGCCACTGCATGAAAGCGGTATGACATCACCACTCTAGCCTTAGCCTACGTCATCTTACTATGACATCACCCCATAATTAGCCTGTAACAAAACACTAGGGCTATAACTTCTCTGCATTACGCTCACTGACATAACAGTGTGTATATGTATACGGGTGTATTCACCTGCATTTGCAGCCCCTTCATTTCCTCCCACTCACTATATTTTCCTTTATTCTCACTTTCTTTCTTCATCCATATTTCCTCCATCCTCTTCTCACCATTTATTTTCATATTATTATTATTTCTTATCCTTTCTTTGAAACTGTGCGCCCCATGTGCCTCCCCAATTTTCCTCTGCATAAGACACACATCCACACAAACATACTGCTAAGACTCCCATAATTATCAACAACATCTAACGAACAATCACAGTCACCTTGATCTCCAGCAATATTTAGCTGGTGACCCACCGGAGCTCACAGATAATAACTCAGAATTTACCAGGGTTCAAGGACTGGTGCCTGGGATATCCTTTACTTTTAATATCAGCTTTAACAGCCTCCCATCTCCTATACGGTTAAGGATGAATTTAAATCAATACAACTCTCCTAAATGTCATTCTAATTTATAGGGACTGAGAAATATATACAGCATATACCAGATCATAGGTAGAGCCTTGTAGAGTTTGCTCACTTACTCGTTCTTTATTGTGTGTTTTCTTATATATTTCAAACTGTTTTGGTTTCAATTTCCAATAATTTGTATTACCTACTTCAGTCAGTCGTTCGGTGTAAGTTTACTGTAAGACAATTCCATTTTTAATAACATTCAGCTGATAAAGTACTTGTTATTATCTACTAGCGAATGGCCCATCAAAAAATGACGGCAATCAAATTGTACGTCAAGGAATGCTGTTTGGCACACAAAGTAATTGCTTTGGTTGTGTGAGTACCTTCGGTGCTGATTGCGAGCCTCGCAGTGAGAGCCTTCGCCGCTCATGGTGTGGCTGACAGTGAGCGCCTTTGGCGATCATTGCGAGCCTCTGGGTTGGTGTATTTTTTGGTTCTCAGAGCCCGTTTGGCACTGATTGCAAGATCCATGCTGATGGCCTTTTGGCTCTCATGGTGAGTCTCTTCCCTGGTGTAGTTTTGCTCCTGTGAGCACCCTTGGTGCTCCTTGTGAGCGCGAAGTGAGCGCCTTTGGTGTTTATTGGGATTGTGTGGTGTGGTGTTTTGTAAAGTTTTTGTATATGTATTTTTTAATGATAATTAATTAATTAATGAAATCATAAATTGATATACTTTACCTATTTGTATATAATATATGCAGCAAGCAATGTGCTGAAGAGCTGACAATCTGTTTTGATGATCCTGCAGCATACAGCATATCCTGCAGCATGCATTGTTGGTGACCTGAGGTGTAAGTGTCAGCAATGTGTGCAGTGTGTAGTGTAAATAGGCTGCGTGCGTGAGGGCAAACCGTCTGTGTAGTTGTGTAGTTCCGCATTGTGTTAGTATGTGCAAGTTAGTGGTGTTAAATGGCGGCGATTGTGTATGTGTCTGGATGATTTTGCGTCCTTCATAATCGTGTATTTTATACTTTGTACGGTCCTGTCTAAAAGTCGTATGTGTGTGACGGATTTTTGCGTGTTTTTTTCGGCGGGCATTTTTTCTCTCGCTTAGGGAATTTTCGAGTGGCTAAACTCTGGAAATTGGACTTAAATTGACGTGTAACATCATTTCCAGATGTCCTGGGTGCTGGTCTGTCACTTGAGAGTATACTATTAAGCATTCCTTTATGGATCCATTTGATCATACTGTAAGTTGCATTCCTTTTGTAGAAATGCTTTCAATGAAACTGAATAGATATGTTATCCCAGGAGATAACAAAGGGTACTGGTAGTATATAATATTTATTAAAAAAATGTATTTATTGTACTCTCTAAAACATTTTGTACATTATCATGTTAAAGTGACACAGCAGAGGTTCCAAATATAGTATTGTTTAAAGCTAAATAAGTAGGAATCAGGAAAAAGAGAAGTTCCCAAAGACTCCAACGTACTCTATTCGGACCAATATACAGAGCCTTAAAATATAACTTTTAATAAAGCTAGTTAAAAAAGGATAAATATCCTAAAATATACAAAAGATACCAGGCACCAGACTGAATTAACAATGACACATAATTAGATATAGCAATAGCACTTTTAGATATAATTTATAATAACCATCACAATATACCGTGACAGTTACCAAAAATAGTGTCTGAATCAGCAGGGGGGCTGATAGGGGCTACTAGCCTACGAGACTACTGTCCCTTAGGGTAATCTCAGATGAGTCACCTATAAACCTGGCACCTACCTGTCTGACTTCCTATAGCACTCTAGTTCCCATGGTCAATTCAGGGGTTTTAACTATCACCCTAAGCCAATGAAGACCTGTGACTGGATATACCAAAGTAGTAGTAGGGCTACTAAAACTGATACTTTATTATTTGAATGTTATTTAAAAAAAAAAAATCTTTACAGTAAACCTACTTTAAGTTTTACAGTTTTTTTTAACTAGATAAAAATTAGGAACTTTATTTACAATTTATAAAAAATCTAAAAAACGCTGTACTAACAATAATAGCTGCTTTTGTGCAATGCCATATAACTCTCTTGTATATGATATGTAAGGGTAAGTATTGGACTCATACAGTCCTTAGATGATCCAAACCACACCAGCTAAGCCTGATTATAAGGGTTTTGTTATGGTCACTAATGACCATACTACCATACCACTTGACAATAGATCAGGGGCCTCATTCAATTACGATTTGGCAAATTGAATATGGCCCTACATAAGCACAGAGCATATTTTTTTTTTACAGAAGTTTTTAGTTAGTGAACTTCTATCAAAAAGCAAGGTCTTCACTAAGTAAAAACTCCTGTAAAGAAAATATGCCGTGTGCTTAAATAGAGCCCTATTCAACTGGCCAAATCCCAATTGGATGAGGCCCTATATATCCTCACCTTTTAGAGGTGAACATATGAGGCTAAAACTGGTCCTTTGTTTTTAGCAGTATGAACAACAAGTAGTTGGAGGGGCACACCATAGCCTCTGAGGGCCTCATTCAATTGCAATTCGGCCAATAAAATAGGGCTCTAAATAAAAAATTTTAACTAAGTTTTTAGTTTGTGAAAACCTTGCTTTTGGATAGATGTTTACTAACTAAAAACATCTTTAAAAAAATTATGTTATGTGCTTATTTAGAGCCCTATTCAATTGGCCAAATTTCAATTGAATGAGGGCCTAAGTCAGGAGCTCTTTGTTTTGAGATGTAGGATCCTGCATCCCCCTATTTCTCATTATAGAGGGCACTATTAGGCTTACCAGTGAGTTTTGCCCTCATTCAATTGCAATAACATATATTTTTTAAATAAGTTTTTAGTTAGTAAGCATCTATCCAAAAGCAAGGTTTTCACTAACTAAAGACTTCTTTAAAAAATATATGTTCTGTGCTTATTTAGAGCCCTATTCAATTGGCCAAATCGCAATTGAATGAGGGCCTTGGAAAATTGGGCAGATTGTTGCAAAAAGTTGAATAGGCATCCACACTGTATTATAATATAACATAACCCTTATAATCAGGCTTAGCTGGTGTGGACGGTAGTCCAATACTTACATAAATGATTCAATATTGTTAATACAGCATTCTTTGGATTTTTAATAAATTGTAAATAAAGTTCCTACTTTTTATCTAGTTGAATAACAATTTGGTGTTAAGCACGGGAACCACAGTAATTATCCTTGACATTATGAGGTTTTACAGTTTTTTGCCTGTTAGTCAACCTTCTTAATACACCTATTAAGGACATTGTGATATCTTTTACTGATATGTCATTGTCAGTAATTGCTAATAGATCTGAATCTATTGTCATCAGTGGAAAGGCATATGAAAAAAAACACTGGGCATGCTCAATCCAGTTGGAAAAAATGCATTTTGTTAATATTATTAAATTAATAAAGTATCTGTTATTACCTACAGCTTCAAATTATACCATATTTGTATCCTCTGCTGTGTCATAAGAGCATACTACAAATATGAGTTTTCAACAGTCCTTTGAAATAACAATTGAAAGCGCAAAATGACTAACATACAGTGGTTTCTTTCTAGTTATCACGTAGATACTTCTGCATTATAAATTTACAAATGTCATTATTAAATTGCCCTCCGCTGGCCAGCAAACTTTATAAATTCACCTCAATCAGACTGCATTGTATTTGCAATGTTATATACCTAACTAGGGATCTTTCCTTTTACCTGACCTCCAGCTGAATCGGCAATCAGCGGCTAGGTGGGGCAAACAAGATTTTAGTGAATGTCTTGTCAGTGTAAAGCTTGTTATCTGCTAGTACCCGAACCCTATCCCCTAAACCTTAAACCTAAACCCTAACCCTAAATCTAGGAAATGTACTAAAATCTTAGCAGCGTCACCTAGTGGCCACTGCTGGAGGTCAGCTAACGGGAAAGGTCCTCTAACTAGTATTCTGGCACAATGCTGACCTGATTAGTGTCTGTAATATGAAACGTACCTTATACAAGTTCTGCAGCCAATGGTCTGTCCGTGTGAGGTCTACAGATATAGGAGTCTCGACTTGTGTGATGTTCTTGTACTCTCATAATAGAAAAATATCCAATATATATATACAATATGTTTCTATAGTTGTGACCCTGAAATGTTTTGTTTTTTTAAGCAAAGCCTCTAAATAGTTATTTTGTTCTTGAAAAAGAAACATATGGAATTTGAACTATCAGAAAATCAGCAACAGTGGGCAAATCGTGTTTATATTAACCAGAGAGACAACATTGTGGCTAGGAGTTGAAAAGAAAGGGTTAATCTAGCCTGCCCATTCTAATTTAGACTAGATAGGCCTATTGGTTATGTTTTTCTTTTAACTATATAAATGAACACTACAGGTATTTTTTTCATTTTTTTTAATCATAATAATATAGAAATATAAATAATTAACATCTATGTAGTAAATATACATCAATATATGTGTTTTCGTCATTCAGCCATGTCCGACTCTCCGTGATCTCATGTAACACGACACACCATGCTGATCCACTTAGTATCCATGGCAGAGATAATGGGGTAGGTTACCAGTTTCTTCTCCAGTGGGCCACAGCATACAGCCCCTGGTATTCCTAGGTGGTCTCCCATCCAAGTACTGATCTGGCCAGACCCAACCCTGCATTGCTTTAGGGTGGTGTGACCGCTTGTTTCCCTGACCTGAATCAAACCCAGGTTGCAGCGATGAAAGCACTGAATCCTAACCACTGGACTATCAGGGAACCCATACATCAATATAGATGTTCCTTTTTCCATTTTTTTCATAATATTAACAGATTAATCAAGAAATTATAAAATTTTTGTGTAGTAATAATATATTTCCATATCTATTTTTTTTCCTCTGCCTTTTATATGTCAGTTAAATACCCTAAATATTGTATCAGAGTAAACCAACAAATCAAGACAAATAAACAAACAAAAAAAGGGGGCGAGGAAAGGGATAGGTAGATAATTGATAAAGTTATTTTGTGATCTCTGGGAATTTCTTTTTTTAAAGTTAGTTAAGTTCTATGTTATCATTTTATATATTCCTGTCTGTTTTCAGGGTCCATATGTCCCAGGAAGATGCCAATTTTCTAAAGTTCCCATATATAACTGACAATATCATACATACTGTGGGCCTCATTCTATTACCGGCCGTAAATCAGCCGTAAGGCTGCGATTCCTTGCGGGGGTTCTGTTACCTCGCAATTCTATTATACGGCCCCGCAAGGATCTCCCCTTACGGCCGGCCGCATATCTTGGAACCGGCCGTAAGCTCAAAAAATTTGAAACTCAAAAATAAATTCAAGACGGCACTGTACAGCTCTGTAAATGCTAGGGATCATATTTGGGGACATAAGGATTAATAGTAACCCCCTCTCAAGCTTGCACATCAGCCCAAACCCGAGTTTACATTAACTGTTTATTTTCCGGCTGCGGCGTGGGTGTGTCTGAGGTGCTCCAAGCCCTCGGGACTTTTTACATTTTATTTACGGATTTGAGTGTAGGGGAATGTTGTGCTATTTTTGCTAACACCTACAATCACTTTATAGTCTCCTCAGAGTGCAGGATGGCTTTATTTGGGCTATATTATGTGCTTAATTGTGTGCTTGCGGGACCTTTTTCCTGCAAGTAAGCTGCGGCTCGCTTTTAGCCTTGCAGAGAGGGTTCCCGGAGCAATTGAATAGCAACCAGGCTTTTCTTGCGGCAGAAACTCTTGCGGACGTTTTAGATCAAAGGCTTTCCTCTGGCGCGAGCAGCCGCAAGAGATAGCAAGGCGCCGGCCGCAAGCCTGCCAGAATCCCCGGCCGGAGGGGAATAGCATAGCAGAATAGCTTGCGGCCGGTCCTTGCGGCCCCGCATCTCCTACGGCCGCTAATAGAATGAGGCCCTGTGTGTATATATTGAATTTTCCTTTTTATTTCTTCTTTTGTGGGTTTATCTGATTTCCAGATTTTAGTTATGACATTTCTAGTAGCTAAAAATATATAGTAACAACTATAACTATATGTGTACATATATAGGTATTAACAAGTGCTTTTTCAATTGAATGTTATTAAAAGTAAGTCAGCCTTTCTGATCCACCCTCTGAAGACACAGTGAAATCTCTTTTAATTACCCAATAATTGCCAGTTACCCACTGGGGTTCTGAATGGGTTAAGTCTGAATCCATAGACAAGGAGACTGATAAGGCTAATTATTCCATGGAGTTTGGGTATGCTCAGTCTTTTTAGTTTGCTATGGCTTTAGACTGAACACTGTACATTCAGAGCCCCAGAGGGTAATTTTTGTCTCATTAAAAAGAGATTTCACTTCACTGCAAGTTTACTGTAAGAAAATGTTTAACTAGGGACATGCCCGGCAACAATGACGGTTTTAAAATTGTGAGGCTAACAATGCTGTTTGCTACACAATGTGAGGCTTTTGCTCCTCTGAGCACCTTTTGCACTTATCGCGTGGCTCGCCCCTGTGTCCTTGAACTTTCCTCCTTTGCACTGATCACCTTTGGTGCTCATCATGAGCCCCACGTTGAGCGCTCATTGCAAGCCTATCCCGCTCGCGGTTCTCCTTGTGACCCCGCGTTCGGCGCTCTTTGTAGCCTTTGTTCTTGTCTACTGTCCGAGCCGCTCATTGCAGGTTTCGTTAACCTGCAAGTTTAGTGCTTGGGAATGCCACGTGTCTCTTTCCACCATCTCTCCCGGTCCCTTCCCTGTGTGTTTCTCCTCTGTGTGTCAGCTGAATGTTTGCGTGGCGCGCCCTGACTGCCGTTTGTTTTATTTTCAAAGACCCACATGCCTGGTGTTGTTGGTGTAAGTGTTACTGTCATTGATGTTGTGTATCTTCTAAGTCCCACGTGCTTGGCTTTGCTCAGCCTCGTTTTCATCCAGTTTCAGAATTTTTTTACGCTTCTCGTCCTCCATTTTTTTCCTCGCTTAACTCATTTTGAATTGACGAAAACCCACAAATATGGCTCAAAATCGCTTGCAACCTCACACTTTCTAGTCACCACCCACTATCATACTACAGTTGTGGTATGCCAATATTTATAGCCCTTTCCGATGAGTGGCTCCACTCCAGACACAATACTTCATTCAGGGAGTGCAGAGATTTAAATTTTATATTGTCTAGGGCGGGCATGGGCAAGTTCGGTCCTGGAGGGCCACACGCAGGCCTGGAATCGAGGATATCCGTGTTGCGTACAGGCAAGACTATTGCTTCTTCAGTCACCCTGATTGCCTACCTGTGCACAAAAAGGAAGTCCTCAAATCCAGGCCTGTATGCGGCTCCCCAGGACCAAACTTGCCAATCCCTAGTCTAGGGGCATGACTGACAAATAGTAATTGATTGTTGCAATGCACTGTAAATGTTTACTAAAGTTTTTTTCTCATCAACTTAACGATTCTTAAGAGAACCCTTTTATAAGGTTTCATATGCAACAATAAGGATTCTACCTAACAAAGTATAATAGTACTAAAATATTATCATTCTAAAACCCAACATGACCAAACGTGACACTGTTTTTACTCAATGTCTGGTACAAGTAAATTTGAAAGTGCTTGATTGCCTTTGAGAGCTTCTGAATGGCATCTCAGAGTGACTTGAGTAATCACTGAGGTTGCAGGTTATCAGCCGTGGAAAATTATGCTTAGGCTACATTAATCTATGTCATAAGTGCTTCTGGTATATGTCAGTATAATAATCCAAAAGCACATTAAAAAGCACAACACAAGGCAGAAACATTGATTGTTATTCTGTTATTTCTATAACATCATGAGAGGGGGAAGTACATGAACAATGAGCAACAGTTTTATGTATTATTTGTCCATAGTTAAATGTACTTTAAATATGGTCAACATAATACCGTATGTTGGAGGAATATTTCACACCAGGAAGTATACCAAAATGGCAACAGAGCGGCATACCTCCCAACACTTGAAGGGGCTAGTAAAAATGATGCACTGGTGAGCAGTGTTACCTCCATTTTGCATGATGCGTGTTATTATTATCCTTTATTTGTTTCGCTATTTGACTTTTTACCAATCTGTTAGATTACAGAGTGAATTTTATGTGATGGACCAGAACACAATAGTCTAAGTTGGTGAAGTAAAATGAGAAAAATATATACATGAAACTATTTTTTAGACATTGAAAACAGAACATTGGCATGTGCGTATGTATTCACCCCCTTTGTTATGAAGCCCATAAAAAGCTCTGGTGCAACCAATTACCTTCAGAAGTCACATAATTAGTGAAATGATGTCCACCTGTGTGCAGTCTAAGTGTGACATGATCTGTCATTACATATACACACCTTTTTTGAAAGACAGAGGCTGCAAAACCTAAGCAAGAGGCACCACTAACCAAACACTCCCATGAAGACCAAAGAACTTTCCAAACAAGTAATGGACAATGTTGTTGAGAAGTGCAAGTCAGGGTTAGGTTATAAAAAAATATCCAAATCTTTAATGATCCCCAGGAGCACCATCAAATCTATCATAACCAAATGGAAAGAACATGGCACAACAGCAAACCTGCCAAGATACGGCCGCTCACCAAAACTCACAGACCAGGCAAAGAGGGCATTAATTAGAGAGGCAGCACAGAGACCTAAGGTAACCCTGAAGTAGCTGCAGAGTTCCACATCAGAGACTGCAGTATCTGTACATAGGACGACAATAAGCTGTATGCTCCATAGAGTTTGGCTTTATGGCAAAGTGGCCAGAAGAAAGCCACTACTTTCAGCAAAAATCAAAATGGCGCATTTTGAGTTTGAGAAAAGGCATGTGGGAGACTCCCAAATGGTATGGAGGAAGGTGCGACTTGGAGCTGTGATTGCCGCAAAATTTGGCACATTGACTTTTTCTGTTATTTTGTCCTATTTCACAATGAAAAAAGCAAACAAAAAACATCTTCAAAGTAGTGGGCATGTTCTGTAAATTAAATGATGCAAATCCTCAAACAATCCATGTTAATTCCAGGTTGTGAGGCAACAAAACATGAAAAATGCCAAGGGGTGAATACTTTTGCAAGGCACTGTATTCCGTAACACTATACAAGGGTTAAGTGCAAAGCAAAATACAATATGTATAAATAATACAACATGTAAAAATAATGGGGTGGGGGGGGGGGGCTGTCTTTGAGCTTAAAATCTTAACTATTTTTCAATTTAATAAATTTGAAAACTGACATTATAATCCAAAAAGAGTGTGAGAGGAAGAAACTTGGACAAAGATAACAGATCACGATTTGGATGTGCCAGGCAGGAAGTGAAACTTAAGCGTGATAGAGGATAAAAGAGAAGAAGCAGATCACAACATAGTACAATTAGAGAAGGTACAAAAATGGAGAACAGACCAAAATTAAAAAAAAACAGTAAAATGAATTGTAGTATATATGGTTTAAGGTCGGAAGTTTACAAGAAACTTATTGCTCTGTAATTGAGCTATAAACACTTATTATGTGCTTAATGCTCCATATAGATATTTATTCTGTAGGACGGCTTGTATCATGTAAGTCTTTATCTACTTTATATACCGATGTGTTCTAGCTAGTAATGTGTCAAACCTCTGATCAAGAGAGTTTGCTACAGTCAAACAAATCTGTTTTTTTACATTCTTGGGCCCTCATTCAATTGCAACTTGGCCAATTGAATAGGGGTCTAAATAAGCACATAACATATTTGTAGCGGATCCCATCACTGTTTTACCCTGTTTTATGATTATTATGGTTAAAATATGATCCTACTATATATATATTGGTTGATGTTCTACAGAATATATTGGCTCAGAATATTAGCCAGACTTTTGCAGACCTAGGCTAATAGATAATCCTGTTACAGAGATTCAAGAGATAAGAAAGTTGTAAAGGATCCTTGCATTTTCCAAAGTGTTTTCATTCTCTGATAAGAATGATCTAATTAATGTCTGATTGTATCCAAGTTGCCAGAGAGGTGTGACTCACCTATTGTCCTATATGTGTATTGTGTGGGGGATATGTGCAATGTCTGTGTGTTATGTGTAAAAACATACTTTTACTAACTTTTGAACCCCTGGTCTGATTCATGCCATTTTTGTATATGTTGTTCCCCTGGGTGAGAGATATTGAACGGTGCTGGACTTAAAGGTGTACCCCCTGTATTTGGGGTACATCCAGAATGTGGTTAAAATTGTGTCTGTTTTAATTGTGTTACCTGTTATCTGAGGGGAGGAGACGTGGGGGTTGAACCATGCAGATAATTGGCTGTTGTGATAATTATGTGGGTGTAGCCCTTCAGAGGGCAACATTGCATAAAAGGAGATTCCCTGTCATTAAAATAGAGTTCTACTTGACCCTTCAAAACGTAGCATCGTCTCGTTCTTTGGGGGGGATTTATGGTACCGTTACTCTGCCACATTTTACAGCACTCCTGGATTATACAATGGGATATCGTGGATGGGAATAAACATTTCATTACTGCACAGCACCTTGCTTAAGAAAAGGACGTCTCCAACGGCTGGTACCCTCTCACTACCGGGGGTAGCCGTTACAATATTTTTTTTAAAGAAGTTTTTAATTAGTAAATATCTATCCAAAAGCAAGATTTTCTTCTTTAAAAAAAATATGCTACGTGCTTATTTAGAGTCCTAATCCAATTGGCCAAATCGCAATTGAATGAGGCCCTTGTTGTGGATAGACTGGCACTCTCCACCCAAATGCTATTTACACTTATCTTTATAGTATTTTGTTTTATTTTAACACAGGTAATATTTTAAATATGAATTGGATTTAAATATTTAATACAATTATTTTGAAGTGAATATACTTTCATAGCAGAACATATGTAGTAACACATGAAGAATTAAGGTAACTAATGACAAAACTATATTTAAAAAGCAACAACAAACAGCTTATTTTTTATAATTTACATTGAACATGTTTTGAATATCACTTCCTAGTCTGTACTGCCTCTGCCATAATTGAAAAGATTTCCAAGTGCAATCTTGTTTGTGAGCTAACTCATTTTGCTGCCTCGCTTTCTCTCCTCCAACATACCTTCTTGGCAATTTCTATTGGCACACACACCTCCCAAACAGTCTCTGAATTACTTCCACTTACCTCTTCCCTTGGCCTCTCGCAATACACAGAATCCCCAACTCACCATGTTGAACACTCCCTTGACCTTAATTGTTATCAGTTTCTTCACCTCCAACCTTGTCATCCCCCCAATCCCTCTATCTGACCAACACCTCCTAACCTACAACCTCACCACACCATCCACTCACTGCCTTTCTTCAAAAATACAGCCTGGACTTGATTAGCTATTTTATGCAATTGTATTCTACAATCTGGCTCATCATTGCTTTGTGCAGCTCCTTTCTCAGCAGGAATGCCTTTGGTGCTCATCGTGAGCCACGTGATGAGCGCCTTTGTGCCACAAAGGCCTGCAAGAACAGAGGAGGGCCACAGGGGGCCTACGGAGACCACGTGGGCCGGGGGCCTGCGTGGGGCCACAGTGGACCATGAGGGGTTGCGGGGACCACAAGGGCCACAAGGGAATCCACAGGAGATTGCTGCAGGAGCCACAGAGTACATGAGCAACGGGAGCCACAAGGGGCCTGCTTGGACCACAGAGGACCCACAGGCCACAGGGGACCCACAAGGTCATAGGGAAACTGGGAGGCTATGGGGGCCACTAAAGACAAGGGGGCCCCTAAGTGCCACTAAGAACCCGCGGGGACCACAGGGGAACAGCGAGGCCACTAAGGACCCATGGGAGCTACTGGAGACCAGTGGGGGGTCCGCAGGGACGTCCGCAGGGCACAGTGAGACCCTCAGAGGCCAGGGCCTCGGTGCCTTGCACCAGCTGTAGCTCCGACTGTTACATAGTTACATAGTAAGTGCGCATCAGGTTCAACCTTTTTATTTCTCCTCTGTGACCTCCATCATTCACTGATTGCTTTGCCCCACTCCACACATAAGACAACAATGCTCTTCCTCTCTTCCTAAATCAATGCACCTTCAATCTATACCTCACCATGACACTTCTACCCAAACAACTGTGCAACATACCCAGCATTTCTAAAGCACCATAGAAAGTAATCAAACAACCATTTGCTTATAAGCCACGCTCTACAACTTTTTTCTCTGCAACCAGTAATGCATCTTAGTTCCTTCTGCTTCTTTCACCTTTTGTTTCACAAACCTTCTTTAGTCTGTAATCTTGCGAGATCTCAATCTAGCAAAGTGCTTTGTATGAAAGTGTTATAAAGTATGTTTGTTTGCTTCAGGGCAAGGTTGTGCTGTCATTCCTGTGGATTTATTGTACTGCAGCGCTACAGAATATGGATAATAATAATATTAATCATAAGTAGATTTCTATAGTATAGATAATTACATTAAAAGAGCAAGGGACGTGATTGGTCCACCCCTCTTGTCCCAAACTCTTACATGATACAGAAGGCAAGGAGCCTTGTGAGCCTTTACATGTCCACAAGCTTGTGTTTTTATTCCTATTCTTTTGAATATAAAACAAAGACAATGTTTGTGGGGCTAAATGAAAAAAACAAAACAAATTAAAATTTGTAGTCACATAATATTAACATGCTCTTATACATTATTTATAAAACATATATATATATATACTGCGTTATCAGGCACTTCTATATGACTATTTACTGTAAGAACTGTGGTAGTTGGTCCAACATTGCAGGACTTGTCAAAAGAGCAGAACCAGGTGCCCGCACTATGGGCCTCATTCAATTGCGATGTGGTCAATTGAATAGGGTCCTAAAGAAGCACAAAGCATATTTTTATTAAAGAAGTTTTTAGTTAGTGAAAATCTTTCTTTTGGATAGATGCTTGCTAACTAAAAACTTCTTTAAAAAATATATGTTATGTGCTTATTTAGGGCCCTATTCAATTGGCCAAATCGCAATTGAATGAGGGCCCTTGTGTTTAATTACCTGGTTTTACATCACGGCCATTTTTAGGAATGTGCTCAAAGAAAAGACTCATTGAAATTAAGATATTTTTTTTTCCCAAGTATATTTCGAATCACTAGTCAGGTTACATTGCGTAAAACACTGCTTTTCATCTATATCAGTGTTACTTTATTATCAGTTTTATTAAATGAAGCTCATTTATTTTCCTTCCAGGAACCTTATTGTACAACATACTTATTCAAATGTATGGTATTTTAGTAGTTCCTAACACTTTCTTAAACACCGTAAGCTTACAACTCAGTGTACATGCCTAACTTGCTATTCTCCCTTTGAGAAATAGTGATGAGACAGAAGCCAGCTAAGCATTTGTTTGGTGACACAACCGGCTCAGCGGCCCCTATTCATTATGCAGTTCTGAAGTCAGTTATTCCATTACATTATATGTTATGTTTGGCTCTCCAACCTCAGTCATTTGGTGACAGGCCATATTTTTTGATTCTGGGCCATGAAAGTGTGGGGAACTTAAGAAATCCTCTGAAACAAGCTTGTGCTTAAGGATGAGTGATATAAAGGCCTATCTGTAAATAATGAGCCAGGAAATGGGCAGTATAAATATCCCTGCTTGGTGCCTCTGTGCCATGTGTTTGGTTTTCATTTCACATAGTAATTTGTCCAGCCTCCATATGTGTATATATAAAAACGTCCCTTTGTCTAAATTTTGCTTATTCATGTTTTTGGATCGCTCTCCACTTGAATGGAAAATTGGACAAAGAATGACAGCCGAGCTGCCAAGATTTGTTCAGATGCAGTTCTTCATAAAGTTATTGTTAGCGTGTGGAAAAACTGGACGTAGCATGAAGCGGCTCACGGAACTGAAAGTGTGCACCACATTTCATATGAAACTGCAGATATTTCAAGGCTGAGCTAAAAAAACTTGCAACTAATGCTATGTTTATTTTGGATGTTTTTCACATTAAATAAAGTTACTTAGAAGAACAAGAAAGGCGTAATAAATCATAAGACAATCTGCAGAAAACCTTGTCATTGTCAGTCGGTTTAGCAATGTTACACTTCTGAGAGAGCAGCAACAAAGGAGTCAGAGACTGAGTAGGGCCAGTAAACAGTAAATAGTTTCAAGCCCCTCTGGGTACAGGACACTACGATTAAAGGAACAGGATAGTTGCTTTATAATAAAAAAAAAAAACATAAAGAGGCACAGCAGAGGTTACAAACATGCCATAAGGACTCAACTGAATGTTATTAAAAGTGGATGTTCTTATGGTCATCTTATATTGACATTTGGATTTTTACATGTCAAACAGTCTGTCTGATCCACCCACCATGCATAGGACCCCATTCAATTGTCCAAATCGCAATTACAATAACCCTGTAATGGAGCCCGTATATGTTGCTGATATTTAATTGGCTACTTTTATCTACTCGCATTCCAATTGCGAGTTACAAGCTCAAAAGCACTGCGGCTGTCTAAAACGTAACTCCGTCCTATCTCCTCAATTGGTGTCTCAAGACAGCAAATGTTACGGTGCTAAAGACACAAAATCCATATTCACTTACAACAATTCAACAAGCCCGCAGTTGACTTCAAACCAGTAAGTTACAAAGTTGAAAAACCCTACGAGTACTAGATAGGACTCGCAATGGGTTAAACACCTGTTAGTAACACTGCAAAAGCAAATAAACGCACAATACTGTACTTAAAAATACTGGGAAAGCAATGAAAGGCATTATAATTAATTGCACAACAGTCTCAAGATCACAAATCTGCAATAATTTATTTTTTTATATTTTTATTTCTATGTTATATTGATCCCAGGAATCAAGGCGTTAATACATATAATGGAACCCGCATGGACTAGAACAGTTGCTTTATTGATTTTTATTGATTTTCACATTGCGATTTTGATTGCAAATCATAATTTTAAACACTAATTGATTGTAGTTTAAACTCCATGTTTTACTGACGTCATGATAGCGGTCTCATTTACTATTGTCTCTGTCTAAAATGTAACTTACGCACTTGCTACATTGATCATGATCCGGCCCTGAAATGCTACATACACGTTCATGGTTTGTGTGTTGGGGCTGTGAGCATGTAATTGTGGGCTAAATTAAATATATGTATATAAGTAACACATTTGGAATCTGACGACAAAAGTTTGAAGGTATTTAAAGGCTTCCAATTAAATAGTGTCCATAGTCTGCTATCCCATTCTAATAGCTGATTATTGTCAGTAATGGCTGATTACCCCCTGGTGGCCAGCTGTATTGTTTTGTCTGTAGGTTCTCAGTGTCTTCAATCTATATGGCTTTAGATTGAAAACAATATAGCCAGAGCCCTAGTAATTCATAGTCATTCATAATATGATCATTAACTAGTGTACATTTGCATGCAAGTATTGAAATACTTTCTTCACCGTTTGGGTCTGTATCCTTGATAATGTGGGCACTGTAGGCTTTATTTGTAATAAAACAGAAGAATGCCTGAATCTTCTGTTTGTGGAAGTGTATTAAATATTTTTATTATTTTTTGATATAGTAGATCCCAGTGATTTTATAGTAAATATGGGGAACCTTTGGCCTTCATCCTGGTTCCTGGTATATATATATATATATATATATATATATATATATATATATATATACATATATATATATATATATATATACATATATATGGTATATATATATATATATATATATATATATATATTTATATATATATATATATATATATATATATTTATTTATTTATATTTATATATTTATATTTATATTTACTCTGTCCCGCCAGATTTCCTTCAGTTCCTCTGCCCTTGATGTGCACATTTCTATGTAGGTGCCACCATTAATGCTTCCTGTGTTTCCAGGGTAGGACGGCTTTCAGATTCTGAGCTCTAATTTAAAAGTTTCCAGATATGTTGATAATATAGAACAAATTAAGAAGTACAGAAAGAGGGAATACGACTTGAATAGTTCAAATAAAAGTAATATTGTCTAACAAATTAAATATTGGGGGGTTGAATGATGTATATTAATTGTTATATTAAATCACATATAATTGTTGTCAAACTGCACGTCGTCACGCTTTGTGAGCTGCGTATGACTGCGTAGGCGCTCATCGCTGCCAGGACTTAGAAAAAAAAAGATACAAGACGCAAAAATTTACGAGATTAGCGGCTGAAAAAACAGAAAAACACACTAAATACACCCCTAAATAATTACAAAAACATCACAGACAGCATGGGGCAACAGCCAGGACGTCTGGGACTGAGGTAGAACGCAAATTTAACTTGATTAAGACGATTTTCGAAGGAAAAAAATGGACGCCAAAACAAATAAAAACAAGGCTACACGACTCCTGACCGTCCGAAACGCGTAGTACTTTACACATCACACTACGACCAACAAAATACACTATTACAAAAGGCGGAAAATTCTCACGAGACGCGTACCACATTAATAACATTACGACTATACAATGCCGCTTTACACAATAAACCGCTAAACGGCTTTACCTCGTGCACGCAGCCTATTTAGAATGCACAGTTCAAACATTCATTACACTTTATAATCAGGGCACTAACACACACAATGTATATTGTATGCAGATGCAAAATACAAACAGATTGTTAGCTCTTCAGCCTATTGCTTGTCGCATATATCAATTATAAATAATTAAAGTATATTAATTAATTTAAAAAAACATTTATTATTACTTAACTACATACAGTTGCAAGCAAAAGTATGTGAACCCTTTGGAATGATATGGATTTCTGCACAAATTGGTCATAAAATGTGATCTGATCTCCATCTAAGTCACAACAATAGACAATCACACTCTGCTTAAGCTAATAACACACAAATAATTAAATGTTACCATGTTGTTATTGAACACACCATGTAAACATTCACAGTGCAGGTGGAAAAAGTATGTGAACCCCTAGACTAATGACATCTCCAAAAGCTAATTGGAGTGAGGTGTCAGCCAACTGGAGTCCAATCAATGAGATGAGATTGGAGGTGTTGGTTACAGCTGCCCTGTCCTATAAAAAACACACACCAGTTCTGGGTTTGCTTTTCACAAGAAGCATTGCCTGATGTAAATTATGCCTCAAACAAAAGAGCTCTCAGAAGACCTACGATTAAGAATTGTTGACTTGCATAAAGCTGGAAAGGGTTATAAAGGTATCTCCAAAAGCCTTGCTGTTCATCAGTCCACGGTAAGACAAATTGTCTATAAATGGAGAAAGTTCAGCACTGCTGCTACTCTCCCTAGGAGTGGCCGTCCTGTAAAGATGACTGCAAGAGCACAGCGCAGACTGCTCAATGAGGTGAAGAAGAATCCTAGAGTGTCAGCTAAAGACTTACAAAAGTCTCTGGCATATGCTAACATCCCTGTTAGCGAATCTACGATATGTAAAACACTAAACAAGAATGGATTTCATGGGAGGATACCACAGAGGAAGCCACTGCTATCCAAGCAAAACATTGCTGCACGTTTACAGTTTGCACAAGAGCACCTGGATGTTCCACAGCAGTACTGGCAAAATATTCTGTGGACAGATGAAAGTAAAGTTGAGTTGTTTGGAAGAAACACACAACACTATGTGTGGAGAAAAAGAGGCACAGCACACCAACATCAAAACCTCATCCCAACTGTGAAGTACGGTGGTGGGGGCATCATGGTTTGGGGCTGCTTTGCTGCGTCAGGACCTGGACAGATTGCTATCATCGACGGAAAAATTAATTCCCAAGTTTATGAAGACATTTTGCAGGAGAACTTAAGGCCATCTGTCCACCAGCTGAAGCTCAACAGAAGATGGGTGTTACAACAGGACAACGACCCAAAGCATAGAAGTAAATCAACAACAGAATGGGTTAAACAGAAGAAAATACGCCTTCTGAAGTGGCCCAGTCAGAGTCCTGACCTCAACCCGATTGAGATGTTGTGGCATGACCTCAAGAAAGCGATTCACACCAGACATCCCAAGAATATTGCTGAACTGAAACAGTTCTGTAAAGAGAAATGGTCAAGAATTACTCCTGACCGTTGTGCACATCTGATCTGCAACTACAGGAAATGTTTGGTTGTAGTTATTGCTGCCAAAGGAGGTTCAACCAGTTATTAAATCCAAGGGTTCACATACTTTTTAAACCTGCACTGTGAATGTTTACATGGTGTGTTGAATAAAAACATGGCAACATTTAATACTTTGTGTGTTATTTGTTTAAGCAGACTGTGATCACATTTTTTGACCAATTTGTGCAGAAATCCATATCATTCCAAAGTGTTCACATACTTTTGCTTGCAACTGTATATATAGAAAAATATATATCTCTCAGAGGACCAAAAGTACATGACAGGAGTGGCTCGCAATGAGCGCTGAAGGCGCCCATTGCAAGGCATGCGATGAGCACCAAAGGCGCTCAGAGCAAGCCTCGCAATGAGCGCAGAAGGTCCTTACAGTACAAAAGGGTTTCAATTATGTCTCAAACAGCATTCCCATGGATTCAAATTTTATTGCCCTGTGGGCTATTTACGCCTAATAATCTTTTTCACTGGCTTTGTGGCCCTCAATTGGTAAAAATATTCCCTACCTCCAATTTAACCCAATTCAGTTGCAGAATGTAATTTTACAAATGATGGACAACATTACAATTTCTGAAATTCCACTGAAATACCATTTATAAAAAAACATAGCTACACACTGTATTTTTTACATAACAGTTTTGTTTTTTTAAAGAATGCGAAAACATCTACTTATTATTGCATCTTTGGGATCCTTGCTGCACTACTTTATTTAATGTGAAATTGCCGTACAGGGTAGCACATGTTGTGCCACGTCCTATGGAGCAATATGTTAATATCCTTAAAAAATACGTTTTCAATCTGATCTTGTATAAAATTGACATTTCATTTACAGTTTTAAATCTCATCTGACTTGGTTTGCTGCTGTGTGATTCCCCAGAGCTTTAATGAGAATCAGATGATCACATAAATTAAACTTGAAAACCAATTGTCTCTCTTTTGCAGGGACAGTTCTTTCGTAAAGGAAAATCACTCTGGTACTTGCAGCCTCTCATATTGTGGCAGTAGGCCCCACATTTAAACCGTCTTTGTCAACACAAAATAAAGTTGTTTTTCAAGTGATTCAGAAAGAGAGCAAAAAAAAACTAGCTATTGATTGTACTAGCCATTTCTTTGTAAAGTGAATAATTCCTGAGAAAATCACAATTGTTTCTGCTGTATTCTTATGCAAATGAGCAACTTCAGAATCCTAAATAGCAGCTTTTATGTGCTAATTAGTATTCAAGTCGGCTTGTCTGTCTTTTTGGCGCCAAAAACAATGCTCCCTGGGCTATTATGTAGTTAGATTCGCTCCACCACCCGTTCCAAACACTCTGAGACATAAATTAGCATACTCAGTTACACATTTGCATACAGAAGCCCCATATACAGTGCTGAATAACTGAGAAATTATTTATTATAAAATGGTTAATACAAAGTATAGATGGATTTGTGTGCTCTTTCAGATAAAACCAACTTCATCTTAATGTGACAGTGACCGTTTAAGGAGAAATCTCTCTTTTCCCAAGATGTAAGAGAGCGACGTCTGTCTGTTCTTTAGTACATATGAGCATATAGGTGTTTATTGCAGTATATATTTTTTTATTGGACAAGTATTTATTAAGAGTAATGAGATGCAACTATCTTTTTAAAGCATCTAGATAGCTTCTCATTCAAGGCTTCTCCAGTCTACAGAACTGTTTGCATGAGTAACGTGAACATATTAATTGCATATAACTTTAAGTCTTGGACAGTTTCTTCATAATAGAGAATGAGGGTACAACTAGCTAAAGATTTTTTAGTGGTTATATGCAATGTTGCAGGCATGCTAACCCCTGCCTCACCCTATGGAGATAGAGTGACTGTTGTACAAGGTTGCAAAAGCTACAAATAGGGAGATAACCCTATAGAAATGGACTTTACCACAACACAATGAGCAACATACATATTTGAAGGACCACTAGCAAATTTAATTTATGTTTGTTATGCATTTATCATTAATAAAATTCCTAATTAACACATTTCTAATAGCAATTTGGCTTAACAATGACTTAAAAAACAGGTATTTAAATTATACAAAAAAGAGGGGACAGAGACTGCTTTACGGGAGTACAAGGAAATCAACAAGGCTTGCAAAAGGGTAATTAGACTGGCTAAAATAGAAAATGAAAAATTAATTGCAAAAGAGAGTAAGGCTAACCCTAAAATATTTTTTTGGGTTTCAATCTTTTTATTGAAGACTTATCCAAGATATATAAAACATAACTTTCCAGTACAACATGAATACAAAAAAGATTTTAAAAAAATGTAACCATATACCGGTAATACCAAATCGTACCTTGCAGTGCTTAAGGGGACCTACTATCAAAAGTTAACCATTGTATGATTTTACTGTTTTATTTAGCACCTATAGTTTTAATTAATAAAGACTTCCATTCCTGTTATACCAATCTTGTCTTCCTTTTTTTTTTCTTCAATACTACATGAATTATAATAGAGACATATATAAACAACCATTAGAAAATAAAAATAAATAAATAAATAAGAATAAAACAAAAGGGAAAGCTAGCTTACTTTCACTTTAACGTCTCAAGTCTACCTGCTTTATCCGAAGACCAGAGACTAGGTCAGGAATTGTTCAAAAGAGGGTTAATCTTAGGCATTCTCGCAGGTGTGAGGTAAGTCCTATGAAGGACCTTAATTGAGACTTCTAGTAGATTGTAGGTAATCAAGCCCTTTGATAAATTAGAGAAGGCCTCCTTCCAGGTGCCCTCCTCTAAATTTTTGCCTAGATCCCTTTCCCAAAGAATCAGGAAGTTAGGTGTTTGGTTCTTCCTAGTTTTGTTTAAGGCAAAATATAATGAGCCTAGTATGCCTTTTAAGGAAGGGAGATTTTTACATATCCTTCATACCGAGAACCAGGTTAGCACTGGTGGGCCCATGGAACGAGCAAGTGTAGACACCCAGGGCCTCATTCTATTATCGGCCGCAGCCGCTGCGGGGCCGCAAGGACCGGCCGCAAGCTATTCTGCTATTCTATTCCCTTACGGCCGGGGACTCCGGCAGGCTTGCGGCCGGTGCCTTGCTATCTCTTGCGGCCGATCGCGCCGGAGGAAAGCCTTTGATCTAAAACGGCCGCAAGAGATTTGCAATTCAATTGCTCCGGGAAACCTCTCTGCAAGGCTAAAAACGAGCCGCAGTTACTTGCAGGAAAAAGGTCTCGCTAGCACCAATTAAGCACATAAAATAGCTCAAATAAAGCCATCCTGCACTTTGAGAAGACTATAAAGGGATTTTAGGTGTTAGAAAAAATAGCACATAATTATCCTGTACTCAAATCCGTAAAATATTTTATTTTTAATATCCGTAAAATATACATGTAAAAAGTCCAGAGTGCTTGGAGCACCTCAGACACACCCCCGCCGCAGCCGGCAAATAAACAGTTAATTTGAACTCGGGTTTGGGCAGATGTGCAAGCTTGAGAGTGGGTTCCTTTTATTCCTCATGTCCCCCAATATGATCCCTAGCATTTACAGAGCTGTACAGTGCAGGCTTGAATTTATTTTTGACTTTTTATATTTCACAGTTTACGGCCGGTTCCAAGATATGCGGCCGGCCGTAAAAGGAGATCCTTGCGGGGCCGTATAATAGAATCGCGAGTTAACTGAACCCTCGCAAGGAATCGCAGCCTTACGGCCGATTTACGGCCGATAATAGAATGAGGCCCCCAGTGTCTAAGTTTCATATAGTTCCACCCCTCTTTTTGTGGAACATTATGCTGAATTTTAAGACGTTCATTGGGAATTAATTTGTTATCCACAAACCAGGGGCCTACTCTAGCTAATTTGCTGGATAGCCACCAATTCCTTGATTCAATGCAGAAATCGATATCAGGGAAAGAGCCTACTGACGTTAGGAGCGTAAGGGGACCGGCTAATTGATATTTGGCTTTAGCCCAACCCCACGTCGAGAGCGTGAGATTAATCATTGGATGGGAGTGTTTTTCTCTAAAATGAAGTAGCCCTGGTTTCCAGACAATCGTATCCAACGAGAGGGGTTTGATTTGTTAATTTTCTAAAAACAAACAAACAGGTTGGTGTTTGATTGAGTGGGCAATGAGAAGGAATGCCAATTGGTTCATTTTAAAATACAATCCCAAATTTGGGCAGGATAGTCCCCCTTGAGTCCTGTGTCTAAACATTACTTTCTTGGCAATTCGCGAAGGTTTGTTTTGCCAGATGAAGTTGAATATTTTGCTTTGCAGTTTCTCCCTAGCTTCTACCGGTATAGCTAGTGTTGAACTTAGCTATCTTAACAGGTAAAGGCCTTAGGAAGAATGTTCATCTGTACCGTCGTGATTCGGCCTGTCAAAGAAATATGAAGTCTAGACCAATTATACATATCATTAATCACTTTTTTTAATGGGGGGGGGGGGGGCGTAGTTAACATTAAATAATTCTAAAATAGTCCTGCTTATCTTAACCAGTAAATATTTGATACAGCTTGGGGGCCAAAGAAACTTGTGTGTTGCTTTCAGGACTTCTAAATCGGTTTGAGGAATTACCCACATTTAATGCTTCTGTTTTATCCATATTTGTCTGTAGGCCAGAGATAGTACTAAAGGCAGTTATAACTGACATTAAGGTGGGAACTGATGTTACAGGATTTGTGAGAGTGCACAAAAGGTCATCCGCAAAAAGGGCGCACTTCATATGATGAATGGCTTGCGCCAACGGCTCAATGGCCAGTGCAAATAACAATAGGGATAAAGGGCCACTAAAATATTTTTTAATATATTAAAAATGTGACACAGGCCGTCTGACAATTAGTGACAAGGAAAAGGCACATGAGCTAAATAGATACTTTTTTAAATTTATACATAATGGAGGTACCAGTGGTTGGGTCACTGCAACATAATGGGGCTAAACTACCTTCACCATATAATTGGTTAACGCAGGAAGAAATCCAAAAGAGGTCGGAAAAAATAAATGTTAATAAAGCCCCATGTCCTGATGGAATACATCCAAAGGTACTGAGGAACCTGGGTTCTGTAATAGCCAAACCATTATATCTAATTTTTCAAGATTCACTCAACACAGGGTTGCTACCAGATGACTGGCGAAAAGCAGAGGTGATACCTATATTTAAGAAGGGAGCAAGAGCAAATAGACCAGTGAGCCTCACTTCTGTAGTGGGAAAGCTTTTAGAAGGGTTAATAAGGGATAATAATATACAAGAATATGTCTATTTGAACAGTATTATAAGTAGGAGTCAATACAGATTTATGAGGGATAGGTCATGTCAAACAAATCTAATTAGTTTCTATGAGGAGGTTAGTAGGAACTTGGATCAGGGCAACTCAGTGGATGTAGTATTTTTGGATTTTGCAAAGGCTTTTTATACAGTGCCACATGGAAGACTATTCTGTAAACTAAGGGATACAGGAATTGCAGTAAATATCTGCTCATGGATGAGAGCTGGCTAAAAGACAGGTAGCAAAGGGTTGTGGTAAATGGAATATACTCAGATTGGACGAATGTGGTAAGTGGGGTTCCTCAGGGTTTCAGTATTAGGTCCTTTTTAACATATTTATTAATGACTTAGAGGTGGGACTGGAAAGTATTGTCTTCATTTTTGATGATGACACAAAGTTGGGCAAGGTAATTAAATCAGATAATGATGTACTTTCCCTCCAAAGGGATTTACATAAATTAGAGGATTGGTCATGTAAATGGCAAATGAGATTTGATATGAATAAATTTTAATAAGTTATGCATCTGGGAAGGAAAAATAGCCATGTAATTTATCATTTTAATGGAGCAAATATAGGGGTATCAGATACTGAAAGGGATTTGAGAGTACTTGTGGACAACCACCAAGTTAACAGTGCTCAATGCCAAGCAGCAGCTGCAAAGGCAAATAAAATATTAGCTTGTATTAAGAAAGGTATAGAAGCAAGGGAAGCAAATATAATTGTGCAACTATACAAGGAATCTGATCGCCATTATCTGGGGTCAGCAAGGAATACATTTTTTTTTTCCTTTGAGACGATTTCACTTGTTTTTTTTCTCTTTGCCTTTCACTGTATCAATTCATTAACAAATAATCTGCATATTGCAGATCAGAGGATATCTTAAAAGGTTGAACTTGATGGACTGAAAGTCTCTTTTCAACATCAATTACTATATAACTGTGTAATGAAGGGAGAGAGACCTTCTGGTTATTACAGAAATCTAAAGGAAAGCTGCCTGCACAATCCCCAGGCCAAAAATATACAATGTATTAGTTATGCTAATTTTCCCTGAGAATTTCAGGGGGTGTCAACATTGATAGAAAAGTGTTTGCAAATGCAAGAAATTCAGCACATTTTGGGGTAATGGTTTAACTGTTTATTTTGGTATTTTTTCTTGCAAACATTTTTTTTCAGTTGCTATAAATTCACCTCTACAGGATGCATTCATAACCCACCTCACTTTAATATGCCTTTAAGGGGCATGTTGGGGTTTCGGCTGAGAGACAAGTCTAAAGGGTTTGAAGAACAATCAGATGTGATAAGATAATAAACAATCATTGGTAGGATGCCCCAACAGAAAAGGCTTGTTGTCAATGTAATCTCTAATATAAATCCCCAGCCAGTTAAGATGATTGCTTTGGTGGTACACATTATGTCTGGAAATTTAGCAGCTTTCTGGTAGACAAAGCAACCCGACCCCATTGACCTTATAGTGGGTGGATATCAGCAGCATCTGAGTCTAATTTTTGACAGTGAGTTTAATATTGAGCATTGTTGTTATTTTTTATAATCAATGAACGTGAATTATATTAATGATGCCTAACTAAAACATCTAGCTAATATTGTTAGGGCCCTACAGTGGTCATTTAAACCTTAATATGACCCCTGTGGATACAAACCACATCTGTGCTATATGATAGTTACTCTGTCCAACTAGCCCAGCAGGTTTGTGCTTTCAAACTCAGATTTCTAAATAGTTTTGGATAAATTCTTATTTAGGACCAAGTGAAATAGAAATGTTGTGTTTACTGGATTTAATCAAGTTTATTGACATCATTTTTAAAACATCTGGATAAAATATTTGTGTTTGCTTACTATGCAGTTTGTGTTTTAATGATCCTTATCTAATCTCTTTCATGAGAGCAAAGATATTTTAACCTTTCCCCTGGAATTTTGTCATATCCGGCATAGCGCCCTTACACTTTTGGGAAAAATTATGATTTCATTTGTATAAAAGATAATGTAAGCTATAATAAAAAACAGTACTTAGATTTAAAGATCTATGTATAATATTTACAGTCATTAACCTTCTGATGTCTTATTTACATAGAATAGTATTTCCATGAATTTAATATTTTTATACATTTTCTTACAAAAATACATAATACAAGCCTATCAACTATTTTTTTTACAGAAGTTTTTAGTTAGTGAAATTCTATCCAAAAGCAAGGTCTTCACTAACTAGGAACTTCTGTAAAAAATATGCTCTGTGCTTATATAGAGCCCTATTCAATTGGCCATATTGACTCAGGAGAGGTACAATTTCTGTACTATTATACAAATTGAAGACATTTCTGACGATGAACCCTCCTCAGCATTAGTGCAGTGACCAGCCGTTTGCTTTGGAGCCTCATATGCAACAGGGTTGGCTGTACTGTCATTTTAGACACATGCCTGGTAACCCCCAGGTGTGTTTCGACAGTAGCCGTTCAGTTGGCCCTTAGACACCTTTGCAGCTGACATTCCCCTCTGATATCAATAGAACATGGTGCTTTGGAGATTTGATGCAGATATTTGTAATATACCCAGCAAGACCCTGTGTATATATAGATGTGTGTGTGTGTGTATATATATATATATATATATATATATATATTTGCAAAACTCTCCCATTCTGAAAACCCTGTACCTCTTCTACCCCAACTGGACCCAGCAACAAGGTATAATCATAGGACATCACCCCCAGAGTCATCACCTCCTATGGATATTTAATACTATTTTACATGTCTCTGTTATTATATCTTTACAGATTGTTTTATTTTCACTCTAATTTGTTTTGTTCTGCTCACCCTACAACCTCTAAGAACACATTGCCCCTCTCTCCTCCCCCCACTAATTCTTATATACTTCTCTGTTACAGCACCATTTGCAAAACTCTCCCATTCTGAAAGCCCTGTACCTCTCTCTCCCACCTGGAACCAATCCCCTCCCTCCCTGGCCTTCTCCCACCCGTCCCTTCTTCTCTTAATTTATAGCCTCATTCTAAAAACACACCTGTTTAAAAAAGCCTATAACCTCCATCCTTAAAATGCACACTGCATTTCTCACCCTCCTGTACCACACCCAAAACCTTTAGATTGTAATTCTGGGAGTTTTCAATCTTGCAAGGTGCTTTGGAACATCGGATTCTAATCTCAAAGACAGGGCCCTCCATCTTTGTAATGTGGTAATATTGTTTTGCCTTGATCACAATTTATGTATAGCGCTACGGAATATGCTGGCGCATTACAAATAAACAATAATAATATTATATATATGCTGTATATATATATATATATATATAAATAAAAATATATATTTACCAGGTTAATACCTGGATTTGTGGGAGGGTCCCTCTCTCGCTCCACCTCTTCCTATGGGAGGGGCCTTCTTCAGCCTTTATAAGCACTTCCTGTCCACAATCCCCTTGCACAGCGCAGTTAATTTCTGAGCCTGTGTCTGCAGATTGTTGCTCTGCGCGCTCTTGTTTTTCAGCTTTTCAAGCCTCATGTCTGCAAGCTCATAGTTGGCCCTTTTTTCATGTCTGCTAAGGCATTCCCATCGCCGGTGAGTAATGAATGGTTCCACTTCCAGCCTTTCTCCTCACTCTACCACTATCCAAGAAAAGCTGTCTACTCCTTCTAAGCTATCATTGGTGGATCTTGGCCAAGACTACCAAGCTGCTTCCTTGTCCACATCCAAAGTACAGCTTTTGCTTTCTTAAGCTTAGTTTTGGCCCATGTCTAACAAGTTTCCGAACTTTCCTTTACCTTCTTGGGTGGGTTTGGACCTGGATCTGCTAAGTTGCGTCCCTTGTCCGTGTCAAAGGCTACGCCTTTTAGGCTTCTGTAAGTCTGCTTTGCTATTTTTGGCCCAAATCTACTAAGTTTCTCGATTTTTCTATACTTTCTTTGGTCGGTTTGGACCTGAATCTGCTAAGTTGCGTCCCATATCCATGTCCAAGGCTACGCCTTTTTAGGCTTTAATAAGCCTCCTTTTGCAGATGTTAGGCCAAATCTGCTAACATTCACCCTTCCTCCGGCTGTACACAAGTCCTAAACCAGTCTTAGCAGGCTTACCTCGCTCACGCTTTACATACGACCAAACCAGCCTTCACAGGTATTACCTAGTTCATTCTTTCCATAAGTCCCCAAACCTTTGCAGACTTACTTCGTTCACACTTTCATAAGTCCTAAAGCTACAACAGCCTTCCCCAGACCTCAACTCACTCACGCTTTCATATGCTCCCTTCCATCTCTCCTCACCATCACTCGGCCCTTGGTCCTCTTAGCAGGCCAGTTAGGGCATTGTTCTAGGCCACACCTCAGCTATACAAGGAGAGGGGTTGTTTCCTTGGCATTTTTTTTGGGGGGGGGGGGGTCTCCCAAAATATCCATAAGGGCATTCCCATCGCTGGAGAGCAATGGTTCGACGTACTCAACCATTGGGAGAGGTACTTGACCACAAATATATATGTATACACAGTTACCTCCACATTATATATATCTAGATATCTATCTATATATATATATATATATATATATATATATATATATATATATATATATACACACACAGTTTCCCTACACAGCCACCCAACACTGCAGATTTATATAAAGTTCCCTCATACACAATATACATAAAGATTATAAAGATAGTCAGACCATCTAACACAAATTTATACATACCCAATAACACATATAGACATATAATTACTTTACATAGCATGTCGATGATAAAACTCCAGTAATTAATAATCTATCTATCTACAGTATATCTACCTTTAGATTGTACGTTTGCAAGTTTTACTTCTTTCAATGTGCTTTGGGGAAAGCATTATGGACACTGGATTCTAAGCTCAAAGACAGGGCTCTTCATCTTTTGCAATGTGTTAATATTGTTTTGCCTTTATCACAACGTATGTATAGCGCTACGGAATATGTTGGCACGTTACAAATAAACAATAATAATAATAATAATAATAATAATAATAATCTATATCTTCTAGTACAGTAATATCTCCTCTCAAACTCACCAGTTCCCAGCAGTGACAGTCTAAGTTCATTTTCCAGTTGTAACTCGATTGTTCTTGGTGGTCGCCTCCAAGTAGCCAGTCTGTGAACTGCAGCATTGAATTTTTTAAACCAGTAACAATTTTTAAGCTTTTTTAAGTTAAAAAAAGTGGCGCCCCTCACAAGGAAGCGCCCTAAGCGCCCCTAGTTGGCCTAATTGGAAATCCGTCCATGCCCGTACCTTAATGTGAGCTTCTTATGGATGATCTATGTGAATTCATTAGGTATTCAGTGGTATTGATATCCCTCCCCTGGCTGCACTTCTCTCAGGGACAGGGAATCCTGAATGAAGTCACATGTGTGTGTTCCCTCCCTTCTCAAGAAGTTTGCAGGCAAGGGAAGGATAGCAGTACTCAAGCCCACATTAAGGTGTGTGGGGGCTTTTGCGGTCAGTGTGGGCTGTGTTGGGGGCCCACTACACTATAGAAAACAAATAAAAAAAAAAAAAAATAGACTACACTGGGGCCCCCAGGCCCTGGTGCATTGCACCAGCTGCACTGGCGGTAGTCCCACTTGTGATTAAATGTATTACATACATATATGGATTAATCAATACAAAATTAGTTAACTGCCTATGTGTACTTCAGACACCAGACACCACTAGTTGCAATAGGCAACATCTGATCCATATGCATATGTCTCATAGTCTGTGTCATATAAACATGGTTATATAGTGTAGTTAATTAGAAACAACATTGGAATTTATAGGCCTTGCCAATCAGAGCAATGTGCTCTAATATGCAAGTAATACTAGGGTGAGAAGGGCTGGGTTTCTCTGGGAGACACAGTAACCAGTGAAAGCATGCCCTATTGTAAAGGGATAATGAACTCATCAATACTGCTCTGCACCATCATGTACATCATTCAAAATTAAGTATAAACTGGGGAAAAATGTTTTAATGTGAAGCTTGTTTCAGTGTTTTATAATTGTTTTTAAATGCAACAAACTATTTAATTACCTTGGGTCTTAGCAGGAGCAAGGTTTATTGAGTTTATTGAAACAAGCTTAAAAGTTCATGTAGGGATTGCAAATTACAAGCTTCCTTTAATTGCTTATATATTCTCTTCAATGAAATTCTACATTTCACTTCTTTTTTTTTTTTTTAGAATGCCTAAAGAATCCAAAGGAATATGCTAAAAAATGTTTTGTTTTTGCAGCAAACAGATTTTATTGCTAATTGAGTATCCCTGTGATTTTTGGTCCATTCACAACCTAAATGCCAAGAAGGCTCCACGCTCTGCTGTTTTTTGAGAATTAAGTGGGCTATATAAACACTCTTATAAAACAGTGAAATACAGTATGCATCAATTTAAATATATATATATTTTTTTGTTAAATTTGGTTTTCAGTGTTTAAATGATGATTTAGAGCAGTATTGATGAATTCCATATCCAATGAACCTTACCCTGGCATAGCATGTATTACACAATACCCATGTTTCCTTTACAAGTAATATCACAGATTTTGTATTAAAATGGGGTAATCAAAATGTAATGTATTCTCTTATTAAAATAAGTAAATGCGATCTATTAGTGCATTGCAGTATTAAATCAACATCCTTCTCAAGGCATCAACAACAGTAAAATGTAAAAGTTTACCTTAACAGCCCACATCTCCAAAATACATCACTATCTTACAGAAGGTACAACTAAAATTGTAATCCATTCTCTCATCATATCTCATTGTGACTACTGCAACTCCCTCCTTGCTGGCCTCCCCATCACCCATCTTCACTCAAATCCAATGAAAGCGTCCACTAAACTCATCTACCATGCTCAACACTCAGTGTCTGCAGCACCTCTCTGTCAGTCACTCCACTGGCTTCCCATAAATTTCAGAATACAATTTAAAATCATTACCCTAACGTATAAAGCCCTCAACAACAGTGCACCCTCTCATATCTCTGCTCTCATATCAAATTACTCCCCCAAACTTGCTCTTCCCTCTGCTGATGACCTTCTTCTGTCCTCATCTCTTATCACCTCTTCTCACTCCCACCTTCAGGACTTTCCTCGTGCTGCCTCTATTCTTTGGAGCTCATTGCCTCGCTCCACTAGACTATCCTTCTGTCTCTAATCCCCCCAAACCTCACTAAAATGCATCTGTTTAAAGAAGCCTATCACCTTCAGCCTTAATATGCGTAACTCATCTATAACCCTCCTGTGCCACACCCATACCCTTTAGTAAGTTTTCAATCTTATTAGGTGCTTTAGGAAAATCACTTTGTACATTTGATTTTAAGCTCAAAGATAGGGCCCTCCATCCTTTTGCAATGTGTTAAAATGTGCTTTTGCCTTTGTACTTAAAACCTTTATAGCACTACGGTATATGTTGGCGCGTTACAAATAAAGCATAATAATAATCTGTCCTCTCAAATATTGTAGCATACAACATGCATAAATGGTTGATTTTGGTCAAGTAAAGATATTAAACTCTCAACAAAGGTCTCCATAGTTAGAACTATGGTATTCCAAGTAGTAACTCACGGATGTGAGAGCTGGATCGTAAAGAAGTCTGAGTGCCATAGAATTAATGTCTTTGTATTTGTGGTGTTGGCGAAAACTGCTTAAAGTCCCTTGTCCTACAAGAAGATCCAATCAATCAGTACTACAGGAAATCAAGACAAACTGTTCACTGGAAGGTATGATCATAAAACTGAAACTAAAATATTTTGGTCATATCATAAGAAGACAGGATTCCCTAGAGAAGACTCTGATGCTGGCAAAGATTGAAGGCACTCGAAGAAGGGGAACAGTCCGGAGATGGATAGTTGAGATCATGGAAGCAACGAACATGAACTTGATGGAGCTCAGAGTGGCATTCACTAACAGATTTACTTATCGTGTGGTGGTCCATGGGGTCATAGAGAGTCAGACACAACTGAACAACTAATTAACAACAGTATGTTCAGACCTCTACAAAACACTGAACCAAAATATTTTACATATCTCTCACTGCTTTTTGTTTTGCTCCATTCATTTGTTCGTTATTTTCCATGTGTCTTTCTGCTCTTTCCTTTTATTATCACTCAACCATCATAAGGGTTTTCAAAACTGCCCTGGGGTAATTAAAAAAGTTAATCTGTTCCTTCCTATATATCATAAATAAGGCTAACACTTTCTTAATGTCCCTGGTTGATATTTTACTGGAAAATTGAAACTGTGCATAACCCTGCATTGCCTTTAACTGTGCATGGAGCCAGGAGTCTACATATGACTTAACGCTGAGTAAAACTAGACTGACTAGGCCCTCAAACTGTGGCATCTAGTGACATGCAGTGCTTGAGATACAGTTTATATAATAGATTTTATATTATACAATAAAATAGATATTTATATTACACTTAGAGCCCCATTGAATTCCTTAGATTTTAAAAATTGTAGCCTGCAAGAGTTACTGGGGAATGTTGATATTCCACAGTATCACAAATTGGACCTCTCATATGTATTAACCCTTTATTATTATATATAATATTATATGATATCCTATGATATTATTATTATTATTATTATTATTATTATTATTGTTATCATATAAATTAACCTATTGCATAGTAACTACAGCTTATTAGTTTACTGATAAAGGAATGTGACACAAATGTGATGTATATGGATGTCCCATGTACTAAAACCCCAACCATTAAAAACACACTGACACGATGAGAACAGAATAACAAAGCTTTATTTCATACACAGAGCACTATCAGAAATGGACAAGACTGTCATTAATATCATGGATGTGGTGTGGGCGGATCCCAGGAAGGCAAGAGGATCTTAGGGAAAAAGGGGAATACCTACAGGGGGTAATGTCATAGACTAGAATAAGCATGATGCATAGCACCAGGGTAACATGTGGTCATTACACCACTGCAACCAGAATCTGATGAAAAAAAGGATCATCAGAAATCACTCCATTTAATAGAAGAAACCATTAATGTGCATAGCATTTACAACTTGTCTAGATCTGCTCACTGAAACAGATGATTCAACCTCGGGACTGTGTAATCCAATCTAGTTTCACAAATACAGTGTTGACAAAACAAAAAACTGAAAAAGTGCTCAAAAAGAAAAAGGCAGAGGAGGATAAAAACCATGCATGTACAGTACACATTCTCAATATAATATTGTTCATCAACATTGTTATCCCATCCATCAGCTAGAGAGCTGTTAGCACATGTTAAAGTATACTCATGATATCAGCAATAGGGGAAGTTACCCATTAATGTGGAGAGGACACAAAGGTCAGCAGTTAGATTTTATGTTACTTACATCAGAACCAATGATCTGTTCTCAGACTGATATTGATGTCAGGATCACATGCTTCACTAGTGCATATATGAATGCTGGCTGTCATTAACATGCCATTGTGAGACTTTGCAAGTCCACAACCATAGCGGTATTAGTCTACATTTAAGCTAACAACAATCATGTCTTAGATATCTGGCTATATGATAGCTTTAAAATTGTGGGAGCTACATGTTAAGGGGGCTGTCATTACACCTCATACATTCCCTTCTCAATGCTTGCAGATGCAGGAGATGCCTCCATGGACCTTAATTGTACATAAAACAAATAATAATAATAATAAAAAATAACACCTACAAAATAAGGCCTTTAAAAAAGATAGGGAATGCTCCACCGCCTCCTCAACCTCCTTCACTGCCTCCACCTCCTCTTCTCCACCTCCTCCTCTCCAACACTCCCATGACCACCTCTCTCTCCTCACCTCTCCTCCTCCTCTTCTCCTCCAATCCTCTCCACTTCTCTCCCCTCCTCTCTCCTCCCTCCATAACAATCCCAAAAGTAAAATAATGATAAAAGAAACAAGTACTGGTGTATATATTTGTGATGGGAAAAAAATGGTATGTTTTATGTATAATTCCTAACTGTTGGGGAATAGGGTGTGTGTGTGTGGTGGTGGTGGGGTGTATGTGTTGACCTGTCTCTAAGTGTATCTATGTGTGTTATTAACTCTATGTGCATTTGTATTATGTGTAATCAGTATATATGTGTAATCAAATTTTTTGTTTAAACTAGTATTTAGAAAAATGAAAAGGATTAAAACCGTAAGGTCCTGCTTTGCAAAATCGCCTACTCTTTCTCTCTAGAACCAACCACCAACTCCGGGACCTGCGTGCTACTTCGTAAGAATCTACAACACAGTCAATGCATGGGCGTGTGGAACGCAGCTTTATTATCTCCCCCTGTCAATCATTTTCCAGGATCCCGCTTTTCATTGGCTCTGTGGCCTGTGTCACTCTCCGTAATTATGGGATGGGGTCATAACAGCGGACCGTATCTATTCCAGCCCACTAACAACTTGGTGGTGCGGGAAGGGTTTACAGGTTTGCGTCCCTGGCCCTTTGGTTGCGGCCTTGTTGAATGTAATCGCTCTGTAACTCCAGCAGATTCCAAGCCCGCGGACATATGGGCTAGACGCCGGCCGCTGCGCACATTGAATTTAATGGGGCTCCTAGTCTATAACTCAGCATCTAAAATTGAAATAGTTTTTTAAAATAATGACCATAAAAAGACAACCCAGGATATGTCATGTAATTAGCTTGGAAGCTAACATGAGAATTTCAGTGTAAAAGAGAACTGGCTTAGGGGCAAAATATTTATATATTTTATAAAATAATTTTCATATTTCTTTACATATTTTGTACATCTTTCTTTAATTATACTGATCTGTAGACAATGACCTTCCCCTTGACATCACATGATGATTCATACATCCTTCATCTTTGGCTTCTCTCTCCAACTCTCTTCTGATTCCTCCCACACAATATTATTATTATTTTGAACCTTGTGATCTTTCTACCCACCTGTTTGGATGCAGATTCGTGGCATATAGACCATGTAATTCATAGTTGCATGTGCAGTTTTATATATTTGTTTTATTTATTCTTAACGTCTTTTATTGAAAACAATTTATTTCGCTTTGGATTCCCATACACATACAGATAAGAAGCCAATCTTGATTATCTTAGTATAAATATAAAACATCTGTGAGGTTTGTGATAAAATAATTTTGTACTGTTTTCAGATAAACAGGTGTTTTAGGGCTTGTAGTATTATTACTGGATTCTCTAGTGGAGGGGACAGTTGACATCCCTGGAGATCAATCTAGACAGCTCTGCTGTTCGAAGCAAGAATAGGACACAAGTGAGGTTCCTGCTATAAGACAATGATTTAGTTTATTCTGGATCCTGGCAGCCTTGTGTAAACAGTTTCAGTTGAATTGTTTCACCATCAAGTAGACACTAGATATAGTTATGCTGGGAAGTCCTTCTGCCATAGTTGAGAGGAACAAGTTATTGTGGTTCTTCTTTTATGCAGCCTTTATTATTATAGTAATTGCCACATATTAATCTTTAAAAATTCTAATCTTTATTATAATTCATTCAAATGTCTTTGTTAAAAACTGCAACGTTTTAAAAATAATGTTATTCCCTTGGATTTTAATCCTAGGGATTATTGACGTCCATAGATTGTAATATTTCTGTTTTATTTAGATTTTATTTATTGTTAATATTTTTTCTTTGATATTTTCTTTGCTCTAATCAAAGCTTTTAAAAAAAATCTGTTTGTACTTGGTTCTCTCCAATTATTAAAGTTAATATTTATAAATTCATTCTTTTTTTATGTATGTATTCTTTTTCTTTCCCTTATATCTTATACTTATGAATTGCCCTTGTATTTTATTATTGTTGTTTCCTGTTTGCTAGATAAGAACACTCCCACTATCACTCAGTTTGCAAGCTTGGAAGTTAGCTTATTATATATTATTTAACTTACGTTCATACTTTGAGTGTTTTTGTGTTATTTATTGTCGATCTTATTTTCCACACACTATTATTCAAAATTCCTTTATCTCATACCATAAAGTGCTTCATTATTTGAAAATAAATATAATAATTCAAAAATTAACAAAACGTGACTTAACTTAAAGTGCTGGTGCTTCTTGTGATTTCTATTTAATTTCCTTTATCATTGATACTTCTGTGCTTATTTTGTTATGCTGTTATTTTAAAGTTTACCTTGTACCTTGTGACTGTTTAATTGATGCAGTCACTACATTACCCTTTAACTTAAAGTGCATGTGCTGTCCAATTTCAGTATTACGTTAACTACCAATTTCTTATGATGCTATTGCTTCTAATACTGTTTCTGTCGATGGAGTTGTGAGGTGATCTCGTCTTTCTTCCACTATTGGTTTCTGTATATTGCTTTCTCTGCGTTGTTTTTGTTTACTATAAAGTTTCCTTGTATATTCCTTGTTGTGTCTCAGTTATAGTATTCAGTATCGGGGTCTGCTTCCTATCTGCTATATATAAGTATTAAAACTATGGAGCTATGTTATATCTGTTCCACTCTGTGTTAGCGTGGTCTGTGCTGTGATCGCGCCTTCTAATGACATCACTATGACCCGACACCAGTTTTGTCAGTCTCTCACTCATCAGGGGCACAGGGCTGCCTTTCGATTGGGGTTATTTATAGTTTCTATGGGAATTGTTTAACTCCTTATGCTCCTTATCTTATTTTACATTAAATTGTATTTGAAGGAAATGCTTTGACTTGCTAAGTTATTTCTCCTATCCTAATATATTCAATTTATTTGATTAATATTTACTAATGTTCAAATTTGTTATTATATTAATCATTGTTAATAATGTCCATAATTAGAATTTCTTTTTTAATTTTATTAAATATCTCTACAGTGATTTTTGATTTCATTCTTTATATATATATATATATCATTATACTAACATCTTATCCTATTATTTCTCTCTTTTATTATCAATTATAATGCATTATTGTTTCATTTGCTTTTATCATTGATTTGAATTGTATATTAGATCATATCAGTTTTTCTCTTAGCCCTTTATATAGAAATCTGACAAAATAGAAGTTGTTTTTGGTTATTCTCAATGACCAGTTTTCATCTCTCTTTTTATATATTTTTATGAATTGTTCTTTTAATGACTGGATAGTCTCTTTTAGTTTATAAAGAATAATTTCAAATACATGCAGTATATGTAATGTCCTCATGTAAACCAGGGCTTTTTGTATCCAGGTGAAATATCCATTTTTCCTCTTGGCACAGTAGGCGTTTATCCCAGTCGCCTCTTCTTATTGTTTTTGGTATGTGGTCTATGCCTAGGAATTCCAGACAGTATGGGTTATTGTTATGATGATGATGTACATGTTTTGCTATTGAGGTTTCTTGTTGGTTTAATATATCATTGACATGTTCTAAAATACAGCGTCTGAACTGTCTTTTAGTTTTACCTGTGTATTATTTGTTACATGAGCAAATTATCTGATAAATAACACCTTCAGTTAAACAACTTATGTCAACCTATGTTCTGTCTTATGTTGTAACTTTTTGTTCCTGTTGTATCTTGAAACTCTTTTGTATTCAGTACAAATGGACATGCTTTACATTTACAGCATGCTCTGTAAGTAACTTCTCACTTTGTCCACCACTAGAATTATTTGTAAAGAAGAAAATACACCTAAACATACATCAAGTAATAATGTGAGTCAAAAAGAACATCAATCCTTAAAAGAATTACAAAAAAATGACAAGATCACTAAAAAAGCCTTTGGACAAAGGAGGCAATATAGTGATCTTAAACACCACAGACTATATAGCTACAACTCAAAAATTACTAGATGATAAAGAATGTTATCTGAAACTCAAAGAGGATCAAACAGATGATTATATAAAGAGGTTTGAAAGAATAGCGGAAGAAGCTAAAGAAATGGAACTGATAACAACAACAGAAATTTAATTTCTAATTAATAAAAGACCAACTATACCCATGTTCTATTCTATTCCTAAAATACACAAAAGCATAACAAATCCCCCTGGATACCTATTGTGTCAGGGATAAAGAGCATAACTCAAAATCCAAGTGTATATATTGACGAAATCCTTAAGCAATATGTAGTAACATAACCATCATTTGTAAAAGATACAAAAGACACTTTAAGTAGTATTGATGGAATAACAATACAAGACAACTCTCTATTGGTAACAATGGATGTAGAATCACTCTACATCAGTATCAAACATGAACATGGATTACAAGCAGTAAACACTTGGAGTTGACTATGAAAATCAAAATATATTTACAGTGAAATTATTGGAATTTGTTCTAGATAACAATTATTTTATCTTCAACAAACGGGTATAAACAAATAAGGAGCACAGCGATGGGGACGCTGTGTGCCTCTAACTATGCAAATCTATATTTAGGCCACTGGGAAAACATCATAGTATTTTCTAAAGAAAATGAATCTTAAACACAGAAAATAGAACTCTGGATAAGACTTATTGATGACATACTGGTCATATGGTCAGGCACAGAATAGGAACTCAAAGAGTTCATACAAAAATTAAACATAAATGAACAAAATTCAAAATTGACATATGAGTTCAATAAAGAAAAAGTGACCTTCCTAGATCTAAGTATCTATGTAGACTACAACAAAGAACTAGCAAAGAGAACATACAGAAAGACAACAGCAACAAACTCGCTGCTACGTTGGAAGAGTCACCATCCAACTACAACATAAAAAGCCATACCGATAAGCCCGTTTTTACATATAAAAAGAAACTGTAGAAGTCATCAAGAATTTAAAATACAAGCAAAGGAATTACAAGAAAGGTTCATTCAAAGAGGATACGCTAAAAACGTGTTCAAGAAGGCATATCAGAGGGCTCTAGCACAGGACAGAAATCAACTATTTGTCAAAAATAAAAGAGATAAAAAACAACAGCCCATAAGATTCATTACAAACTTTTCCAATCAATATCACCAAATAAAATCTATATTGCAAAAACATTGGAACATCTTGAAATTAGATACTGATTTAGATGAAGTTCTAACAAAACAAAGTACAATTACACACAGAAGATCAAGAAATTTGAAGGACCTTTTGGTCCACAGTCACTATGAGGAAACAAAAAGGCCAAAAAGGTTGCACGGCATGCGGTAAATGTAAAGCATGCCTATTTGTACTGAATAGAAAAGAGTTTCAAGATGAAACATGAACAAAAAGTTATAACATAAGTTAACATAAGTTGTTTAACTGAAGGTGTTATTTATCAGATAATTTGCTCATGTAACAAATAATACACAGGTAAAACTAAAAGACAGTTCAGACGCTGTATATTAGAACATGTATTAAACCAACAAGACACCTCAATAGCTAAACATGTACGTCATCATCATAACAATAACCCATACTGTCTGGAATTCATAAGCATAGACCACATACCAAAAACAATAAGAAGAGGCGACTGGGATAATCGCCTACTGTGCCAAGAGACAAAATGGATATTTCAACTGGATACAAAAGCCCTCAAGGTTTAAATGAGGACTTTACATATACTGCATTTATCTGAAATTATTCTCTATAGACTAAAAGAGACTATCCTCCAGTCATTAAAAGTACAATTCATAAAAATATATAAAAAGAGAGATGAAAACTGATAATTGAGAATAACCAAAAACAACTTCTATTTTGTCAGATTTCTATATAAAGGGCTAAGAGAAAAAATGATATGATCTAATATACAATTCAAATCAATGATAAAAGCAAATTAAACAATAATAAAATACAATAGATAATAAAAGATTGAAATAATAGGATAAGATGTTAGTATAATGATATATATATATATATGAAGAATGAAATCAATAATCACTGTAGAGATATTTAAATAAAGTTTAATAAAATTAAAAAAGAAATTCTAATTATGGACATTATTAACAATAATTAATATAATAACAAATTTGAACATTAGTAAATATTAATCAAATAAACTGAATATATTAGAATTGGAGAAATAATGCCTTCAAATAAAATGTAATGTAAAATAGGATAAGGAACATAAGGAGTTAAACATGCAGCTCTGTGCCCCTGATGAGTGAGAGACTGGCAGAGACTCATGAAACGCGCGTCGGGTCATAGTGATGTCATTAGAAGGCCCGATCCCAGCGCAGACCACGCTAAAACAGCGTGGAACAGATATAACATAGCTCCCTAGTTATAATATTTATAAATAGCAGATAGGAAGCACACACCCAAAACTGAATACTATAACAGAGATACAACAAGGAATATACAAGGAAACTTTATAGTAAACAAAATGGGAATGTTCTTATCTAGCAAACAGGAAACAACAATAATAAAATATATTTCAAGTATAAGATATAAGGGAAAGAAAAAGAATAAATACATAAAAAATTTATGAATTGATAAATAATAACTTTATTAATTGGAGAGAACCAAGTACAAACAGATTTTTAAAAAAAAGCTGTGATTAGAGCAAAGAAAATGTCAAAGAAAAAATATTAACAATAAATAAAATCTAAATAAAACAGAAATATTACAATCTATGGACGTCAATAATCCCCAGGATTAAAAACCAAGGGAATAATATGATTTCTAAAATGTTGCAGTTTTTAACAAATACATTTTAAAGAATTATAATAAAGATTGGGATTTCTAAAGATTTGCATGTGGCAATTACTATATTAACAACGGCCGCATAAATGGTGTATCTGTACAACATAGGTTGGTTGTTTTAGGATTTCTAACTTGGATCCATTAGATAATTATTATTTGCATAATAGTAACAACACCCAGGTCTAAAAACAAGCAAATATATATTTTTTAGAATTATTGTGGTTCTTCACAGAGACACAATTTTTAATATATATACTGTATTATGGTATATATATTTAGTGGTCAATTTTTTTTCTATGAGGTTCTTTGAATATCTAGATATAACTAGATAATATTATATCATGTGTAATATTACTGGATATATGTAATTATGCTGCAGTGGAAGCCACCATTTTTGTTTCTGTTGATCAATTCATACAGTTTGAGGAGACCCCAAATGTAGAACATTTAACAACTGCTGTAATATAAATTTGGCAGCCTTGTTACCTTTTCTTTTAATAGATAAAAAGTAAATTCCACTGGTTCAATAGAAAAAAAAACACACTGCAAGGAAAGGAGTGGAAAAATTGCAACTATAAAAAAATGTTGTGATCAAAGGCTGTGCTGGTGACCACAACACAAGTACCCAATTTTTATGGGGTTACCGTAGACATTTGTTCAAATGGATTTTGGATAGATAGTCTGAGAATTAAATATTTTCATATAAACATGACAGAAGACAGACTGTTATTTTAAAGAAGGCTGCATACATTTAGAGGCTCACAGCCGTATTAAATTGCGATTCGGTAAATATAAAAGGGCTCTATTTAAGCACATGGCATATATTTTTTACAGAAGTTAGTGAAGACCTTGCTTTTTGATAGAAGTTTACTAACTAAAAACTTCTGTAAAAAAAATATGCTATGTGCTTAAACAGGGCCCTTTTAAATTTGCTGAATCGCTTTCAGTCTCTAATAAGTCTGGTGATTTACACTGGAGCAAATTGAATTGTGAAATGTGGAGATGTTACAGATATTGAGTCACATTAAAGGACTTTGGCTGGGCAGAGTTGTCCTTAAAGCTCAGAGAGTTTGCAAATAGCATTCATATCTTGGCCGGTGTACCTGCTTTCTCACCTAGAAGAGCATAATGCATACAGAGTACAAATACATTTTCTGCACTTGTGACAGTATCATATAAAAAGTTGCTCACAGTGTGCTCCCTGATAGGTGAGGATTTGCATTTGAAAGTGATCTCTCCTTAACATCAATACACAGTTATTGTGGATTTGAGGATAATTATATTCAGTCAGAGCTTTAGGGCTCCATTCCATTACTCTATTTTGAAGATTTCCGAGAATAAGTATGTTATGAGCTATAACTTTTGGAGACCCATTGTGGTCTATAGGGAGACCTTCATGGTATGGGAGTTAATTTTAAGTGCAATGGGCGTCCATAAAGACCGCCATGGTTGTAGTCAAATGAGGAAACCAGGTGTCATAGGTGAAAGCTTGTGGGAAGAAGAATCCCCAGTGGCCACAGCTCATTTCTAAAGGGAATGGTATATCTCTGTGGATTCCCGGCTCATAGCACGTATTGGGGAAATCCATGGGAATCCTGGGCTCATAGGGGTAGCGGGGGCATAGGCAGAAGGATCACACACATACCTATAATTTTGATTATTATTAAATAGATAGGGGAAAGAGAGGATGTTAAGCCTAGTGTAGTATGGTCACACAGTGGCTACCATTCAGCAGCATTGCTGGTGAAACTACTGAGATTCAAACTCACAATCTCCTGTGAGCAGGCTGCGTGCTCTCATTAGGGCTAGAGAGGTAGGAAGAATGGTCCTTGGTGTGTGACCTGGGATTTTTTTTAGAGGAGGCATATGATGGCTCCCTGGAAAGCAGAGAAAAAACTTTCTCAGTTACGAGGGAGTTGGTTGACCATTTCTATTGTGCCTTCTGATGCCCTTTCTATAGAATAGGAATCCTTTACCCTCATACCTCTCCTGAAATTGAATTGAATGTTTACACCTCCTATCCTTCCCAAATTATTCAATTAACCAATCAGAAATAACTAATATAGTAAAGAAAGTATCTAGCCAATTCCTCACATGCCCAGAACACATAAAAGTAAATAAATGTTTTTTTAGGAACCTTCCTAAAGAGATGATTATTAGTGATTTTGGTCAATAAGGACAGAAAAGTGATGGACAGTGTTGCACAATGCTAGATACATGTCATGCCTGGCATTCAACCAATTTCTAGCCTTTGTCTTCACACTGAATAATGTTGAACATGCAGATTCATAGTGATAGATTCCTACAGTGGGATCCCTTTGCCAAAGATTGTGATTGAAGAATATTTGCTTCAGCTAAACTCTGTAAAGCTATGAAGTAGCCCTTCTGCATGTCAGCATCATCCATAAAGTCCAAATTAAAGATGAAAGGATTTGGAATCCAATAGTCATTTTTCAATTCATTTTGAACAAAAGTATCATCAAGAGTCAATAAGGTTTTCCAGATGTCTTAAAATATTGCCTAAAATCCAATCTGGCAATGTCTCTAACAAGCACTCTCCAGAGAGAAAAACATCTTCCAGACTAGGAAAATTTGCATAATTGTCCTTCACAACGTATGTTTTACAAAGAGCCAGTTTTGTTGGAAGGCAGCAGTCTTCTCATATGCATGCCGAAAAGTCACTTCTAACTTTTGAAATGGATATATAGAGAATATATTTGCAATACATAAAATTCTTCAAAGTTTGCTTTCCTTCTCTTGAAGAAACATGGTTATCTCCGTTCTAAGTTACATAGCTTACATGAAGACTTGTACTTCATGTACAGCTCAGACTTCTTGGCGGACAATTTTAAAGATTTTGTGGTTGAAAGCTTGTGACCAGATGAAATTCACTGCTTGGGCAGCAGTATTCATGGTTTATATCAATATTATTTTCTATATTGTGAATGAATGATGATGTAAAAAAACAATGGATTTGCACTACATATGGGCTCTTCATCTGCACCAAAGACAGCTTTCTTCCCCAACATGGAAGGTGCACTATCTGTGCATATGAAGCCACATTTTGTGGTAGTCAACAGGGGTTCACAGAACAAAACCTCTTATTTGATGCACATTTCAGTGACATATCTAACAAAAGCCAAGAGTTGACTGAACGGACCCTCATCAGCATTTTCATTAAGTTGAAGTCCAAAGAGCAGAGTCACCTTTTTTGAGTTCTTCCATGAGTTTATTCAAAATATTAGAGAACATTTAAAAAATGTGACTTCTGGTGAAGTAGTTTGATAGAGGTACTTCAGCTATCTCTTTCCTCTCTTGTTTTACAAGAAAAACTTTAGACATTTGAAGGCTGCAAAGCTGGATCAAAGTATCACCAATTATGTGATGCTTTTTCTTCTTTGAGGTAAGATATTCCACTTTTATGGAGGCCTCAAGGAGTGGCTTTTGAGTAGATACAAACCCCATCTTGGGTAAAGTACCTGATGACTGAAATACAACTGTTTTCTGCTTCAACACCTTTAGTCGCCAGAATTTCCAAGGTGCACTTTTGTGAAATGATCTTGGAGTTTGACTGGCCTCATGTTATCATTACAGATACGTTTCGCGTATAAATAGCATGGAAGCTGATCGATTCAATTATAGTCAAGACAGAATTTGAACTCAGATTATACATAACACTCTTTGTATTTCCTTTTCTTTAACATTTTCTCACTTTCATGAGTGGTTGGAAAACTATAATTTATACTCAACTTTACCAAAGCATGAGATGAAGGATGGGTATGTAGTAATAAGCAAATCATAGGCATTCATTTAAGTATGTTCCTAATTAATAATCAATGCATGTTAGTAATTTTTATTGATAATATTAATAAGAAAGAACTCTTAACTTTAGAATTTATTCCATGAGAAAGCAGTTGAGAAAAATATTCTAGGAGGCATGTCGCACCCTCTGGGTCTTCTTAACACCTTTCCAGAGGAGGCACACTACACAGGTTATAAACCTTTGTAGAGAAAACCAATACCAGAGGTGGAATAAAAAACTTTCCTAGGATACAATAGGCCAGCAATGGAAGGACCCGTTTTTTACTGGCAGGTCTAGGTGGTCAGTCAGGGGAGAGGAAGGAGATGAGACTATTGTGGCTCTAGGTATGTCCAATAGAACAGAGATGGAAAGGTGTAAGCCTGGGCCAAATAAGGACCCTGATGGACATTTGCTAGACGAAAATATGATAGTTGAGAAAGACAAAATAGCTGAACTTGCTAAAGTGAAGAGACAACATATGATTCTGACAAACAGCCTTATTAAATTGCGATTCAGTAAATTTAAAAGGGCTCTATTTAAGCACACAGCATATTTTTTTACAGAAGTTTTTAGTTAGTTCTATCCAAAAGCAAGGTCTTCACTAACTAAAAACTTCTGTGAAAAAAATATGCTGTGTGCTTAAATAGAGCCCTTTTAAATTTACAGAATCGCAATTTAATAAGGCTGCAAGTGTTATCTGGTGTTAAGAGGTTTTGTGTAGAGGGGAATGCTGGAGCACCTGGAGTTGACAGTAATAGATCCTGATTAATAGATTCTGATTAATATGGAAAGACATCTCACACCTGGAGCGTCTCCTTAAACAGACAAAAAACAAGCAAGGGAAGCAAGAGAGTAATTATATAAAAATTATTTTTAGAAGAGGCTTCCTTAAAACTGATGTATCCTGTAGATCAGTAATGGGCTACCTGTATCACTTGATGGGTCTAATATGTGTCCCTGAAGTACTTAAAAGGGCCTAACAGTGCTTCATAGCTTTAAACCTTTTACATTTTATCTAAAGCAAAATGGTAAAATTACTATAGGAAAGGAATTAATTTGTAAAAGAGGTAAAGATAATGAGTATTTAGGAATACATCTGAGTATAGAGAGATATAATCGGGTGCATTATTTCTCACCACAGAGAACAGGCTGGGGCTGTGTGGGAAATCCTTGTAGCCCACAGGCCACCTGTTGCCTAACACTTCTGCAGACACTCCTTACCCACTCATATAACAGTTATGCATGGTTTTGTCTTCCATACTTCCTTCCTATCTACTCTGTTAGCCTATATTTCTTATCAAGCAAGCATCATCCCAAAGTAGCTAAGTGAATTTGTGGATGGGTTAGAACCAGGTCTTGTAGCATACTTGTGGTTATATCTGACTGCAAACTGTTATAAAGAGAAATATGTTGTAAAATATATTCTCTGTCTGAATGGGCACAGTGTATAGACATTTTGCAAGAGAGATAATTATGCATAGAATGTGTCATCTCCAGTATACCTCTATGTCAATTGTTGTTCCAGTAAAGTTTACTACTAGTTATTCCCTGTGGAACTGGGAAATATTGTTGCAGTAAAATGCAGTTGTGTATTGCCAGATAATTACAAATGTATATATGTTGCAACACAAGTATATTCAAACACTGTTTATACTTGTTTGTCCTTGATACCCTAATGTCGTTTAGAAAGTCGCATCATTTCTGTTGTTGACAATGATGATGCTATTTTTGTTGTTGTATTGTAGTAAAATATGTAAGGGTCATGAAAATATTTGTTACTTTTCACAGTGTAAACAGCAATACATGGCTGACTGCTGAAATAGGTTTGATGTACAATAAAAAATAAATATGTTTGAATATTTTGAATCTGTTGGAGAGCATAATTAAGCAGGGAAAGAATCATAAAGTTACTTTTTAATTAGATTAGAAAAAGAAAATAAATGTTGATGCCTCTGAAAATGACGGAAATAAGATTGTAAGTCAGGGAATGCTGTTTGGTCGAGACATTAATTTTGTTGGTGGTCCGAGATCCTTTGGAGCTCATTAAGTGCCTTGCGCTGAGCGCCTTTGGAGCTCATCGCGTGGCTCGCAATGTGCACCTGCGCCTTCGATGTGTAAGTGTCAGCAATGTGTGCAGTGTATAGTGTATATTGTGCGTGCGCGAGGAAAATCCGTTAGGGTAGCTGTGTACTTCCGCATTGAGTAAGTTAGTGTTGTAAAATGGTGGCTAATGTGTATGTGGTAAGCGGCTGTGGATGACTTAGCGTCCTTGTTAATAGTGTATCTTGTACCTCGTACAGCTTTTTGGAAAATCTGTATGTGCTTGGTGGTGTTTTGCGTGTTTAGGGTCCTGTAGCCTCATTTTCGTTTTTTTCTGCGGCTATTTTTCTCTCGCTTAGGTGCCCCCCCTTGCTGTGGGTAAGCTTTTTATGTATTTGTTGTGTTTATTTATTGTGTTTTTAATGGTTTTATGTGCTCGCGGGTCGGGCATCAAGGTCGTATTTTTGCGAGCTTGTAATGTTTTTTTTTTCTAAGTCCCGCGGCTCGTATTTGTGGATGCTAATTCCGTAAATTTTCCGGTGTAAGTCCCGCCTACGGCTCATTGCAGCCGACGTGGGAGCCTCCACAAATTTGCGGGCCTAAAGTCGTAGGGGGTCGTAGGGATGAGCACCTATGGCGCTCATCATCAGGGCAAGGAGCGCCTTTGGTGCTCCTTGCCAGCAACTGCGGCACTCGCTTCGCGAGACCCGCAGTTGCCGATGACTCGCTACGTGAGCCCTCAAGCGTTAACAACGACCCACATGCTCACAACTATATATTTGATGCCTAATATATGTGATAACTGTCAGAGCAGAAATATCAGGAAAGGTTAAATCCCTATGACCCTTCCAGGTTTCCTCCTTACTGGAAGGTACAGCAGATCTTTGCCTCAGAGTTAACCAATAACCAATTTTTATTCCTAGAAATAAACTTCTGCAGGAAAGTACTATATACCAAACATGTCTCTCATTACATGTGTAACAGTTATTGTGGAATATGAGAAGCAGCTTGATAGGTTATAGTCATAACCTCTATATTGGCGGGGGTAATGAATATATTTTGTACATATTACAAGTGACAAACACTGTATTAATCACAGGTGTTGTAGCCTGCACAGCTTTAAAGGAATAGAAAAAAATAAATCCTATGATTAATCTCAGTTACTCTAAATCTGTAACTGTAGAGTGGACCTAATTACTGTGGGAGTGATCTGTTTTTACACATGCTTGCCATCTGGATTCATAATAGAATTGCCTCCTGCCTCCTATTGCCATACCTTCAGCCATGACCCCAATAACAACGACTTGCCTCCTACTTGACCTTAATGACTGTGAACCTTACAATCAGCCTTGCCATAAGTCTCAATCCCTAAACTGGAAGAAAAACCTTTATCATTAACACTAACATGACAATGTGACCTTGATGATGAAAATTTAAGTTACTAGCGTTAACCCCAAGTATTTACTTATGTAAGCAATTCTGTGTAATATCAGATAAATACATGAATAAAGCATATATAAAAAAATGTTTTCGTTTTTACAACTTTTCCACTTAATTTTTAAATAATAGTGCAGATTATTCAAGAGTCCATTAAAGGGACGCTGTAGTCATAAACGTATAATATCTTATTTTGAAGAACTATGCTTGAAAATAGGCAACTTGTTGTTATGTTAAAATAAATGTTACAGCCCCTTATTTATTACTATTATATACAAAGCTGATGTGCACTCTATCGTTTTTAGTTTCCAGTAATCTACTTCCTGATATTGGAGGAGACTTGGGGCCTTGTTCAATTTGCAACAGTTACAGAGCGATTCAATTGAACAAGCCCGCAATTTATGGGCGGAAAGTCAAAACCGTAAACCATGCACCCGTATGTAGCATTTCAGAGCATGATCAATTAAGCAAGGCCGTAACTACTGATTTAGAAACAGCAAATAGTAAATGAGACCATCAGCATGGAGGTTAAACGTCAATCGATTAGAGTTTAGAAGTCCAATATGAGATCAGACTTGCAATCCGGCATTGTACAAAATTATAAAAATGAAAGGCGACACTGTTCTAGTCCATGTAGGATGCCTGATATGTATTAATTCCTTGATTCTGAAGATTGAAAAGACACGGATATTAAAAAAAAAAAAAAATGTATTGCAGATTTGCTAGCTTGTTACTGTTGTGCAATTAATTCCAATGTCTTTCATCGCTTTCCCTGTCTGTAAAATTGCAGTATTGTTTTTTATTTGCATTTACAGTGCTTTGATCAGGTGTTTAACCCTCTTGCGAGTCCTATGTGATACCAGTAGGATTTTCTTCTACATTTGCCATTTACGGGTGTGAAAATATGTGTGGGCTTGAGGAATTGTAGCAAAAAAATGGAAGATTGCAGTAAAAAATAATTACATAAAAGATGTGTTTATTATCAGGTTTAGTTTTTCAAAACACCATATAGAAAACTGACCACTGGCTCTTTAATAGACCAAAGTAGGTAAACTATTACATTATTTAGGATAATTGCCCATTGTATAACAGGGAGCCATATTTAGTTGTATGTACAAGCTCTCATAAATCATAATATGGTCTCCTCATAATAACTTCACTGCATATATGTCCTAGATGTATAATCCCATCCAGAATATATATCTCAAATCTGCCTGTTGGTTTGTCTGAATTGTATTCTTTATTTAGATATGCACATGATGTTTATTTCCTTGAACACCACATTCCATGCATAATTAACATATAGCTCATAAGACCATGAATGACGCAGATTCAAACCAGCTGTTGTATGATTGTGATAGATTTTAACACCATATTTTCAAGTATAAAAGCTTATAATATAACTTAGAAATATGTAGTTAGTTGTTCTATGCTAAATAGATGATAGAAATATATAAAGTAGTGCTATAATCTTAAAGAAACCCACACCTTTATCGTGAAGGAATATGTGTATCCAATGAAAAGTTGAAATTAATAAAAAATATTGTTTAAACAAAACAAAAAAATCAGCATCTATATTATGTTTTTTTTTTTTGATTCTCCCTATTTAAGAACTTTAAAAGTTTTAAAACCTGTCACAAAAAAATGGGGACATGTGAGACTCACATGTGAGATACCACTGGTTTTGTCAGGGCTAAAACCTGAAACGGTTGCTTAAGAGTAATTATGTATCTATAACTATAATATTCCTCAAATGGGCTTGTATTCCATAGCTCGCATTGTCAAAATAATTGGTAAACTTTACTCGTTAAGTAGCTACCAGCAATCACATCACACACCTTAAGAAAAAATCATAACCCCATAATACCTGTCCCATTGATATTTCCTTGATGGACCTCCATGGTAAAACTAACTATTAATGGAACCCCATGGCACCTAACTGTAATCCTTGTCCACAACAGACCCCAAAAGTACCATTAACTATAACTATTGGAGTTCTCATGGACCCCTTCCTACCACAACAGAAGTCCATAAGGGCCCCCATAGTCCCTGACATTAAATCACAAAAAATAAAACGGACAATCAAAAATAAAAAAAAACGACACCTTTAAAAATACTTTAGCAATCCTTTGACGTCCTCCAGCGATAATCCACAAAGTTCTAGTCCTCACTCTTCTGCCCTGGATAAGCAGGCAATCCATGTTGATTGAACAATATGTCCTCTTCACTATTGATTGAAGCCAATGATCCTCATCTTTGGTCCTTTAAAATGGGCCTCCGCCTAAAAAAAACTATTGTTTAAAAAAAATAAAAAACTGCTAACAATGGAGCTCCTCCACTGAGAAACTCTACTGCTGACTAATGGGTTTTGAAGCGCTTTTATGCCTTAAACAGAATTATTATGCTCTTATAGGCTGAAATATGTGTCAGTCATATTTCAGCCAATCGGGTTTGAGTATTTGTCATCACCCTGCTCAATTTCTGATTGTCAGTCAATTTTACAGGATTTTTTTTAACAGGAGCTATTATTAATTTTGGATTTTAAAGCTCCTGCAGTTACGAGGGAGGCTTTCTTGCTACTACAGTGCCTTGCAAAAGTATTCAACCCCTTAACTTTTTACCTACAGCCTTAAGTTCAATGTTTTGTTAATCTGAATTTTATGTGATGGAGCAGAACACAATAGTCTAAGTTGGTGAAGGGAAATGAGAAAAATATATACATAAAACTATTTTTTAGAAATAGAAAACAGAAAATTGGCATGTGCGTATGTATTCACCCCCTTTGTTATGAAGCCCATAAAAAGCTCTGGTGCAACCAATTACCTTCAGAAGTCACATAATTAGTGAAATGTTGTCCACCTGTGTGCAATCTAAGTGTTACATGATCTGTCATTACATATACACACCTTTTTTTAAAGGCCCCAGAGGCTGCAACACTTTAAGCAAGAGGCACCACAAACCAAACACTGCCATGAAGACCAAGGAACTCTCGAAACAAGTAAGGAGTAATGTTGTTGAGAAGTACAGATGAGGGTTAGGTTACAAAAAAATATTCAAATGCTTGATGATCCCCAGGAGCACCATCATTCCATTATCATAACCAAATGGAAAGAACATGGCACAATAGCAAACCTGCCAAGAGACGGCCGCCCACCAAAATTCACAGACCGGGCAAGGCGGGCATTAATCAGAGAGGCCGCACAGAGACCTAAGGTAACCCTGGAGGAGTTGCAGAGTTCCACTGCAGACGACAATAACCATACGCTCCATAGAATTGGGCTTTATAGCAGAGTGACCAGAAGAAAGCCATTACTTTCAGCAAAAAATTAAATAGCATGTTTTGAGTTTGCGAAAATGCACCCAAATTGTTTGGAGGAAGGTGCTCTGGTCTGAGGAGACTAAGATTGAACTTTTCAGCCATCAAAAAAAACGCTTTGTCTGGTGCAAACCCAACATATTACCACACCCAAAGAACACCAAAAAATATCCCCACAGCATGATGCTGCCACCACCATGGGGATGTTTTTTACCAGCCGGGAGTGGGAAACTTGTCAGAGTTGAGGGAAAGATGGATGGTGCTAAATACCACTGCGAGTGGTTCTGGCTTCTCAACATGGTGACCCATTGGGAACTACAACTCATAGCACGCTCTGCACCAAAATGATGGTACAGGGTGAGAACGAGGCTGACTTGTTGTGATGTCGTTGTGTTAACACATGGCTGAACATTATGACGCCTATGCAAGGCCATACTTACTCAGAAAGGGGTTAGCAGTCTTGCAGGTTCATCAGACATTAGGAAGGTCTGTTATTATCATTATCTTTATTATCTTTATTTGTACCGAGCCAACATATTCCATAGTGCTGAACAAGGGTTGAGTACATGGTAAAACAAAATTGACACATTGCAAGAGAGGAGAGCCCTGTCTTTGAGTTTAGAATCTAGTGTGCGCTAAAGCAGCTTACAAGATTGAAAACTCACAATTACTCCTTTAACAATGGACAGTGTGAGTGTGTGTGTGTGTGTGTGGGGGGGGGGGGTTCAGCAAGCTTGTTGATTGCTCATTGTGCTCATCCAATCATCCAGCCATCAAATGGTTTCAGAAGAGAGGCATTACAGGTGTGGGGGATGATGCTCCTCCCAAAGCTACAGATGGGGCTGTCTGCTTCTGTGGCTAAGCAGGTACGGTAGGGATCCTAAAAGGGTGCTGGCTGCGGCCATTCTCAAATCAGGTTTTTCTGAAGATTTCCTCATTCCAGCAATAAGAGTAAAGGGGGAATTCAACCCAAATAACTTAGCATCTATCTTGAGATTTCCTTATACAGGTAGGAAAAAGTTAACCAAAGAAGTGTCTTTGTAAGGATGGCTGGATCTTATTCTTCCCCTCCTATTCCTGACCTAAAGGTTTCCCATTTGGGGTTGGTATCAAAGAAGGATCCTGGCCAATATCGTCTGATACATCAATTGTGCTTCGAAAATGGGGCATACGACTTTTGACTATGCATTTAACATGGTCTACCAAGCTGTTGTGGGTGTCTTGAAGGCAAAAGCTGACATTGAATTGGCTTTCAGACTACTCCCAGTAAACAAAGATAGCCAAGATATCTTTGCTTACCTATGGGAAACTCTATCTGCTGTATTTTTTTTTACTTTCAGTACTTTTCCAGAATGGTCAGGTTATATCTCTGTTACCCATTATTTACACAGGAATGTGGGAGACTTCAGTTATCTTTTAATATGGCTGTTATAAATGAGATTAACTTGCAGACTGCATCCTCTTTACCAGATTATTATTACGGCACTTGATGTTAAAATGTTTGCAGCTTAATTTATATTTTGAAGCGAAATATGTACCTGTAGTGGATAAATGTATTGTGGAGGCTCTGGACAGGTTCAGGTTGCTGGCTCCACTGGCAGAAGTCATAGCTTCAGGTCTGCTGGATCACTTGCTAGGCTGGAGGATATAGCTCGTCTTATCAAAAGATTTCTCGCCCATCCTTTTGGGATGCTTATCAGCGGTCTTGGAGCGGAGGTGGTGAGCTTGAAGAGCTTCCTTTGAAAAGCACATGGCAGCATTGGATTTTCATTTCAAACTTAAAAAGTGAACGGATGTCACTAAACAGAGCTTGAAACAGAGGAAGATTTAATTTGACTCCATTGATTAGTTTTAAGTTTACTTGTTTCGCAGGTTGAATAAAGCAAATCTTTATTTTTGGCCATTATTTAATTTACTGGACCGACCGGTTGGCATTTGATGCACCTGGGTATTTGAATATATTTCACATTTTAATGTCCTTGCACTTATTTTAATTCATGCTGATTGTAATGATCTCGGAGTGATTCTTATGAATCACCTGTTAAAATGGATGCAGGATGGTGTTTGGTACCCGGTCAGCCAGCTATAATTTTGCAAATTTGTTTGTGGCGGTCGTTCTGCTGCCAGAAGGAGGTTAAAAACAGCATGCTTTCAGTTGTAGCTTAATTGCCAGGTATGGAGTAAAAGCAGAGCAACCTTAAGGGGTAAGCTTAGGACTGACTATTATCGAAAGTGCTCGGGTCAAACAACCCCTGCGGAGCAGTGTGGACATAAGGGAGCATGACCTGTCCTTGAAGTAGGATGGACTGAAGGAAGTCTGTCGCTGGAGTGCTCCCGGGTGATAATATATATAAATATATATCACATATAATAGTTGTGCATATACTGGCCATTGGTCACGCATTGCGAGCCACGCGAAGCGAGGTGAGCTGTTGACGCCTGCAGCATGTGGGACAGGCTGCAATGAGCGCCTTGCGAAACGAGCAGTTGAGGCACGCGGGACTTAGACTGCAATGAGCGCTGAAGGTGCTCATTGCAATGCTCACCTTGCGAACTGAGGCGAGCACTTGAAGCAATAGGCACGCTCATTGCACTGCGAGCCTCAATAAGCGAGGTGAGCAGTTGAGGCATGTGCTTATTGCGAGCTGCGCGATGAGCGCCATAGGCGCTCAGTGCGGGGCTCGTGATGAGCGCCGAAAGGGCTCAGAGGGGCCATATCCAAGCATTGTGTGGCAAACAACATTGCCAGACTTACAATTTTACTCTCAGAATTTTTTACGTGCAAGTCGCTAGTATATATATATAAATATATATAAATATATATATATATATACTAGCGAATTGCCCGTCAAAAAATTACGGCAATGAAATTGTAAGGTAGCTAATGCTGGTTGGTGTATAATAATGAAAGGTCTAATACATTAATAAATGAATATATAATGCTGTTTGGTGTGTAATAATGAAATATATAATACATTAATAAATGAATATACTTTACCTATTTTGAAGCATTGTGTTGAAGAGCTGTCAATGTGTTTTGAGGTTGCTGTAGCATTAGTGGTGTGGAGCTGCTGTGTAAGCGTGCTGAATGTGTGCAGTGTAATAGTGTGCGTGCGCGAGACCAAACCGTTAGCGTAGTGGTGTACCTCCGCATTGGCGTAAAATGGCGGGTTATCTGTGGTATGCGTCCTTGCGGATTATCCGTTGGTGCTTTGTTGTGTTTTGCGAGTTTCTTGTGGCGTTTTACGTGTTGAGAGTGCTGTAGCCTCATTTTCGTTTTGTTCGTCTGCCATTTTTTCTCTCGCTTAGCGATTTTCTTAGTGTCTAAAGTGTTTTATTTTTATTTAAATGAAGGTGTAACCAGTTTTTTTGAGGTGCTGGATGGTTCCTCTTGCTGTAGGTAAGCTTTTTATGTGTGTTGTGTGTATTTATTGTGTTTGAAATGTTTGTATGTCGGCGTGTTGCGTCCGATGTTTGCGAGTTCGTAATGTGTCGTAACGTGTCTCGTATAGTGTTTGCGCGTGTAGCCTCGTTTTCGTTTTGTTCGGCTGCCATTTTTTCTCTCGCTTAGCAAATTTTTTTGTGTCTAAACTCTTTTATTTCGAGTGAAATGAAGGTGTAAGTTGCATTTTTAAGGTCCTGGATGCTCCCTCTTGCTGTAGGTAAGCTTTTTATGTATGTGTTGTGTGTATGTTTTGTGTTTTTAATTTTGTAATGTTCGCGAGTTGCGTCAGAGTGTTGCGAGGCCGTAATGTGTGTTAACGTGTGTCGTATGTTGTTTGCGTTGGTCGTAAAATTTAGCGAGTGTCGTAATTGGTGTGTCGTGTAGTTTGCGTTGCGAGGTGAAGTTTGCGTGGGTCGCAGTTGCTGGCATGGAGCGCTGGCATGGGCTTTGGCGCTCCATGCCAGCAACTGAGGCCCTCGCCCACTGCCCTCGCTTTGCGAGGCCCGCGGCTCGCGCAGCGAGAAGCAATGCCCGCGGCTCGCTACGCGAGCCTGCAAGCGTTAGCAACAACTCGCATGCTCACAACTATATATGTGATATATATATTAATTAATGTATATATATATATATATATATTTATTTATAGATATATATATGTATATATATTAATATATATATATATATATATATATATATATATATTAATATATATGTGTGTATATATATATATATATATATATGTATGTGTATATATATATATATATATATATATATATATATTTATATATGTATATGAATATTTCTAATCATCACTATTTTCTTTATTGCATGAAATATGACATTATCACAATTATTATAGAAAACTGTATTTTATTTATTTATTTATTTTCAGATTTGTAAAGTATCAAAGAGTGTTTGTAATCCAGATAATGAGCTGTTAAGTATCACTATGCTTCTAATGTTTTTATAAGAAAACATATTACAGTGTTTTATTTTTACTTTGAAAGTACTGCCCTCTAGAGTATCACAAATACAAGTGCAGTCTCTGGAATGGTTGTGTGTGTAAAATAAGTAATCTCTTCCATTAAAGGGAATCTGTCACCGAAAACCTTGCGTTTGTTTTAGGTTATTCTTAGATAGCATGAAAAAAAGGTTGTTACATTATATTAGCCTTTTTTTCTAAACCTGGATATTCCTGAGATATTCTGTTTTATTTGTGCAGTGTTTTATGTAAAAGTGCAACTCCCAAATACTATTTAGCTGCTTTGATGTGCTAATTAGAATCACAATCTGCTTGTCTGTCTCTGTGCTGGCCAAAACTGTTATCCCCAATGTTGTCATTCGTTTAGAACCCCTAACCCTAATCAAGTACTCTGTGGTGCAAATTAGCAGCAAATACAATGCTGTAATCCATAGGAATTATTTACTATAGAGAAAAAAGGATAGTACAATGTGCGGGCAGTTTTTCATGCTTTTCAAGACGAACCAACTTCATGTTTGAGTGGAAGCATTCCTTTAATATAATATATTTTTAATGTGTAAAACATGCTCTTTTAAATGCACGACAGCCAGTTTTGGACAATAGCGACTACAACTTTATAACGCAGCATATCACCCAGCCCTGTAACATCAATCATACTGTGCACAGTCATATGTATTATGTCTAGTTAATGCACCACTGTGGTTCTATTCTTTTCATATGGTACTTTGAACAACTAAATTTGACAATGGGCTTTAGGCTAATATATATACAACCTTCTAACATTTTATATACAATTATCCGTTACACTGTGGTTATGTTCCTTTTCTTAGTAGATCCTTTTGCTATTTTCTCAGGAGGGTGAGTCCTTGTAAACTAATTAGCTTTCCATTAGGTCTGTTTAAAGCAGTGGCGGTTTTAGCTGTTATATCTCATCAATAGAAGCTTCCTGTGCACGTCTGCTCCCACTTCATAAAGTTAATCAGCAGAAATGAAAATAGTACAATCCATAGCCACATAATCACATATATAGTTGTCAAACTGCGAGTTGTTGTCACGATTTGCGGCCCTCGCGCAACTGACGCCAACTTGCAGTTTCACAACTCCCCCTGCCATGCCCCACTGACGCTCGCATTGAGGCTCATCGCGCCACATCAGCCTCGCGGCCCTCCCTGCTCCATACTCCCTGATCCGGGCGCGTGCCCGCAGCATTAAGATGAGGGAGGAGTGAAGGAGAGAGACGGGAGGGAGAGGAGTGGGGGAGAGACATGGGAGAGAGGAGTGGGGGAGATACACGGGAGAGTAGTTGGGGAGAGAGACAGGAGAGAGAGGATTGGGGAGAGACACGGGAGGAGGGGGAAGAGAGACACAGGGGAAGAGAGACACAGGGGGGAAGAGAGACACAGAGGAGGGGGAAGAGAGACACGAGGGAGAGGAGGGGGGAAGAGAGACACGGGAAAAGAGACAGGGAAGAGAGACATAGGGGAGAGAGAGGATGGGGGACAGAGACACACTGGAGAGGGGAAGAGAGACACAGGAGAGGGGGGAAGAGAGACACAGGGGAGGGGGAAAAGACACAGGGGAGGGAGAGGAGGAGGGGAAGAGAGACACAGGAGAGGGGGAAGAGACACAGGGAAGGGAGACGAGGAGGGGAAGAGAGACACAGAGGAGGGAGAGGATTCGCTCATTGCGAGGCCCGTGATAAGTGCTGAAGGCGCTCATCGCAAGGCCAGTAAAGTAGAGGGGGGAGAGGCTTTCAATGAGCGCCTCCCATCAAGTAGAGGGTGGGAGAGGAAGGGGGGTGGAGAAGCTCACAATGAGAGCCGAAGGCGCTCATTGCGAGTTCCTGATGAGCGCCAAAGGCACTCGTCGCGAGCCCAGGAAAGTAGAGGGGAAGAGGCCCGCTATGTGTGACAAATACCATTGCCAGGCTTCAAATTTTATTGCTGTCATTTTTGACGGGAAAGTCACTAGTTGCATATAAAGGGTAAAAATAGAGGCTATATTTTTTTTACATTACAAAATATTTATCATATTTTTAAGTTTAGCTCTTCAAATGAATATGCTTTAAATGTTGGATCACAGGTCATGGGTGTAGGAGCCAAAGAAAATCTGGGGGGATACCGCATATAGTATAAAAATACCACACAACTTCATCTCTATACATGAACACACATATTGAAAAATCTGGGGAGATTTGTCCCCCTCCTTCCCCCAGTTCCTAAACCCATGATCACAGTGGTCTTTTTAAGTATGGAGGCCCACTCACCTGAATCAGCCTAGAGCAGCAAAAATGATATGGACAGTTAGATTTCTGAGGGCCCTGCTCTTATGGGGAATTATAATATAGGACAATCAGTTTGTATGGAAATGGAAAACATCAAAGTAGCCCTGAAACATCATTTTTATTGTGGATTTATTCAGCTTTCTATCAATTACCCCACATTCACAAGCATGGCAGGGGCATTGAAGCAGATTGCCGTGTCTAACCACCACCACAGCCTCAATGAAGCACTTAATACCCTGCCTGTGGGAGTCAGACCTTGATTGGCACCCATATTCCTATACAGCAAAATAAATGCTGCTTGTATGTTTTCCATATAAACAATCTAGGAGGAAGTTGATGGTTGAAGAGACAAAATATCCCACTTTGTGCAGTTATATAAAAAATGGCCAATTTTGAGTGATTAATATTTTTTAATCTAAGTTGATCATTGGATTAATAATGCAAACTAGATATATTTTTGAGAGCCTTACTAATGTAAACACAGTCTAGGCCGGGATATTGTGTAAATACAATTCTTGTTCCCAGAGTATTATTACACATGTACAAGAGCCTCAATTATCAGATGATTTATTATGTGTATAAGTGAACATTTACTGATAATTCAGAAATAATAGTTTCCATTCCCTTTTCACCAATTTGCCTCATTAAGATAACGTAGTAGGGAGCTTACAATTATTAAGACTGGCTCCAGCAATATAAGAGGTGGTGTGCTTTATCCAAGTTGTGTTCTTTGCCTCCTCTTTCCTTGCTCCTTATACAGTGTGGAGCAGGGATAATGTTTAATGGGTATGTAGAACAAAAGTAATATAATGGCAGGAGAAGGAGATTAAGAGACAGACTCCTGTAGAGATTTGCAATGGATTGATTTGTTAAAGAAGAACTGTTTAGGACTACATGAACTAGGAAGAACAAATATATGTTTAGAAACCTAAGAGCATAATTAGGTAAAAAAATGCCATAAAGCCAGCTTTTAACATTTGATGCCTCTGCTGGTCCCTGGTCCATTATACTTTGGTGAAAGTTGCATACATGGGAGGGGTGTTTACATTTCTGTAGGAGCAGGGCTTGTACTTACCCTTATGAATGTCTGCTTCTGAGCCTGTGTATAGGAAAGAGGGTGTCAAATTTCAAAGATCCTATTTTAAATCACATTCCCATTCTTTCTCCCTCTTTTTTTCCTCCCCACTCTCCCTCTCTTATACATGAGAAACCCACAGGCCCTCAAGCTCCAAGCTACTAGGAAGTGTTGAAGTCCGATAAGACAGCACTTATAAACAAGCAGGGTTATATTTCATAATGAAATGCTTTTATGCTCATATGTTACACAGTGCCTAAATAGGTTATTATTTTATTATTATTACCTTTATTATTATTATTAAGAAAATTAACTTTTGTTTGTGCAACAATTTACGCAGCACTACATACAGGGAGAACATTATATATACAGAGGGTATGTGACAAGTAACAGTACAATAACACATATTGATACAAAAGGAGAACTTAAATGCTAAACTAGATACAGATTACATGTAAATGCTAAGCTATACCTGATACATACACCTCGTTTGTTTGTGAAGTATGTTACAAGCTATCAACGTTAGCAGCGGTGTAAGTCATAAACATAAGGACAACCAAAAGAAAACAGGCAGATGCTAGATATTTCACCCTTAGAGGCATATTTAAGTGTCCTGGATTATGAATGCATGTGATAGAGGAGAATCAGTAGTGTATGAAAACATTTTTTTACATGTAAAAATTCCAAAATAAACATTGACACCTTGATGTTTGCTACATTTCTGGAGTTTACAAGCAAGTTGCTTTTGTGAGTTAACACCCTTGGAAATCTCTGCTAAAATTAGCATAACAATTCATAATTAGTTTTGGCCAATCACAGGCATCTAATACATTTTAATACATTGTAACAATCAGTGACGGCAGTTTGTACAGGGAGGATTCAGGGGATTTAAAGTTCCACTGCAGTAAGAAGTAGGAGGAGCCAGATAATGATATGTAGATCTCTGCATTGAGTTTTTGCTGGCATGAAGGTTAGTAAAGAGTTAAATTCTGTACACGAATGCAGTGTTTGTATTGGTAGGTACACTGTGCCTATGTAAGCAGCTCTGGGGATGTGGAAAACAAGTTTTTTTTTTTATAAAATAAATCTGTAAGTGTATAGAATGACTCAATGTATTTTGTGTCTGATATAAGCAGCAGGTGTTAGATTAGGAAAAGGTAAAAACAGTGAAACGTAGACATAGCTCCAAGGTGTAAAATTAGACTTCAAGAGCAATATGAGTTTGACAGGAAGATCAGCCTAAAGTACCCTTTATTAGGGTGCACAATAACCAGTAGCCCCAAGTATTACAAAATGAAGCTTAACTTTTTCTTCATAAGTATACAATATATATAAAAAAAATAATATGACATTATGAGAGCAATATATGTTTATTTACAATAATTAATTCGAAAAGTTCTTCGAAAAGTTCTTTTGAGAAATTCTAGTTATTGAATCAATTCATATCTCTCTGTGGAGACAATATGTTTCAGAATGTTATGTCTTATGTTATCTTAAGTGCTTAAACTGGCCTATTGCATGAGATACTTCTAATGTATTGCTCTAATAAAGTCAACTTGTTTCTAATTGTAACCAAATATTTTGCAACTATTACAAAAAAAAACTATTTGAAGTGTCTTAGCTAGATTAATCGTGATAAGTTTGTTACATTTAGCAACAAGTTGACTTTATTAGATTCATTATGTTCTTAGTCAGGCTCAATGTTTCAAATATTTCCAGTTTTCATGACCTTTTAAAAAATTATATTTTTTGTAAGTAAATCCCTTTTAATACATTGTAATATTAAAAAATGATATTTTTAAAGAAATACAGAATACTAGATAATTTTCCTACATCTCTCAACCAGAGACGTGTAGCAAATAAACACTTACAGTAAATGGTGTTCTACAGTTAGGAAAAGATGGAGGAGTTACACCCAAAGGTTGATGAAAAAACAGATATATTCAGTGTAATGGTTCTCAGAAAAATATTAACTGCTCTTAATCAAAACAGAAAAATACAGATAAAAAAAAGAAAAATCTCTATGTTCACCTCTAAAACTATCCTTTTTTATTATTATTTAATGTAGAGAACATGACAAAGTATCAATCAACATTGTTTAATAGTATTTATACTGTAAGCATGGTATTGTCAGTGTCCCTTTTAGTAGGGACAAACCTACAAAATGGTAGTTAGCCAAATTGGGATCTGTACTGTTATTCAGAGGTAACATTATCAATTTGAAATATCCTTGCTCTTAATGAAGAAAATAAAATAATGATTTTATTTTTGCAATTGAAACAATTTAATTGAAATTAGAAATGATCTTTTTCCGAAGCATGTCACAAAGCCTACTCTTCACAAGAAAACCCAAAGTCACTCAAGTTCCTGTCACACCCAATCCACACTGATATTCTCAAGATAGTGATGGTGCACAGCCTTAATTGTGAATGCAGAACGAGCAGAGGAGCTTTAATGTTTTACTTTACAAATGTGACTTGCCTGAGTCAGAGTGGTTGTTGAACTATTGTCTCTATTAACATAGGGCCCCACTCAATTGGCCAAATCACAATTACTAATTACTAATACACAATTAAGCTCATAAATGTTACAGAAATTCAATTGGCTACAATTAGCTACTCGCATTCCAATACGAGTTACCCGCCCACAATCACTACAAGCCGGCCAAAGCCGCAAAACTAGCCTTAGAACTCCATTGGTTAGAGCACAGCTCCAGATTTATGAGTGCTCCATAATTAAAGTTACACAAAATCAATATTCTATTAGACCTGTAGCTCTAGCTCGTAAATTAAGTCTGATACCATGTTTCTGTCAAAATTTTTACGAGTCCTGGATAGGACTTGGAAGGGCTTTTTTCCAACACTCATCCCAGCTGCAGCAGCAATTTAAAACAAATTAATGTAGTTTAAAAGTATGGGAAAGCAAATAAATACATTAGAATTAATTGCACAACAAACCCACAAATATGCAATTACATTTTTGTGTGTGTGTGAAATGGATGCCGGGACTTAAGGGGTTAATACATATCATGGACCAGCTTGGACTAGAACAGTTGCGTTAATGCTTTTTATTGATTTCTACATTGCTGGATTGCGAGTCCAATCGTAACGTTTACTTTTCAACACTAATTTGCTAATTAAAATGTTTAGAAAAAATGTGACCCACAGGCAAAAGTTTGGTTTTGAGGCATTTGCGAGCTTGCAATTGAATGGGGCCCATAGTTATCTGTTTCTCTTCACCCATCTGTCTTTCTTTTTTATACTTTCTCAAACTTTCTAGCTCTATCCCCAACCCCTGTGTTTTCGTTGCCTCCCTTTCCCTAACTAACCCTCGTTGTGACTTTCTTCCAACTCTTTCTTCTCTCCCTCTCCACCTATCTTTCTACCCTCTCCTTCCTTCTTCCTTTTCCCTTACTTCTGAATCTCCTATATCTCTCACTCACCTTATCTACAATCTCCATCTCTGGCTAGACTTCAAATAAAGTCAAATACTTATAGCATACTCTTTTGAAGAATTTCACTTGATAATGGTCAAATGTACATAGGAAGTTTAAAAATAAACAGCCTTTCATTTATAACTATTACATGTAATTTTGTGTTAATTGAAGCTGACAGTTTTTTCCTAAATGGACGCGACATCAGTGAAGAGCATTGGATTTAATTAAGTATAACTGAAATGTCACAGTGATATGTAAGGTATATCAGCATTAAAAAGGGAATACAACAGATAATTGGTTATTTTTCAATTTGGCAATGAAAGAAATCAAACATGGTAATGGCTACCCCTAGTCAAGGAAAATGCATACAAGAGTTACATTAAAGATTGCACTATTGTTTTTTTACATTGTAAAAATGTTTTCTCAATATTAAGACTAGTTCTTCAAAAGAGCACACTATCAATATGGAACTTTTCTAGCTGCTGTGTCATGATGAGGGTTTATTAAATGTAAAGTTTTTTAGGTTGATAAAATGAATAGACTTGAATCAGTGTCTATGAGCGACTTGTCTTCTAGTAAAAACAATGTGAGTTTTACACATTATAAAATATTCTGTTAAATTGAAAGGAACATAATAACCATTTTTGTATATCTTCTCTGGGTAGAACACTCACTTTCAGCAAAAGGGATTTTTTTTACATGTAACCTCTATTCATGAACATCTGCTATTATGGTCACAATGGAATCTGCCATTTTCTTTTGTGCCTGTTCTGTTTTAACAGATGGGATTAAACTTTGAAAGCAGAGTAAGCCTCTATTTGAATAACGGAAAGGTGGCAGCTAAAATCACCAGTGCTTTCAGTAGGACTACTGCAAGGCTCATTAGTTAATAAGAACATGTTGTCCTGAAAGAGTAGCTGATAGAATCAGCTTAGAAAAGCACTTGTGTATGTAGGTTTTGTTCTGCCCTAGGCCTGTTCAAGTAAATAGAACCCCCCCAACTATTGGGGCATAATTAAAAATGTTCTAATAATACAGACATTTAGCAGATGGATAAACAATAGATACAACTGAGATACAATTATTACTGTCTTATCATCATTCTGATATAGAGTAACTGGCCATGTTCATGTTGTTCATCACCCCTACTAATTTGGTGCAAAGCAGCCCTGATTGTAGTATATAGTAATATGCCTTTTGGCAAAAACTGCAATACAGTATAGTAAAGGTTGCAGAGACGAATGAGGCAATTTAAAACTGGAAAAACTCAGGAAATTGGGAAGTTTAGGTGTTACGCAACCTTAACATCCCTTTAACCCCCTGATGACATAATTTATAACATTAGGTGACATAATTCATGATATCACGTATGACCTAAATGACATCAGCTATAACATCACCCATGATATTACATATACAGTGGTACCGCGGGTTAAGTTGGCCTTGGGTTAAGTCGCGCCTTCTCTGGAAATTTGGGCCTTAGTTTAAGTCAATACATCAGGTTAAGTCGCATCTCCTCAGGAATCGACTCTGTGCCTGAAAGAGCCCAAATTGAGCCCAAGTCCAGCCTGTGCCTATATTATAACTTCAAAGAAGGCTACCACTCAGCAGAGAGAATCACCATAGAACGCAAAAAAAAAAATAATATCCAAGTATGACGGTGGTAGCCGCATCTGTGATCTCGCTGCTGAGTTCAAAATGCCAACAACAACAATCGCTAGCATTCTGAAAAATAAGGAAGCCATTAAGGGAGTTGATGTGGCTAGTGGTGTGAGTACCATCACCAAGCAACGGTTAAAGACAATTGAGTTGGTTGAGAAATTATTGAACTTTTGGATAAATTAAAAACAATTAATGGGTGATAGCATCTTCCAGGCACTGATATGCGAGCAAGCCAAACAATTGCATGCTGATCTGACAAAAGTCAAGCCTACAGCAAGGGGTGAGAGATGTGAATAATTTAAAGCCAGTCACGGTTGGTTTGAGAAATTCAGAAAGAGAACTGGCATTCATAGTGTGGTGAGGCATGGAGAGGCAGCCAGTGCCGATAAAGAAGCTGCCAAAACCTTTGTCAGGGCGTATGTAGAGACCGAGGCTTTTGTTCCCCAACAAATGTTCAGCTGTGATGAGACTGGGTTATTTTCACTGAATGGATGAACAAAGTATTTGGTCCAAATGTAAAGAAATATTTGAAGGAAAAATAACTGCCTCTGAGGGCTCTGTTATTCATGGACATTGCTCCTGCTCAGCCTTTAGGCATGGAGGACAACTTGCTGGAAGACTTTATGACTGTGGAGTTATTGCCCTCTAACACAACTCTTCTGTTCCAGCCCATGGACCAGCAGGTCATCTCCAACTTTAAGAAGCTTTATACCAAGGCCCTCTTCCGGAGGTACTTTGAGGTGACCTCTTATACTCAGTTGATACTGAGTTCTGTAAGGACCATTTCAATATCCTCCACTGTGTCACTCTGATTAATAAGGCCTTGCCTGAGGTCTCTAACAAGACCATGAACTGTGGCTGGAGGAAATTGTGGCCAGAAGCTATAGTTCCAATAAACTTGGAGGCTGAACCTAGCAGAATAGTGGAGTACATTATATCTTTGGGTAAGTCCATGGGCCTCAAGGTGACTAATGAAGACATTGAAGAGCTACTAGAGGAGCACAGAGATGAGATCACGACTGAGGAGCTTCAGGAACTTCAGAGAGAGCAGTAAGAGGGAGTGGCTGATGAACTTTCTTCTTCTAGTGAAGAGGAGGGAAGGAAGGAAGCACCTAATGCACTCATCAGAAGAAATCTGTGCTAAATGGGCTGATGTACCATATTTTGTGAAAAAGTATCACCCTGACAATGCTCGAGGAAGCTGCAATGTGAACTTGTTTAATGAGCAAAAAAAGTCTCACTTCAGAAACATTTTGAAACGAGATTGAAGCAAGTTTCTCTCAATAGGTTCCTTGTGAAAGTGCCGACATCAGCGTCTCCAGCAGGGTGCCGTGGTGTTAAGAGACATAATTTAGAGAGAACAAAACATTGATGCAATTATTGTTGTTTAGTAATGCCTGTTTAGTTTTAAGGTTAAAAATTTGAAAAATATGGGGTTTGGACCGCATTATTTAAATTTATCTATAGGAAATGCTACCTTGTCATTATTGGTTTACATGGTGCCGTTCAGAATGGATTAACGACTTAAACCGAGGTACCACTGTAGTATGAAAAATTACATAATCTATGATATTACTGATGACATCACACTAGGCCCCCTATGATGTCACTTACTGGTAACACTACTATTTCAAATTATTTTTAATTAGCGACATGCCTGTCAGAAATGACGGGGCAATAAAAAAGTGTTGAAATGCTGTTTGTCACACAATGTGAGTGTACTGGGTGCCTCAACTATATAGACCCCTATAGCACACTAATGAACCCATGTAATAACACAATACGTGCCATGAGGGTCATTCAGGACCCTCATGACACAAAGTGTAAGCACTACACTATTTTAACCTGGTCTCTTATGGGTGTCTATCTATACAGACCCTCATAAGCCTCTATTTAACTACACTGTACTATCCCCCCCCCCCCCAATAAACCATTAAATCTAAACTAACCCCCCTCTACACTAACCAATTAACACATACACTACCTATCTACCCGCTAATAAACCCCCCACCCCACTAATTACAGAAAATAATAAAACCTAACTCACAAAAAATAATAAAACCTAAGTCACAGAAAATAAAAAATCTACATTACAGAAAATAAAAAATCTACATTACAAAAAATAAAGGTAGATTACAACCCCCCCACTACAGAAAATAAAAAAAATGTTACACACCTGAAAATGAAATACCTACAAAATATATACATTATACATTACAATACAATACAATACAAAAATACATACATACCCCCTATCTAAAGTGCAATACCCCTATCTAAAATACATACATACCCCCCTATCTAAAATACATACATACCCCCCTTTCTGAAATACATACATACCCCTCTAGCTAAAATACAATACCCCTCTATCTAAAATACATACATACCCCCTATCTAAAATACATACACCCCCCCTATCTAACATACAATAAATCCTATCTACATACACAAACCCTAAATCTAACCTAAAATAAAATAATTAAGACCACTTACCTTTGCAGATGTCCCTTCATAACTCCACCATAGGAAGAAAAAAAATGAGTACAACACAGTACATACTAAAAATAAACATTCTGAATATTCTAAATATTCAACTCACCTTTCCAGCATGTCCCTGACCTTCTTATTTTCTTCTCCGGTGTGGCCCCTGTTAAAATTAAACATTACATTAGTACAACAACATATACACACACAAAATAAAATATAATAAACATAATATACATTCAACTTACCATGGCGCAATGTCCCCGTGCTCCTCCTCTTCTGCCCCGGCTGGGCCCATCAAGAATCCACGCTAATGAGGCCCCTAGCGCCTTTTCGCAAGAAAAGATACACGCCAAATCACATTCTGATTGGCTAATGAACCTGTCAATCTTTTTCCTAAACCAATCAGAAGGCTTTATTGCCTTCAGCCAATCACAATGGGATACACCCCACGGGGTGATTAGCTGGAGGCATCTGTGCATTTTGATTGGCTGCAGTGACAACAGCCAATCAGAAGGCGATATTCCCTTCAGCCAATCACAATGGGATACACCCCCACTGGGTGATTGGCTGAAGGCACCTGCACCTTCTGATTGGCTGTTGTCACTATCAATCAGATTACAGCCAATCAGAAGGTGCAGATGTATTCAGCCAATCACTTCATGGGGGTGTATCCTATTGTGATTGGCTGAAGGCAATAGAGCCTTCTAATTGGTTTAAAAAAGATTGATAGGTGCATTAGTCAATCAAAATGGGATATTGGGGTGTATCCCACTCTGATTGTATCACACCTTGGCGCCTTCTGAGTGGCTTAAATTTGATTGACAGCGTTTTCAGCCATTAAGAAGGCACCATTGGCAATTATATTGTGCAAAAGGCTCTAGGGGCCTCATTAGCGTCGGGGAGGTCCGGAGTGCGGAGCTCCGTTAATTTTTTTTTTTTAGAGAGGAGGAGCACGTGGACATCGCGCCAAGGTAAGTTCAATGTATATTATGTTTATTTTATTTTATTTTGTGTGTATATATTGTACTAATCTACTGTTTATTTTTAACAGTGGCCGCGCCAGAGAAGAAAATAAGAAGGACGGGGACATGCTGGAAAGATAAGTAGAATATTTAGAACGTTTATTTTTGGAATGTAGTGTGTTGTACTAATTTGCTTTTTATTTTTTCCTAGGGTGGCAATCTGAAGGGACATCTGCAAAGGTAAGTGGTCTTAATTATTTTATTTTAGGTTAGATTTAGGGTTTGTGTATGTAGATAGGATTTATTGTATGTTAGATATGGGGGATGTATGTATTTTAGATAGGGGTAGTATGTATGTATTTCAGAGAGAGGGGTATTGTATTTTTTTTTCTGTGACTTAGGTTTTATTAGTTTTTGTGAGTTAGGTTTAATTAGTGGGGTTATTAGGGGGTAGCTAGTGTAGGTAGGTAGTGTAGGTGTTAATAGCTTAGTGTAGAGGGGGTTATTTTAGATTTAATGTTTTTTTGGAGGGGGTATAGTGCAGTGTAGTGTTTGTGTCATGAGGGTTCTGGGGGACTGTCATGGCACTTATGGGGTTAATGTTAAGGTTCTAACTGCCCCAAGAGGGTCTTTATATACCCTTATTGGACTGATCGGGTTAAATAGAGGCTTTTGAGGGTCTGTATAGACCCCTATAAGACAGGGTTAAATAGTCTTAGATGGGGTTAAATAGGCCCAGTTAGGGTTATGATAGGTACTGTTAGGGTTACATGTGTAGTGTTAGCATTAAATAGGGCCAGGGTTGGGTTAATGGGGTATAGTTAGGGTTAATAGTGTAGTGTTTACACTTTGTTTTGTGAGGGTCCTGGATGACAATATGGCACTTATAGTGTTATTACATGGGTTAATTAGTGTCCTATAGGGTTCTATATAGACGCCTATTGGACTAATGGGGTTAATTAGTGGCTTATGGAGGTCTGTATTGTCCCCCATTAGTGACAGGGTTAATTAAGGGCTGATGGGGGTCTGTATTGACCCCCATGAGTGCAAGGGTTAATTAAGGGCTTATGGGGGCTTCATTGACCCCCATGAGTGACAGGGTTAGTTAAGGATTTTTTTGGGGGGTGTATTGAACCCCATGAGTGACAGGTTTAATTAAGTGGTTATGGGGGTCTTTATTGACTCCCATGAGTGACAGGGTTAATTAAGGGCTCATGGGGGTCTGTATTCACCCCCATGAGTGACAGTGTTAATTAAGGGCTCATGGGGGTCTGTATTGACCCCCATGAGTGACAGGGCTAATTAAGGGTTTATGGGGGTCATTTATGGGGGTCTGTATTGACCCCCGTGAGTGTCAGGGTTAATGAAGGGATTATGGGTCGTATTGACCTCCATGAGTGACAGGGTTAATTAAGGGCTGATGGGGGTCAGTATTGACCCCCAATGAGTGGCAGGGTTAATGAAGGGCTTATGGGGGTCTGTATTGAACCCCATGAGTGACAGGGTTAATTAATGGATTAGGGGGGTCTGTATTGAATCCCATGAGTGATAGGGTTAATTAAAGGCTCATGGGGGGTCTCTATTGACCCCATGAGTGTCAAGGTTAATTAACGGATTATGGGGTCTGTATTGACCCCCATGAGTGTCAGGGTTAATTAAGGGATTATGGGGTCTGTATTGTCCCCATGAGTGACAGGGTTGCTTAGGGGCTCATGGGGCTCTGCATAGAGCCCCACAAGTGATAGGGTTAATTAAGGAGTTATGGGGGTCTTCATTGACCCCCATGAGTGACAGGGTTAATTAAGGGCTTATAAGGGTCTGTATTCACCCCCATGAGTGACAGTGTTAAGGGCTCATGGGGGTCTGTATTGACCCCCATGAGTGACAGGGCTAATTAAGGGTTTATGGGGGTCATTTATGGGGATCTGTATTGACCGACATGAATGACAGGGTTAATGAAGGGATTATGGGGTGTATTGACCCCCATGAGTGACAGGGTTAATTAAGGGCTGATGGGGGTCAGTATTGACCCCCAATAAGTGGCAGGGTTAATGAAGGGCTTATGGGGGTCTGTATTGAACCCCATGAGTGACAGGGTTAATTAATGGATTATGGGGGTCTGTATTGAATACCATAAGTGACAGGGTTAATTAAAGGCACATGGGGTCAGTATTGACCCCCATGAGTGTCAGGGTTAATTTAGGGATTATGGGGTCTGTATTGACCCCCATGAGTGTCAGGGTTAATTAAGGCATTATGGGGTCTGTATTGTCCCCATAAGTGACAGGGTTGTTTAGGGGCTCATGGGGCTCTGTATTGCTCCCCACAAATGATAGGGTTAATTTTTTTTTATTGCGGTACCTTTACGGTCCTTTAAGGACGCGCAAGTTAGGAAATTAGAATTTTGATTGCAGCTTGGGTCCTCGATCGAGTGCGATTGGAGACCTCCACTGCGAGGGTTAATGTGGGGGTTAATGTGGAGACCCCCAGCATTGGGGGGTTAATTTTTGGTGCCGGCCTTTACTGTTTGTGTGCAACTGGCCGTTTAAGGACCCGCGGCAGGGACTTGACACCTTTTAAATGCAGTGGGGGATAGGAACGCATTTGCGGCCAGTCGCTTCAAGAGCTCGGAAAGCGTAACGACGTCTTGCAGTTTGACAACTATTATATGTGATTTTTGAGACACAAAACTAGTGATTTGTACATGACTGTAACAAAATTTAAAAACAATAGTTTTGACTTTTTGAGGATATGTGTGGTACTGTATGGAACAAAATAAATCAAATTTGATGGAGTTGGTACATACTAATGGCTAACTGTGTTAACCATTAAAATGTATAATCTGTATCAAACTGTTTACTGTTCTTTGATCTACACATAAATGTAAAGCCTGTTTGTTAAACGCTTAAGCGGGAATCCCGAGTGTGGCTCCGGGTTAATTTACTCTTCCTAAATCGGTAACCCCGAGTTACTGCAGGGGGCCCAGTGCTGCCAAAATTGTCTGGGCCTCTCAACACACCATTCCTCCTCCTCCATCCTCCTTCCCTCGTTATCATCCTCCTCCCCCTGATCATCCTCCTCCTTCCCCCTAACCTCCTCCTCACTTCCCCCTCTCCAGTCCCTACCCCCTCCCCTCTCTCCTTACTTGTTATTGTGATCTGATGAGCTCCCTGCTCATCTCTCCCCAAGCAGCATGTCTTCGGCAGTGAAGTGACCGGAATATGCTAATGACGTGACGTGCTTGTGATGTCACATCATTAGCATATGCCGGTCACTTTACTGCAAGAAGACATCCTGCGGGGAGAGATGAGCAGGGAGCTCATCAGATCACAATAAACAAGTAAGGAGAGAGGGGGGATAGGGACTGGAGAGGGGGAAGTGAGGAGGAGGTTAGGGGGAAGGAGGAGGTTGATGGCGGGAGGATTAAGTGTTGTAAAATGGCGGCGATTGTCTATGCGTTATGCAGGTTTGGAGCATTTTCCGTTGTCCCTAATAGTGTATTTTATACCTCGTACGTGCCTGTGTAAAAGTCTTATGTGCTTGGTGGTGTAATGCTTGTTTTAATTAGTGCAGCCTCGTTTTTTTTTTTTTTTTTTTGCCCACCATTTTTTCTCTCGCTTAGGCGATTTTCGTGTGTGGAAACTCGGAAAGTTGTGGTTAAATTGTCGTGCAACATGACTCACAGACCCCGTGCTGTGAGTGTTTTTTTTTGTATTTTTGTTTATTTTGGTGGTGTTATTGTTGTTTTTGTATGTGCGCAGTTCGGCTGTTAACTTCGTATTATTCTGACCTCCTTTTTTTTTTTCTAAGTGCTGCAGGTCGTATTTTTTTTTTGTTAAGTGCCCCTTTTCTTTTTGTCGTGCAACATGACTCAAAGACGTTGTGCCTGTCCCCCCGTGCTGTGAGGGTTTTTTTTTGTATTTTTATTTATTATGTGGTGTTATTTTTGTTTTTGTATGTGCGCAGTTCAGCTGTTAACTTCGTATTTTTCTGACCTCTTTTTTTTTTTTTTTTTAAATGCCGCGGGATGTATTTTTTTTTGTTAAGTTCCGCTTTCCTTTTTGCAACTGCTATGGGTCTCGCATTGTGAATGGTGTAATCGAGATTTAGTTCTGTGTGCTTACGGCGCTCATCTCCACCAGGGCAGTCAGCGCAGTGAGCGCCTAAGTCATACGGGGTCGTAAGGATGAGCACCTATGGTGCTCATCTCCACCAGCGCAAGGAGCCCCTAGCAACTACCCGTATTGCTCACAACTATATATGTGATACAATTTTAACTATGATGATTTTAATAAAAATATTGTATCTGTATATATGTGAAAATAATTATCTTAATTTGGGATTTTTAACCCTTAAAAGTTAAAAATTCAACTAAGTGTGCAATTATAAATGCATTAATTGATATCATAGTGGATCTAGTGTGATATCATCAGTAATACCATGGTCATTTTTCCTATTATATGTAATATCAGGAGTGATATCAAAGCTAAGTGATTATTTATATCGCTTGCTACCTTAACTTCCCAATTGCCTGCATTTTTTCAGCATTAAGTTGCGTTATCCTGTGCTGCAAACTTAGCTGTACTTGAATGCAGATTTTAGCAATACATTCCCATGTTTTTTCAATCTCATTATAATTAAATATTTTTAATTAACAAACATATTCATTTTCTTTGTAATATAATAAATTATACTCTTCTTTATCAATGTACTATTATATAAAAGTTGAAAGAAAAAAAATGTTTTACATTTCCTAAACAACAGATATATTAACATACATGCTTATACATATGATCCAATGCCTTTGAAGGTACTATAAGATCCATAAAAAAAACAGAGATAACTCCATACATATGATAACACTATATTGGTTCTTTTTCTCAAGATCAAAAGTACAGTAATTTATGCACAGTAAGTATTGTTGGCTACCAAGAATAGCAAAATTACATGTAGAATTAGATAAAAAATATTCTCTCTGATGAAAGCAAAATCTGCAATTGAATAAGTGAAACTGCAAACATGTTTCCTATTTGCACTGGGACACATGTAAAAGCTATACAAAAACTGCTTCTTATGAAGATATACATTAGCTAAACAAGTTTATTTTGTATGATTTTATTCATAAGCCTTCAGTGAACCTTTTTGTATAATTTTTCAACTGTTTAGGTTGGTTTTATATGTTAAAAGCTGACTTTTTCAAAATGACTTTAGCAAATAGACAGACATTGTCTTTCCACCAACAGGTCTTTTGAAGCTTAAAACAGAACAAGTCGATTTTTTTTTTAAATGTGTTCCATATTAATTGTAATGTTTAATGCTAAATAATGTCAGATGAGAATGTAATTCTAACAAATTAACAAATTGCTGTGTCATTAAATAAAGTGTTATACTGTAAAGAAGGAATTGTGTCAATGTATGTATAAAGTAATATGCATTGTTATTCAAGTGAAATGTGTTTTACAAATAAATGCTGATTTGCTCCTCCCCAAAAAACTGTTTGGTGGCGACTGCTGTCTAATGAATGTGTATATTTTGTTTAACAGAGAAAAATAGATCTCACTCCAGGTAAGAAACTAAATGGCCATCTGATGTACACAGTTTGGGTTAATTTAGCCTGAGCATACGCAAGGTAGCCTTAAATTCCAATGTGCTTTACCCTACCACATGCACTGGGAGGCTGTGGCAGCTTCCAAAGCTGAAATAAAGACTTGTTATTCCTATATACCTCTTTTTAGTGGATACATATTTTAATGTTAAAATTTAGAAAAGTGTTTCATATATTTTAAGGCAAAAGATGTAGTAATGTATACCTTTGCTCACCTGTAATGGCAAGTAAATAATATTAATTAACGATTTTATTGATGATTTAACTTAATAAAATTGAGATTTGAAATATAAACTCTTTATAATGTTTGCTCGCAAACATTTACCAAACAGTTGAAGTGAATATGGGCAGATGCTAGGTCTGGGAGATCTCTCTCTTTCTCCCTCTCTTTGTCTACAGACTGAACAAACAAATACTTCCACGTCATTAACTATCATTCACCCTCTCTGGTGAATGTCGGGCATTGCCATAACTGTAAAACCAATAAAAACATCACCTCATCATAACTGACCAATCACAATGCACATGATCTCACGTGCACAAGTCTCTACTGAGCATGCTCATTACTTTCAAATGTTAAACTATTATATACCAAAATGGCTTAAGCCTATCTAAAAAAAATCCAAAAAAGGTACATAGACTTTATCACTTTCAAACAAATCCCTTTAGCCAAAGTGAGTAAAAAATGTCAAGAAATGACTATGGCTAGCAGCAAACAGAGAGGAAGCAAAATAACAGAGCTCCCTGCAATAAGGCTTTAAAACAACATGAAATTACCAAGCAATTTGGATTATTTTTGACCAACAAGACCAGGTTGCAGTGACTGAACAGTCTGGATTGCTCTGGCACTGTGCAGCAACTTTTGGACTTCACTTTAACACAGATCTACTGGACTGAAAGATACTGGATGGGGCACAATCAACAACTATTGGGAAGGTGTTTGGTGAGTCTAAACCCCAAAGGGGACCCTCTTATGTCATCCTACCCCAGCTCACCTACCCAAGGAAGGGCCTCTTGATGGGATATATAAAGTGGAGACAACATATTGTGAGGAATTGACTCTGCTGGCATTCGAACCCTGGTTTGCATGTTGCTAAACCTCTTCCCTACCGGTACACCAGCCTGCCTCTTGCAGATTTACCTGAGATCTGATACCTTGACTCTAAAAGCAATGCAATCAGTGACAACTCTCTTTAGCTGTGTCTGGTCAGCTGTCTGGTTCTTGGCCTATATAAGGCAATTCCTGTCTCTGTATCCTTGCCAGATTATTGTGTGCTTCCTGATCACTTCAATAAAGCTTGTTCCTGTTTCACCTACAAGTTGCTGAACTGGATTATTGCTGACCTTGGCTGCTGGTCTCCACAACCTTGTGATTCCTATATCATTACAGAAAAATCTGGCCCTTTCATGGAGACCGCCGGGTCAGATTCTGCATTGGCCCAGCAGGTTGCTTTATTTGCAAGAACTGTGCAGACCCAGGCACAGACCATTCAAGTGCTGCAGGACCAGGTAGCTGAACTGCAGGCCCAACAGGTTGCTTTTACTGGAAGAACTGTGCAGACCCAGGCACAGACCATTCAAGTGCTGCAGGACCAGGTATCTGAACTGCAAAATAAAGTTCAGTCAATGCACAGTGAGTATACCAGCTACAGGTCACGTGATGTTGCGGCTGCTACTGTTACACCTGCACAAGATGCCCGCTTGCCCCTACCAAAAAAATGTTTGGAGGAGATCGCAAAAAATGTAGGGGTTTCCTAAATCAATGCCGTTTGCACTTCATGATGTTACCTCACCAATTTCCATCTGAAAGAGAGAAGATGGGATTTATTTTTTCCCTATTCAAAGATGAAGCCCTGGATTGGGGCTCCCCTCTTCTGGAACAGGACAGTCCAGTCTTGGGTAATCTAAATGACTTTCTTGAGGCCATGTGCCTAGTTTTTGATGACCCAAATCGATGTGCTACAGCAGAAGCCACTCTCCTTCATTTGCATCAAGGGAGGCGCTCGGTGGCTGAATATGCTGCTGAATTCAGACAGTGGGTTGCTGATACTACCTGAAACCAATCAGCCCAGAGGTTCCACTTCAGAAAAGGTCTCTCAGAAGCTATAAAAGATGAGCTAGCTCGTGTTGATCTTCCTGCGGACTTTGATGCGTTTGGCTATCCGTATTGATCAGAGACTTTCTGAACGAAGACTGGAAAGACAGGGCTCTTTTAGACCAAGTACTACTCCAATTTCCTATTCAAGAACTTCTACTCTGATCCCACAAACACCTACAGACTCTGAGCCAGAGGCTATGCAGGTAAATCTAATAAGAGGGCCATTATCCAACGAAGAAAAACAGTGGCGACGCACTCACAATTTATGCCTGTATTGTGGTAGTGCAGGGCACTATGCCATCAATTGCCCTAGCAAATCCAAAAGAATAATAGCTATGGCGGCTGAGGGTGCACAGATGCAACACCAATCCCAGACTTCAGATCAACTGGATTCTGTCACACAACCCTTGTTTTCTCTGGCTCATGGTGGAGAGGGTATGTTGACTCATCATCCTCATTTTGTGGTGCCTATCACGTTGCAATGTGGTGGTCGTAAAATTTCAACTACAGCTATGATAGATTTTGGAGCAGGCGGAAACTTTATGGACATTAAATTTGCAGCAGGAAATAGAATTCAGTCTATCCCTAATTCTTCACCTGTGTTAATGGAGACAGTAGACGGTTCTCCACTTACGTCAGGCCCGGTTACAAATGAGACTGTGCCCTTAAAGTTGACTCTGGAAGTGAATCACCATGAGGCTATCTCTTTCCACCAAATTTCCTCAACACAGTTTCCAGTGATTTTGGGGGTACCTTGGCTTGCTCTGCATAACCCACAGATTGATTGGAAGATCAGAACTTTGTCCTTTCCTTCAGAACACTGCTTAATGAATTGTCAACCCTCTAAGGTAGCACCTGTTGCCACAACAATTAATGAAATGGTTGCTACAAACTTGACTAAGCTTCATCTACAATATCAGGATTTTGCAGATGTCTGTGATAAGAAGAATGCTGATCAGGTTCCACCCCACAGGCCTTATGATTGCCCTATAGAGCTGTTGCCTGGGGCTGCTATCCCATTTGGCCGTATATATTCCCTTTCTGAGCCTGAATTGAAAGCTTTTCGTGAATACCTACAAGAAAATCTTGCCAAAGGTTTTATTCGACCATCTACTTTTCCAGCAGGAGCTCCTATTTTCTTTGTAGAAAAGAAAGATGGCAGCCTACGGCCATGCGTTGATTACAGGGACATTAATAACATCAATGTTAAAAACCGCTACCCCTTGCCTCTCATTCCTGAACTTTTGGAGAGACTTCGCTTAGCTAAAACTTTTTACGAAGCTTGATCTTCGGGGTGCATATAATCTGGTTCGCATAAGACCAAATGATGAATGGAAAACAGCTTTCAGAACCAGGTACGGGCATTACGAATATCTAGTAATGCCATTTAGGCTGTGTAATGCCCCTGCAACTTTCCAGCATCTTATCAATGATGTACTACGAGATCTCCTGGATCAGTTTGTTGTGGCATATTTGGATGATATCCTAATATTTTCTGATAATCTTGAAAACCACAGAAAACAGGTCCGTATAGTTCTGGAGCGCCTTTCATACCCACCACCTATACATTGTGAGTTTGAACAAACAGAAATTCAATTCCTGGGGTATGTAATAACTCCCAAAGGTTTAAGTATGGACGCAAGTAAAATTAAAGCTGTGCTGGACTGGCCCATCCCCAAGAATGAAAAAGATGTTCAGAGATTTGTGGGGTTTGCCAATTTTTACAGGCGTTTCATTAAGAATTTCTCTGCCGTTTATTACACCGATCACTGAACTCACTCGTAAAGGGACTCCTTTTCAGTGGTCCGATAAGGCGGATACCGCATTTTCCCGATTAAAGACTCTGTTTACCTCTGCCCCTGTCCTGGTACATCCTCAGCCAGCATTACCATTTATTGTGGAAGTTGATGCTTCTGATTCAGCTGTTGGTGCTATACTGTCTCAAAGGACTGGACCTAAGATGTTGTTACATCCGTGTGCCTGGTATTCCCGCCAGATGGTGCCAGCAGAAAGAAACTATGACATAGGGAATAAAGAACTATTGGCTATAAAAGCTGCCATCACCGAATGGAGACATCTCTTGGAGGGAGCTACCCATCCAGTTACTGTCCTCACAGATCACAAAAATCTGGAATGTATTCGATCAGCAAAGAGACTGTCAGCCAGACAAGCACGCTGGTCCCTATTCTTCTCGAGGTTTAATTTTTTGGTTACATACCGTCCTGGCTCCAAGAATGGTAAGGCGGATGCCTTGTCTAGAATAGCTGACCCCCTCCATACTACCGTAACCAAGACCACCATCTTGCCGGAGGATATATTTATAGGAGTTACATTTCCTTCTGATCTGATGTCTCGTATTAAAAAGGGCTATGCTGAAGACCCAGTTCTTCGTGATCCTCCTCGTGATCTCCATATGACGATGCTTAATGGGTTTTGGATTTTTCAACAAGGTCTGTTTGTTCCGGAGTCAGTGCGAATGGACCTTTTACGTCTTTACCATGACTCAAAACCAGCAGGTCATCCAGGAATCCGAAAGACACAAGAGCTACTTGCCCGATCCTTTTGGTGGCCGAAGTATCATGAGGATGTTAAGAAGTATGTGTCCTCTTGTGATGTATGTGCCAGACATAAGACTCCTCGCTCATCCCCTGTTGGCTTGCTTCAGCCTCTTCCGATTCCTCATTGTCCCTGGGGATCTATATCCATGGACTTTATTGTGGAACTACCTTCCTCTAAGGAACACACTACCATCCTTGTTGTTGTGGACAGGTTAACTAAGATGGGTCATTTCATACCAGCTCGTGGTCTCCCTTCAGCTAAACAGACAGCTGACCTGGTTATTCAGGAAATATTTCGCTTACATGGAGTGCCCGATGAAGTAGTTTCTGACAGGGGAGTGCAGTTTACATCTCGTTTTTGGAAACATTTTTGTTCTAATCTAGGTATTAATGTGAATCTGTCGCCAGCTTTTCATCCGCAAAGTAATGGACAGACTGAGCGAACCAACCAGACTTTGGAGCAATATTTGCGGTGCTATATTAGTTACCTGCAGGATGACTGGCTGGATTTTCTACCCACGGCAGAGTTTGCCTATAACAATGCCCAAAACTGCTCCACTTCTTTGAGCCCATTTTTTGCCAACTATGGTTACCATCCGACCTTTCTAGTCAGTCTCCCAATTACTACTTCCATTCCTGCTGTCACTGACCGGCTAACCGCCTTACGTGATTCCCAAGCACTGTTGAAAGAGACTCTTTTGGAGGCTCAGGAATTTTACAAAAGAGCTGCTGATAGGCATAGAAAGGAGGCCCCAGTCTATCATGTTGGTGACAAGGTGTGGCTGTCAACAAAGAATCTTAAGCTTCGGATTCCTTCTCATAAATTGGGTCAAAGGTTCATGGGACCTTTTGAGATCATTGCTCAGATCAATGCTGTCACTTTCCACTGCTTAAACCTTTTCATGAAAATACTTTCCCTGGCCGAGCCCTGCCTGCCCCACCTCCAGTCCTTGTGGATGGTGAGGATGAGTACGAAGTGGAAAAAATTCTGTTTGTTCCGGAGTCAGTGCGAATGGACCTTTTACGTCTTTACCATGACTCAAAACCAGCAGGTCATCCAGGAATCCGAAAGACACAAGAGCTACTTGCCCGATCCTTTTGGTGGCCGAAGTATCATGAGGATGTTAAGAAGTATGTGTCCTCTTGTGATGTATGTGCCAGACATAAGACTCCTCGCTCATCCCCTGTTGAGACTCTTTTGGAGGCTCAGGAATTTTACAAAAGAGCTGCTGATAGGCATAGAAAGGAGGCCCCAGTCTATCATGTTGGTGACAAGGTGTGGCTGTCAACAAAGAATCTTAAGCTTCGGATTCCTTCTCATAAATTGGGTCAAAGGTTCATGGGACCTTTTGAGATCATTGCTCAGATCAATGCTGTCACTTTCCACTGCTTAAACCTTTTCATGAAAATACTTTCCCTGGCCGAGCCCTGCCTGCCCCACCTCCAGTCCTTGTGGATGGTGAGGATGAGTACGAAGTGGAAAAAATTCTTGACTCCAGGATCTTCCGTAACAAGCTTCAATATTTGGTTCGGTGGAAAGGCTATGGTGAGGAGGATAGATCGTGGGAACCAGTGGACAATATTCATGCTCCTGATCTTCTTCGGTCTTTCCATGCACAGTACCCTGCTAAACCGGTTAATAGGGCATCCAGAGGCTGCGCCTATACAGGTGGGGGTAATGTGAGGAATTGACTGTTGGGATTCGAACCCTGGTTTGCATGTTGCTAAACCTCTTCCCTACCGGTACACCAGCCTGCCTCTTGCAGATTTACCTGAGATCTGATACCTTGACTCTAAAAGCAATGCAATCAGTGACAACTCTCTTTAGCTGTGTCTGGTCAGCTGTCTGGTTCTTGGCCTATATAAGGCAATTCCTGTCTCTGTATCCTTGCTAAATTATTGTGTGGTTCCTGATCACTTCAATAAAGCTTGTTCCTGTTTCAACTACAAGTTGCTGAACTGGATTATTGCTGACCTTGGCTGCTGGTCTCCACAACCTTGTGATTCCTATATCATTACACATATAATTTTTCACTTCATATTTGAAGGAAAATTAACAAGCACTCTATATGGGTTACTACTGAAAGCTAACACAGGGTAAAGCTAGCAATAGCCCTGCAACTATACACAGACACTGGTGGACTTAGAAAAAAAAGGGATTGAAGTGCATTCAATGAACTTCTACACCAATCTGGGATCATAAGGAGCAAGTGAAGTTGAACTCCCACACCCCAGGGACTGTACCTTTACAGCATCTCATTGCTGGGACCCATGTGTTTGCAACCATCATTAAAAGCTCTGTTTATTAAATCCTAATTGGTACTGGACTCTAATCAGCAAAGCAATTGAAGCAAAACTGCCACAGCCAAATTTAATGAACTGTTTAAGACCAGGAATTTTTTCCTCAATCCCTTATCATCTTAACTTGTTTATGTTATATGAGATAAAGGGAGTGGCTCCACGTTTGACTGTTGTATAAGTTTGCTGTTGACTACACCCTGTATAAAGGACAGCTTAACACTACCACCAAGGGCAGCTTACGAAAAGTACATGCTCAGGCTTTTAAATATATCAGTGCTTCCACTACCCCCTGGCAAAGTGGACTGGATGAGGGACAACTGGACAGTGGGGCAACAGGGGACAGTAGAAGGAGGGAGACCAGTCTGAAGCCCTAACCTGGACAGTTGCTGGAGGCCTGCTAGGAGGAAATGGTGAGCTTATTTCAATAGCAATAGCAGAAACACCATATCACCTGCCCCAGAGATAGACCCCCTGACAGGGACATTCTAAAGCTGCCTAACTGGTAAACATCAACTTAGTAGGTTAAGCCCCTACACAAAGATTGAATAGTGTACAGCATTGAATGTTTTACATGACAACCCTGGCCACCAATCCAATTTGTGTACAGAAATAGTAAAAATAAAAAACTACACGCCTTATGAGCATAAACCTCTTCAGAGTTTGTATCTATTGAAACCCTGTACATGAGGATCAAAGTCCACCATCTGCACAATAATAACGTTTTCTCTGGCCGGTGCTAGGCCTAGCACATTATAACGTCGCACCTGGTGGCCAGGAGGCTATTTCCCAGCAAATCTATGTGATTAGCTCCATCTTGTGGACAAAACTGGTATCTACCAAATTGCTGCAACCAAACTATTTTGCACTGCCACCTAGTGGACCTGTAGGAATATATCATCAGAGACTTTCAAAATACACCAATATTTTTGAGGATGCCTAACCGGCCTATTTTACTGACACAAGTGGATAAGAATATGCTCACTATGTAAACGCACCCCATACTCCGGTGTGGTGGCACAACTCAAGGTGAAGTGACTTTGACAACTACATTTTATGTACGGTTCTTATAAAAAAGGAATGGCTGGGATCTCAACAAGAAGGGCAACCAAAACTATACAGGACTTTTGTACAACAAAGACACCAACGCAGTCTGCCCGACAGCCAGCCATAACTCCCGAGCGTTCCCCAATTGCTACCATGGAATCCACGGCGCCTAGTACGAAAGCAGACATACAGGATCTAAAAGATCTAATCTCCTCTTTTAGAACTGAGATCACTGGGGGGGGTGGGGAGAGACACAGAGGTGAGGGGGTGGTGGTGGGGGGAGAGACACAGAGGTGAGGGGGAGGAGAGACACAGAGGTGAGGGGGAGAGACACAGAGGCTGCAGAACTTACTGGTGAAATAAAAGCGGTTGATTCTAAAGTGACGACCTGGAAGTGAGGTACCATGACTTATTAGCAGCACACTCCCAACTGAAAGGAGAAGTGTCAACCTTAAGAGATGAACAAAGCCAACTCCAATACGTGCAAGAAGACCTGGAAAACCGCTCTCGTCGTCAAAATATTTGGATCCGTAACCTCCCAGAATCCATTACAGATCTCCCAAATTATATGATGGATCTCTGCAAACTTTTGCTGCCAAACCTAGAAGAGGAAGCCTTCAGAATAGACCGCATTCACGGAGCATTGTCAGGTCGTCCTGTTGCTGGAGAGAGAGCTAGAGATGTTATTGCAAAATTTCATTACTACACGACCAAGGAGCTCTTTATGAAAGCTGCGAGACCTGGTATTCCAGAGATTGCGGGTGGCCAGCCCACCATTTTTGCTGACCTTTCTCCAACCACTTTGTACAAGAGGAGATTATTCAAACCTCTTCTGGAGATCGTTTTGGCCCAAGGATTGAGGTATACCTGGGGCTTTCCTTTCAAATTGAACATGGTAAGAGATGGAAGAATTTACCCAATTTTTGAAATGGAGGAGGGCATGGCGCTGCTCTCGTCTTGGAACATTTGTTTACCAGAAGTAGGGGAAGCGGCCCAACGCCCGGATGCCAGACCCTACAGACGCCCTAGGCTGCAACAAAGAACCTAAGTCTGTAATAATCTTTTACATTCAGAAGGGTGAAAAACTAAAGGGAAAAGGAAAAGATTTTCAATGCGTAATACACCCTATAAAACTGTGGACAGTAGAACAGGGACTTTGTAGCTTTATCTACATAAGGCACAGCCTCCAGGCTAAATTTAGCGACAATGTTGAGATAATTTAGTCCTAGTTTTCTGGGTAGATATGTATAGATGGAGGTATGTATATACAGATATATATATATATATGTGTATGTAGATATATGTATGTGTATGTATATGTTTGATCTTATCTATTTTCACCTGGTGCCGACTCTAATATTAGCTCAGGGTCCTCTACAGCAGCTATCTAACGTTTAGATTTCATCTGCATATTTATAGTCACTTAATTGTTAATGTTATGTTTCTGAAGCTGTGCCCCACAGGGGGTTAATTTTGTAAACTTTTTCTATTTTGACTTTATTTTGTTTTTTGTTTTGGCGAGTCGCCTGGATATCTTTCTGCAAGGATTCCAGGTGCTTCACCATAGGTTATAGGAGGACAGCGAGTTGCTCTCCTCATTTCAGTGTAAATTGTATATTGTTCTGGATATATACTTAATATACCCATACAAACACTATACACATATCTTTCGTAATTACTTACTTGTATACGTTTAGATTTACGTACTGTATTGTACAACACGGTTATTTTTATACATTGCTTTAATATAAATATATATATATATATTTATTTTTATTTATTTTTGCTTCCTCCTTTAGACGCCTCCTTCCTCCCTCCCTCCGGCTTCTCTTCTTTTTCTCTCCCCTCCCCCTCTCTATACTTGATCTATTTACTCTAGCCTGGTGTGGAGCCCTACGAATCATTAGGTCCAAGTGAAGAACACCCCTCAGGTCACCTGCTTTCAGCGGATAACATACTCATCAGAAGCTCTATCTCTTGGGTGTCGCTCAGAACAAGTAGTAATTAATGGCTTTATGCATAGCATCTCATAATGTTCAGGGGCTGAATGAGCCGGTGAAGTGGGGATTGCCCTAGGGGAGTACAGTCGCATGGGGCTAGATATTGTCATGGTACAGGAGACCCATTTTAAGAAGAATTCTATCCCAAAATATTGGGGGAAATGCTTCACGCAAACGTTTCATTCTACCGCCCCAGAAAAAAAAAGGGGAGTGTCCATTTTGATACACAAGAGATTACATTTCCAACACATATCCACACGCAGAGACACAGAAGGGAGATTCATCCTCGTACAAGGCACTATTAACGAACGCCAGATTTCACTGCTAAATATATACGCCCCGAATATTGGACAGGCTAAATTTTTTCATATAATCTCAGACATTATGTCTGACTGGCAACAATCAACATGGATTATTGGGGGAGACATGAACTCGGTCCTGGACCAAGCAAAGGATAGATCGAGCTATTCAGACCCAACGATTATTCCCACCGCAACAAAGTCTTTCAAACTCTTACTTAACAACCACGGTTTGCTTGACGCATGGAGAATGACCCATTTTAATCATAGGGAGTACACTCACTACTCGGCTAGACATAACTCATATTCTCGCATCGACTATATTTTAATACAGCAACAGTTAGCTTCGAACCTACAGGATGCTGAAATCCGGCCCATTGCATGGTCAGATCATGATGTTGTATGTATTTCCTTAAATGACCTGTTGCCTAAAGGGCGCTCCCCCTCGTGGGCACTTAATCCAGCTCTACTTAATGGCGTAGTCACGAAAGATAAAATACATAGCGCCATAACAGACTATTTTGATCTAAATGGTGAGGGTGAAGAGAGAGATGGAGTTTGGGATGCACACAAAGCAGTGATAAGGGGTAAATGCATTCAGATTGGTGCATGCTCTAAAAGAACAGAGTTAGCCCAAATAAATATACTAAACAAAAACATTTCGACCCTTCAAGCAATCCCCCTCTCTAGGAGACCACCTGAGACCCAGGCGGAAATATTTAAACTCAAACAACAGTTGCAGGGGATTTTACGTAAAAAAGCGGTAACACTACTGCAAAGAACCCAATCTCAGTATTTCACACTCTCGAATAAGCCAGATAAAATGCTAGCCAGAAAGCTCAACCAGCAACGAGCAAACTCTTTTATTCCAAAACTAAAGATGGAGAATGATAAAATTATCTATAAGCCACGTGACATTACGGAGGCATTTGAAAAATGTTATGTGATCATATGACCCAAATAGACACTTTTTTGTCTTCCATTAAACTCCCAAAACAGGATGCCGGACATTCAGATCTGCTAGATGGGCCCATAGATCTAATTGAAGTTAAGAGAGCTATAAAAGAGACCAAGGCTCATAAAGCACCTGGCCCGGATGGGTTTACAAATTTTTATTATAAGCAATTTATAGATACGTTAGCACCCCATCTTCAGCGGCTTTTTAACGATTTTTTGTCTGGTAAGCCTATGAGGGCAGAATTCCTGGAAGCCAAAGTGATAGTAATACCTAAGGAGGGTAAAGACCCATCTCAATGTAGGAGTTATAGACCTATCTCCTTGATCAATTGTGATGTTAAACTCTACTCTAAAATCTTAGCGAACAGGCTATCTCAGGTGCTGCCGAGCCTAATACATCCAGACCAGGTTGGGTTTATCCAGGGTCGTGAAGCGCCAGACAACACCAGCCGGATCATAAACTTGCTTGATGTAGCATCATTCCAGAATACGCCCTTAATGCTGTTATCCCTTGACTCGGAAAAGGCCTTTGATAGGATCGATTGGGTGTATATGGCTGAGACACTACATAAATTTGGTCTAAGCAAGAAGTTAGTGAAGGGAATTTTAGCACTATATTCGGCCCCGACAGCATATGTTGCATACCAGGGGTTTAAATCTCGATCATTTAAAATCACGAGAGGAACGCGGCAGGGGTACCCTCTATCTCCTCTCCTCTTTGCTTTGTGTATTGAACCTCTGGCGGTAACCATCAGAGAGGATATGAATATAAGGGGAGTTAGAGTGGGAGAGACGGAACATAAATTAAGCCTCTTCGCGGATAATGTCATGCTTACTATCTCCGAACCATTAGTCAGTCTCCCTAACCTGTTCCATGCTCTTGAACTTTTTGGTAGGATCTCTGGCTTTAAAATGAATTCAAGTAAGAGTGAAGCGCTAAATGTCTCCTTACCAGAGCAGTTGAAAGCCCAATTATCAGGAAACTTCTCCTTTAGGTGGGTCCAAAACCACATTAAATATCTAGGGGTTTTTATCCCCAGACAATCTGGCCTAACGTACTCAGCAAACTTCCCAGCGCTGATTAAAAAATTAATTATGGATTTAAATACGTGGTCCTCATACAAAATTTCGTGGTTAGGAAGGATTCACGCTATCAAAATTAATATTTTGCCCAAGCTCCTGTATCTCTTCCGTATCATTCCAACGGCTGTTCGTTCCAAGGATATCTTGGCGATTCAGGGGGCAATCTCTCGCTTCATTTGGGACCGTAAAAGACCTAGAATAAATAAGACGGCCATGAAGGCTTCAAAGGCCAGAGGAGGGCTGGCCCTCCCAGACCTATTGAAATATTGTAAAGCCACTAGAGTAGCCCAAATCACTAAATGGTTTAGTAAAGAACAAGTGCCAATATGGGTAGAAATAGAAACAAATATCTTTGAACAAAGTGGCCTCCACATTAAACAGGTTATTTAGCTTAACTTACATTCTAAGTTGGGGAATGCCTCCTTTACTAACAGCATGGTCCAGTCTCTGGCAGTTCTGACCCAGACAAACAAGAGAATCCCACTAGTTGAAACAAGCTCATGGATAGCCCCATTGTGGGTATACCAAAGAACGGCACTAATTGATAGACTCTCGCAATTTAAGTGGTGGATAAACAATAAATTTACGGTGGTGGCTGATCTGTTGAGGGGTAATAGACAGTGGTCTATTACAGCATTTAGGGAAGAACACCATTTACCATTAGGGAATGGCTTAATTTGGAGATATTGACATGTATCTGGGACAAACTAATTAAATGTAATGCCGCTGCCAGGACTACTCCATTTGAGAAATGTTGCCTTGAGAATCCGACTGGCAGACGGAATATCTCTATTATTTATAACTACCTAACAGACCACACCACCTAAATTACATCATCAACAATCTTGGGAGTCGGAACTTGCCATTGACTTAAACGAGGCTCAATGGAATAAAATACATAAACAGGCGGCAGGCTCCTCATTGAACGTAATATTGAGGGAAAATTCACACAAGACTATTTTGAGGTGGTACCTAACACCGGCTAGGTTGAAGCTTTCCAATCCTTCTTTGGAAGGTAATTGTTTTAGGTGGTGTACTGATTTAGGTACTCTTAAACATGTCCTGTGGGATTGCCCTAGGATTGCTCACATCTGGCTGGGGACATATGATATCTTGGAGAAACTCTGGGATTGCAGGATTCCCCAAAAACCGGAAGAAGCTCTTTTAGGTCTACACATAGAGGGCCTTAGTAACCAGGCTCAACTTTTGTCACACCAAGTGTTTTTGGCAACTCGAGTTACGCTAGCTAAAGCCTGGAAATCGGGATTACCCACATATAGTGAAGTTTTACGTAAGCTTATGTTCATATATGATATGAGCGTTATCTCAGCTGACCTGAATCAATCATACAAGAAATGGGCTTCATGCTGGGACACCTGGATCCTTAAGATCGGATGGTAAAGTTACAGAGTTCACTAATTCTTAGGACAATCAGGGTGTGGATCCTGATTTTCCATGTCCCTCTCTTCTCCTGTTCTTCCTTCCCCCCCTTCCCTTTACCCTAGGCATGTTTTTTCCTTTGTTTTTAGGTTACAAGTTCGATAACCTGTATTTTTATATGTAAGTAATCTGAATTCATATAACAAAAAAAAACAAAAAAAAGAGAGAGAAAGCAAAAAGTCGATAATTGAAGTTAAAAGGTTATTTATTTGTATGTTTATATTTTTCAAGGACATTGTCTATATCATTTTTGTTTTATCGTTGAAACATGTATATTATTGTATTACCTTGATACTCTTAATAAAAAAATATAAAAATAAATAAAAGAAATGACTATGGGAAAAACACCATGTCATCCCCAGAGATTCAAAATAAATCAACTTTTTTTGGATGGACAGAATTTCGTAAAAATTGATAAAAAAAATCAGCCACTCAGGCCCGCCTAGAATATAAAATTTAAAACATATGTCAAACCAAAGCAAATTCATAAGCTCATGAAAAAGGAGTTTATAATGAAACGTTCAAGAGAACCTTAACTATTCGAGCTTGACTGTGCTCTATTAATATTAGTGCAGTAATATATTGTATATTTATACATATATGTTATTTATTTAGGGAATGTAGTGCTGAAGCTACACACCCCATTGGCTACTTGTTTTGCATGCATTACTTTTATTACTAATCCTTACTCTGATCAGATCCTTGTCTTTTTAAGTACTATATAGAATCCCTACCTTACTGGGTTTTGCAAGAGCAGATGGTAATCTTCCACAATTACATTTGAATGCATTTGATGCGAAGATTGGTTTCATTTTCTCTGGTGGATAAACCTGGAATTAAATAATGTTTTTTAAATACTTTTCCAATATAGCATTGATAATTACGTTTACCATAAAATACCACTATAATGCACTTAAAAGTAAATCTCATATGGTTGATTGTTAGACATAGGCCCAGGGGCGGCTGGTGCACAGGGGCAAATGGGCAGGCGCCCCCCCCTAAACTTATCTGTCACTTTAATATTGCATTTTAAATTTATATAGGTAATACAATTTAATTATATCTGTATATCAGCTGTCATGTCTTCTTTCATATGTTTTTGTTAAAAATATGCACCTATCACTTTAAATGAACCCATTGTGTGCCTTCCCCATTGCCTGGTCTCTCTCCCTAGTTAGTTTTGCACTGCTAGATCATACTACTGTGAGAGATATGTGAGTGTTAGGCTGTAACGCTCCAAGTTGAGTGAATTTTAATTGACTCTGCTACAATTGTATAAATTTTCCTGACTGGCAGCATCAGCCAATCAGTGCTGCAGGCTGTCTGGTCCCTATAAACCTACCCTCTGAACGCCCCCAAGCCTATGAGACTTAATGTTATTATATGACATCAGGAAGGCTTTATATAAAGCCAGTTATTTCAAAAACTCTACACTCTGTTCCCGCTCTTTTTACTGATTGATCTCCCCTGCTGATCTCATCAACCATGTAAGTTTGCACAGGCAGTGATACTGGAGTGGGTTGTTAGTTCCTTCTCCAGTAGAACTGACTTGGATTAGAACCCAGGACAATAGCTGTAGAAGCACAGAGCTCTAACCAACTGCACCACCACTGCAGCACCAGAAATAACCACATACCAGAAATAACCACATATATATATAAATGGGGTTATTTCTGGTGCTGCAGTGGTGGTGCAGTTGGTTAGAGCTCTGTGCTTCTACAGCTGTTGTCCTGGGTTCTAATCCAAGTCAGTTCCGCTGGAGAAGGAACTAACAACCCACTCCAGTATCACTGCCTGTGCAAACTTACTTGGTTGATGAGATCAGCAGGGGAGATCAGTATATATCAGTATATATATATCTTCCCCCTCTGTGTCTCTCCACCTCTCGCCCTCCCCTGGGTCTCTTCCCCCTCTGTGTCTCTCCCCATCTCCCTCCCCTGTGTCTCTTCCCCCCTCTGTGTCTATAGGATTACCATTTAGTGAACAAGAGAAGCCCCACTATACAGAGTACAGAGACAGATAATATATATATATATATAAGAGAAGCCCCACTATACAGAGAATATATATATATATATATTATCTGTCTCTGTACTCTGTATAGTGGGGCTTCTCTTGTTCACTAAATGGTAATCCTATAGACACAGAGGTGGAAGAGACACAAGGGAGGGAGAGGGGGGAGAGACACAGAGGGGGAAGAGACATAGGGGAGAGACACAGAGGGGGGCAGAGACACAGGGGAGGGGGGAGACACAGGGGGGGAAGAGACACAAGGGGAGATGGGGGAAGGAAATACAAGGGAGGGGGGAAGAGACACAGAGGGGGGAGATGGGGGAAGGAAACTAAAGGGAGGGAGAGGGAAAGAGACGGTATATGCTAATGACGTGGCTCGCATGTGACGTCACATGCGCGCCGGGTCAAGGAGCGGAGGCCGGAGCAGAAGCAGGTAAGTGAGGAGAGAGGGGGAGGTATTTAGGGGGGGGGTTATAATGAGGAGGGGGGTTTAGGTTGAGGAGGGGGGTTGAGGAGGGAGAATGAGGAGGGGGGTTTATAATGAGGAGGGGGGTTGAGGATGAGGGAGGGAAAGAGACACGGGGGGTTAGAGAGACACAGGGGGGTAGAGAGACACAGGGGGGTTAGAGAGACACGGGGGGAGAGTGACTCGAGTATAAGCCGAGGGGGCCCTTTTTAGCCTTAAAAAAAGGGCTGAAAAACTTGGCTTATACTCGAGTATATACGGTTTCTCTTTACTATTTAGATTAGCTTTATAGACTATAAAAACTACTGTTGCAATCACTATAGTAGTACTAATGTTAGCAATTTGGGTATATTAGTTACAAATTTAATGAGACATGAAATTCATTTATTTGGCTAGTATGCATTTAAATACAGGGTTTAATGTTATAAAAGCACTTTTTACATGAAAATTCAGCCTTTCCGCATTAATGCATTGAACCTTTAATGGATCTATAAACTGTGTTTGCAGCAATGTAAAATGAACGTTATGAGCATTTTACATACATGTTTTAACTAGGTCTATTTACAAAAAAATATGTATGATTTATTTAATTTTAGGACACCAACAAATCAACAGTATTTCAGTCTCTGGATCCGTCTCTTTCTTGCTTTCTCCCATGCTTGCTGCCATCCTTCTGACCTGGTAGCTCTTCCATTTGAACGCTAGCATTGCAGCTTCTCACATGTGTGATTCTGCCCACGCCCTGTTAGGTGTTCAGGGAGCTGATCTGCCCAGGTGGCTGTCTTAATAGGAGATTTTAGGAAAACTTCCTGTGAGATCCACGCTCACCCATTGCCCACCTAATAAGTAGAGGAGGTAAGTAGATCTGCTGGGGGCTTCAATGCTAATGCCAAAATATAAATGCTATACTGACATTTTTAATAAAATACTTATTGTATTGCTAATCATTTATTGAACAAAGTAATCAATATTTCAAGACCTCTTTTTATAGTGACATATTACGTCAGCATTTTTATTCTTAATGCTTCAAAAAAATTGTACTTAATTAACAATTGTATAAAATAGCACATTTTAGCTAACATGTTTTACTACTTACCACTCTATATTGGTTTGAGTGATTATTCTGTCCAACTAAAGTAAAGGTAGATGTAGTTGACAATGAGTCGAGTTTGTCTTCCCATAATGCTAACCACTCAATATTTAACAGTGGTGTTCTTTTATTGGCAAAAAAGCATTGATGAAAAGTTAAGGAGTTGTTAATCTCATACATCACTAGACAGAATCTCACTGATGTAATAAAGGAGTGCCGAAGACATCATAATAACAACATGTGGTTTGTGATGTAATTTGTCTAACAGCTTCTTGCTTCAGTACAGAGTAATGGGCTTTGTATGGCAATGGTTCCCAAACCCCTCCTCAAGACTCACCAGACAGGTCACAATATTGGTTCACACAGGTGAAGCAATTTGAGGCTCTTCAGCCTTCCTGAATACTAGTTGCCTCAACTTTGTTCACACAGAGTTTGACCTAAATCATGGCCTGTCTTGTGGGTCTGTTTTGGAGAAAACCAAAATAGTTCTCGGAGATATCTGTACCTGGCCAAATTACCAATATACAGATAGTGTGCACACCTTAGAGAAATAATACACCAACACAGAGTTCTGGTATAAAAGCTTTCTCTCGCCCCTTTTTTTTAAATTAAAATCAGCTGTCATATTTATAACATTTTTAATAATCAGATAAATGTTGCATCTTGGTGAACACCAGTCTAAGTAAGGCCTCTGATTGGTTCCGGAAGGCGGCGGGGCACTAATCCTTATTAGGTTTCGGATCTGATGTCATTATGGCCAGTTTAAGTGAAACCTCTGATTGGCCCCGGAAGGTGGCGGGGCTCACATCCTTATTTGGTCACGGATATGAATGCCATCTTACTGCTCTCAGGATATGATGTTACCGACATCTTGCATGTGGAAGTGATGAATCCTCAATCTTAGAGTTCCCAATGTTTCAGCAATATTAATAAAACTTTGGTTACGTGATAATACTGCAAAGATAAGATATATAAGTAGGACACAAACATAAATGCATTTTATATGGATTTCAGTCCATAACAGTCCCCTCTAAAATGTCATGCAATGTTTATGTTACCCCTACGTTCTTAAGTCTTAATTAATAGTTATTATATCCTTACTCATTATTGGATATCAAAATCTATTAGTATCTACGTTCTTGACTATGGTCCCTCCGGAACACTACTCTTTGTGGTTTCTATTTCCGGATGTTGTGAGCATTGCGTGTAAGTAAGACATAGGTACATATCTTCCTTCGATCAGGGTTGCCATGACCTGACGTCACACCTACCCTATGTCCTATGCGGCATGGGAAAACCTAATAAGCCTCTATTAACTAATAGTGTATCTGGTCTAGAACAAGGACCATAATGCTTAGGTATAATACCTTTACAAAACACTCTCCGTAGAGCCAGTTACTGTCTGCATTAGACTGTGAGACGTCTTGCATATATCATTCTGTCCATAAAGATCTGTGTCTAGGTTCTGGGGGCCCCACCAGGGGGAAGCTTTTTCCATTGCATTCTGCAAATAAGTACGCATACAGGGAATAATACAGCATAGGAGGAAGGAAAGTAGAATTATGACAACAAGGATAGCCATCCCAGCTTGTAACAAAACCTTTTGCCAACCATTCATCCAACTAAACCATGAATCCTAGTTATCTATAGTACCAGAATTTTCTTTTAGTTCTTGGCCAAGTTCAGCTAGTTTCTTTATGGCCAAGGTGATCTTACCGTTTGGTCCTGTATTATCAGGAATATATGTGCAACATGCACTAGTGGCAGGAAGCATTTTACATACTCCTCCTTTCTCTGCAAGAATCATATCTAATGCCATACGATTCTGGAAGGTCATGTGTGATGTAGCTTCTAACTGTTCTGCAATACCTTTTAAGGCATCCTTGGTATAATTAACAAACCGTTGCTGATTATAGTAAATATAATTAATCCAAGCAACATTCTTATTTACTCCAATCATTGGTATGAGTGACTCAAAACCTGCTGCTACTTGATTGCGAGCTTTAAATTCATTTGGCACCCCCCTTGGGACTCCTATGGTATCAATATATACATGTGAGTCAAAACTTTCTCTAGGTTCAGATGATAATGATGTATGTCTCTTCTTTCTAGATTGTGTTTGAGGAATACTAGATGGATCACCATAATAAGTTGGGACAATATGGAGTGGCATAATAACCTTAGCTAAGGTACACTATCCCCGCCATACTCCTGACATTCTGACTCTCAGCTTCATGTCCCCACATATCCAATATATATCTCCCAAGGATTGTGTGTGATTAATCAATAATGTGGATGATCCATCTCTGTATGTCTGACAAAAACCACTTGGGAACCTCTGTAAGTTAGTTCCATAAGAAACATTCCTACGATAACATGTATAATTTCCTGGATATATAGTCCTGGATGCGGGTTATTAGTTATCATAGGATATGTCTTTTTCCATTTTTTTACATCTACTTACATCACTGAGTGTGTTTTTAAACAGGTTCAGGAAACATTTTTCTTCTAATAAAGGTATAGTGAGTGGAACAGTACCCAAATGGGGCCTAGCATGACCACAAACATAACAATTAGTTTTGTTATTTTCTTGGACATTATATTTCATCCATTCTAACCATACATTGAGATCTGAATACCCTGTTTCAGTAGCTAAAGTATCTTCATATGTTGGATCACCATTAGCAGTCATTGTTCCAATGATCTTGGGACCTGGTTGTAATATCTGTAATACAAGTGGTAAGTTAGGATAATTGTATAAGTCTGCTAACTTAAATTTACCTGAGAACTTTGTAGTCTCCCCCTTACTCCATGCTCCCATCAAATATGTGTTAGCATCTATGGGACTAGGATTTTGTATAGTCAGAGTTAGCTGCATGCTAGAACTAGTCTTGCCACTATTTAAACATCTACCAGTCTTTAGTAGAGTCATACGATCTAGTAGAGATCTACCTAGGTCATCTTTCTTGGCTACAGCGTTCTGAGGTCTATACTCCAAGGGTGTTCCAGTAGTCCATCCTACCATATCCCATGTAGGACAATCTTTCCCATAAATTTTTCCATCAACACATATGTATATAGCCTTATTAGGGGAAGATTTATACAAGTCACACTGTTCATGGACAGTAGGACATCTAACAATATCACAGAAGTCAAAGGTGTATGTAGCAACATGTGTAGAAAGTGAATTATACCAAAATGTGACTTCATCTTCACATTTTGTAATAGTTACATGTTGTGCACTGTTCAAGAATACTGTAAGAAACAAGATAAAACACTGAGTTATACTCATTGTGTTGGTTCCTGTTCATCAGGGGGAGCAACCTTTTTGCAATGTGACGCGTGGACCCAAGTAGGTTTCCCTTCCAACTTAACCGAAGTGGTTGTGATCAGTAGGACTTGGAAAGGACCTTCGTATCTGGGTTCCAGTGGGGTTTTCCTCACAAACCTCTTGGCCAGAACCCAATCTCCAGGAAGTAGTTGGTGTGTGCCAGTATCTACCTCCGGATCTGGAATAGAAGAGAACACTTGTGCATGGATTTTGGTCAGTGCTGTGGACAAGGCTATCACATAGTCAACAAGTACATCAGATTTCAACTGCAATTGTTGAGGGAAATAACATCCTAATCTAGGAGCAGACCCAAATAAGATCTCACGAGGAGATAAAGCATGTTTTCCCCTAGGGGTATACCTGACACTGAACAAAGCTATAGGAAGGCTCTCAGGCCACGGCATACCAGTTTCTTGTGACATTTTTAGCATTCTAGGCTTCAAAGTCCCATTAATACGTTCCACCCTCCCACTACTCTGGGGATGGTAGGGTGTATGAAAAGATAGTGTCACTCCTAGAGCTGTCCATATTTCTTTAGCTAAGATTGCAGTGAAAGCTGGTCCCTGGTCACTTTCAATTACTTCAGGGACCCCATATCTGCAGATGACCTCTGTTAGTAACCGCTTCACTGTGGTCTTTGCAGTCATATTTGTGACTGGGAACGCTTCTGGCCATCCTGAGAAGATATCTACAATGACCAATGCATATTCAAATCGGCCACTTTTTGGCATTTGAATGTGGTCAATTTGTATCCTCTGGAATGGATACAGTGATTTTGCTAAATGCTTCTGTGGGGGTTTCTCAGTTCGACCTACATTACATTTGGCACAGATGCTACATGACTTACAATAATTATTTGTAAGAGTGGTGATGTCTGGAGCCACATAGTACTTGTCTATTAAATCATTCATGAGAGTCTTTGACAAATGTGCTGGTCCATGGGCCCATTGTACTGTTGCTGGATATAGGCTTTTTGGTAAACACACTCTCAAATTATTAACATATAGTCCATCTTTAAGGGTTGCTCCCTTTGTCTTCCATTTGTTTATTTCTTCTGGATTTGCAGTTTTCTGTAGTTCCTTGAGTAACTTCAAATCTGTAGGTAGAGTTTGTATCATATAGATTTTTACATTTTCTTTCATCTCTTTCTTGTCCATTTCCTGTGATATCATTGCTGCCTTTTTAGCCATTTGATCTGCTAGATGATTTCCTCGTCCTTCATTTGAGTTTAGCTTCCCATGTGCCTTCACCTTCAGTATGGCCACTTCTTCTGGGAGTGCTAACGCATCCATCAGTTCACGTATGGCTTTATCATGCTTCACTGGAGTACCTACAGCTGTCATAAATCCTCTGGCTTTCCAAATTATTCCAAAGTCTTGAGTCACTCCTAGAACATATCTTGAGTCTGTATAGATATTAGCTCGCCGTCCTGCTGCAATCTCACAGGCTTTAGTCAATGCAATCAACTCTGCTTCTTGTGCTGACATGGTGGGAGGTAATAAGAAGGCTCACATCACATCTTTTTCCGTAGTCACAGAATATCCTGTGGGATATTTTCCATTCTCATCAGCATACCTTGATCCATCCACATACAGAGTGATGTCTGGGTCTGTCAGGGCAAGTTCTTTTACATTCGCAAGGTGTGAGGTCTCCATTTCCATTTGCTGAAGACAGTCATGAGGTGGGTTTACTGATCCTGGAACTGCATATGGGTCTTCAGCCTGTACTTTGGGAAAGCTATTCACATGCCAGTTGAGGGTTTGTTTTGTTATCCCTTGTGCTTCTAGTTCATCTTCATCTTCGGATTCCCACCATTTCAGTGCAGTCCCCAATGAGCTCCATGTACTCTGTGCAGACTTTGTTAGTGCTATGTGTGGGACATCTGTATCCCAATGTTTATAGAGTAATTCTGCTTCAAAATGAAGCTCTACCGTGAGTGCGCTTTCCCCTATTGCATCATTATACAATGTCATCAGTTTTAACGTGACTTGCTTCAATTTCATAGGCTTCGCTTCATATTGAAGATCCCATCCTGGTGTTTGTTTGTTCCACAGCGTACAATGTAGAGAGTCTTGTGTTTCATCTGTTTCTGTCTTCTTGACTAGGCGTCCCAGTATATGACTTTTTACATCCGAGCTTATGTTTGACTCCTGATCCAAGTTCAAACTATACCAGAAATGTCCTTCTTCCTCCCTCATCTCCCCCTCAGGAAATGGCAAGAGAGTGACTGGATTAAGTACATAACACCTCTGTAAGGTGACATTATATGGCAGGAGCAGTGAACATTAGAGACGGAGGTGTCTGGCTGCTGTCAGGTGTTTTGGCTGCGTCATGTGGAGCAAGAACTGTCAAGGGATACCCAAGGACTATGTCACTTGTCTTATCCAGTAAGGCAAGAGCTGCAAATACTGCCCTAAGGCAAGAAGGGCCTCCTCTTGCTACAGCATCCAGATGACATGAGAAGTAGCCAATGGGGAGTTGTCTGTTTCCATGGGACTGTGTCAAGACTCCCATTGCATGTCCTTCCCTTTCTGATATAAACAGTTTAAACGGTAAGTCATAGTTGGGTAGCCCTAATGCAGGGGCTGAGGAGATAGCCTGTTTCAGAGCGTAAAAGTTATTTAGGGCTATCTGAGTCATCTGAAAGGGTTAAATCTTCAGAACATAATACAAGGGCTGCATCAGGAGAGAGGCTTCTGGGATCCACGCTCTTCAATAGGATATGAGACCTAGGAAAGCGTGGAGGGGTCTGTGTCCTTCTGGTACAGACATTTCTTCTATTGCCCTAACACGGCTGCGTGTGAGCTGACGCACTCCTTTGGAAAGGCAATGTCCCAGGAATATGACAGTCTGCTGACACCACTGTAACTTTTCTCTGGATGCTTTGCACCCTTGTTCTGCCAGGTGTCTCAGTAAACTCTCTGATGTCCGTGTAGCTGTAGGAAGGTCTTCAGCACAGAGTAAGAGATCATCAACATATTGCAGAAGTACAACATCAGGGTTTTCCTGTTGCCAAGAATCAAGGATTAGACCCATGGCCTTAGCAAACTGACTAGGAGAATTCTGTGCTCCTTGGGGCATGACAGTCCATGTAAATTGATTATGATCATGTGGAAATGCGAAGAGGTACTGACATGAAGGATCTAGAGGAATGCTAAAGAAGGCATTTGCCAGATCCACTACAGTGAAGTATGCTGCTGTTGGAGGTATTCTAGAGAGGAGAGTGTGTGGGTTAGGTTCTATGGGAGTGTCCAATATGGTTGCTTCATTGACTGCCCACAAATCTTGTACCAAACGGTATTTTACTGGCTCTCCTTTCTTGGATTTCTTTTTTACTGGGTAGAGGAGTGTGTTACATGGTGACGTACACCTCACTAACGCTCCCTGTTTCAACAGGCTCTCTATCTGCCGTGTAATTGCATCAATCTGTGTTAGCTTCACAGGGTATTGGGATCTTCGTGGTAATTCAGCTCCAGGCTTCAACTTTACTATGACTGGAAGCACCTTTAAATGCCCAATATCTTCCGGACCACGTGACCAGAGGGTTGCCGGAATCTTATTCAAGATAAGAGGGGCCTTGTCTACTTTTCGCATCTAAATGAAGTAATATTGGTAATGAGCAGAGTGCTGACGTGTCAGTAATTGTTAAAGGCGAAGACACTTGTATAGTCCCATCCGGGGTAAACAAGATGGATGCTTGCAAGCGGGAAAGCACGTCTGCACCTAACAAGTTCATTGGGCATGTGGAGGACACTACAAATCTAGCAAGCAGGTCTGGGAATGGGCCTATTTGTTGGAAGAGGGGATACCGTCAACTCCTACACAAGCAACATCAATGTCAGACAGGTAAGATGAGTCGGGCAGATCTTGTTGTCTTAGGACACTTCTGGCTGCACCTGTGTCTACTAGGAAGGTGGTAGGGATCCCTTCTATTGGTAATTTTACAATAGCTTGAGGTCCTAATCCGCTATCCCCTGAAGATACTGATATAGCAGGAGATAGTGACACAGGCTCACCACTGTCCTATGCTGTGCTCCTCATTAGTGCCATCCCCATGCTGCTTTGTCCTCGATTTTCTAGGCATTATACAATTCTTGCTGATGTGTCCAAACTTGTTACAATTGAAACACTGCCGTGTTTCCTTCTTCTCCCCTTTATATGCCGGCTCCTCAGAGGTTACCATGAGAGCGGCAGTCTTTTTGGACGCTGATGATGTAGGGTGTGTATTTTCTACAGACTCCAGCCCTTTTGCAACAAGTAACAGCGTGTCTAATGGTAACACTCTATATTCTGGTCTGGAAGTCAACAGACCTTTCTTTATAGATTCCTTTAATCCTAGTACAAAAGCTGTACTTAACATCTGTGTGTGTGTCTTGTTATGTGGACTGAAGCCAAGATCTTTAAAAACCTGTGTAAGTCGTGCATGGAATTTTTCTACTGATTCGTCTTTCTCCTGGTTGATATCCTGTAAGTTAATTGCTTGATCTGCCAATTTATCCTTCGCCCAGTATCTTAACAGGTCACAGAACAGTACACCCGATGAAAAGTCATCCTTCGGGCGATCTATATCACACGGATCTATTGCCTTCTGCATAATAGGCCAGTATGAATCTCCTGCTCTAATCTCACACAGACTAACAAGGTCTCTTCAGGATGCAGAGTAAGTCTTTTGGATCTGTGCCATCTTCCTATAGAAAGGCATAGGTTGTTTTTCAGGATCGGGCAACGTTTTTATAAGGGAGGTGACTTGTGTCGGGGTGAATGCAACATACATCAGGCTTCCCCTGCTTTTGTCCCTCCTCTTAGATTTTGTTCTCGGGTCTGTTTTCCTATCTCTCCACTCCTCTGCCCCCTCTCCTGCCCTTATGTCATCATCCTCCACTTCTGGATTATCCTGTTGATGACGGGATAGGGGTGTATCTTGCACATCGAACGGTGCCCTAATGTCGGGGAGGGGAATTAACGTGGGCTTACAGCAGAACTGTGCACACTGTGTACACTATGGGGCCCAGCACCCCTGTCGAACCTCCTACAGCACTTGGTGCTGTCAGGTATGGAAACATCGGGTATGGGGAATACATGGTTCCATTTGCAGTCAGTATGGGATACAGAGGAGTGGGATGTGCCATCGGGGCTGTAGGTGTGCTGGGTGGACCCCCTTGGATGGGTGATGCAATGGATGACACTGTTTTATAAGGGGTAGTGTTCGGGGGTGAGCGTGGCTCCTCCTCCATGTGTGTGTGGGCGCCATCTTGGGGCTGTGGCTGGATGGAATGTCTTTGTTCGGCGAAGGGCAGTGGTTGTGGTGTGCTAAGGTTACAGGGTGTTTGCAGTGCGGAGGGGACAATAGTCGTAGGTAAGGAGCTGGCTGCTTTACATGGAGCATAATACACATACATTTTCTGTCCATTCATTTCAACCTCTTTCTCTGTCCAACCCTCCTGTGCAATCTCTTTAGCCACCCTGTACCATGCTTCTGCACAATCTTGTAACTGTCCTCTATTATTTCTCAATACTTTCCGCCACTCTTCTGACCTCAGATGTTCTCCCACAATATTTGTGAATCCACACACTTTAAACATCCTCTTAGATTTATTTACCACGGCCTCTCCCCCTCTTTTCTTTACCACATCCCGAGCCAACATGCCCTCAATATTCAATTTAGTCTGTTTCTGTCCCAGTCTCCTGTCCTAAGTATAGCACAAGCTAGTTTTAGAAGTCAGACAAGATGAGGGAGAGAAGTGAGAGAAAGAGGAACAAGTAGACCAGTTGTCTGAGAGGGAGAGAGGTGAGAGAAAGAGGAACAAGCAGACCTTTTTGTCTGAAATGCTCGACTGCTATGAAATGAGAATCACTTCACACGTCTTCCCTAAACTCAGACAATAGTTACCGCCCTCCGAGGGACCACTAGGTTGTAGTGTGTAACCACGCACTACTGGCAAAGGGATAGCAGAGAGTGTAGTGTATAATGACAAGTGATTTAGATAGACACAAGATTACGGAAGAGAATAACATCACATTTCATTATTAAACATACATCTTAGCCGGCAATATCACAACATAGCAGTATATGATACAGAAATTGTCTCAGAGTAACTTTCTAAAAAAAAACATCCTAAAAATAACGTTGCGTCTACTTTTTCTTTTGTATACTTCTTTGTGTATAATAAAGCTTAATGAAACATTGAATGTCTCCTATATCTTCCTTTTAATAAGGATTAATATTGCCAAGAGGTAGTGGATACAGGGCACTGACTCCAGCAGTGGTGGTATAGTAGATGCTGTTTGCCTTTAAGATGGATGTCAATCTCCTCCCGGGACACTCCTACTTTTACACAAACATTACTTCACGTACTGTAAGCAAAATATAAGAACATCATGAAAACATGAACAGAAACATGACAGTTATTTCACTTACTGTACAAACTCATATGACCTTAAGCATTGGCATAGAAATAATTATCTCAACTAAGATACGTCCTTAAGAGAGTTAACGAGATGGGAGGGGTGAGGAATTTCTTTCCGCAGCTTGTGTTCTGACCTTGACTGTCACAGCTGCAGAGAAATTCAGCCTTTCAGCTTCAGTGTACAGGGAGAGAAATTCTAAGCTACATTTCTCATTAAAATATGCATCATAACCAGCAATAACAGACCATAGAAAATTTCTGACTCTTAAGATATTTTAATCCAGGGTCTCACACCGTCGTGTGCTAAAATTGAAGCCTTCAGAGAGTTATTGTGCTATCCGGGCACAATTAATCCGTCCCTGAAGTCTGCATCCCACATACATGCCTTTACACCTTAGTGTGTGATAGATATCTCCCGGGGTTATCACGCTACCAAGGCACGAACATAATGACCCCCAAGAGATACTCGTCTATCCAACATGCATAGACCCTCCTTAGGAAAGGTATGTATATGCACGTCTATACGTACGGCTCCTCCAGGGCTATAGTGTTATCCGGACACTACCCAATCCATCCCTGGAGTCTGCCGCACGCACACATGTATGTCCTAGACCACAATATCTAAGAAATCACAATCACTCGACCCACACTTTCAACAGTCATACACAGGTGACAGATATCACTGGTACAGGGTTCGTAATGGACTTGAGGCAAGTTATTTTTACCTGTACTTTTGACACCTCCCCAACAGCGGGCCTGGATGACGGGCTGAGTCCCAGGAACAGGTTTTACGCGGTCAAGGTGCTAACTGTGTCCTTACCGTGTACCGGAGGTGATCAGGCTCCGCCCGCTCCTGTAGGCTCCGTCCGGATCCCGTGCGTCCCGCTGCAGGTTCAGTTAAACCTCAAGCCCCACAGTTGGGCATCAATTGTTTTGGAGAAAACCAAAATAGTTCTCGGAGATATCTGTCCCTGGCCAAATTACCAATATACAGATAGTGTGCACACCTTAGAGAAATAATACACCAACACAGAGTTCTGGTATAAAGCTTTCTCTCGCCCCTTTTTTTTATTAAAATCAGCTGTCATATTTATAACATTTTTAATAATCAGATAAATGTTGCATCTTGGTGAACACCAGTCTAAGTAAGGCCTCTGATTGGTTCCTGAAGGCGGCAGGGCACATATCCTTATTAGGTTTCGGATCTGTTGTCATTATGGCCAGTTTAAGTGAAACCTCTGATTGGCCCCAGAAGGTGGCGGGGCTCACATCCTTATTTGGTCACGGATATGAATGCCATCTTACTGCTCTCAGGATATGATGTTACCGACATCTTGCATGTGGAAGTGATGAATCCTCCATCTTAGAGTTCCCAATGTTTCAGCAATATTAATAAAAATTTGGTTACGTGATAATACTGCAAAGATAAGATATATAAGTAGGACACAAACATAAATGCAGTTCATAAATGCAGTTCATACGGATTTCAGTCCATAACAGTTCTTAAGTCTTAATTAATAGTTATTATATCCTTACTCATTATTGGATATCAAAATCTATTAGTATCTACGTTCTTTACTATGGTCCCTCCGGAACACTACTCTTTGTGGTTTTTATTTCCGTATGTTGTGAGCATTGCGTATAAGTAAGACATAGGTACATATCTTCGTTCGATCGGGCTTGCCATGACCTGACGTCACACCTACCCTATGTCCTATGCGGCATGGGAAACCCTAATAAGCCTCTATTAACTAATAGTGTATCTGGTCTAGAACAAGGACCATAATGCTTAGGTATAATACCTTTACCAAACACTCTCCGTAGAGCCAGTTACTGTCTGCATTAGACTGTGAGACGTCTTGCATATATCATTCTGTCCATAAAGATCTGTGTCTAGGTTCTGGGGGCACCACCAGGGGGAAGCTTTTTCCATTGCATTCTGCAAATAAGTACGCATACAGGGAATAATACAGCATAGGAGGAAGGCAAGTAGAATTATGACAACAATGATAGCCATCCCAGCTTGTAACAAAACCTTTTGCCAACCATTCATCCAACTAAACCATGAATCCCAATTATCTATAGTACCAGAATTTTCTTTTAGTTCTTGGGGGCTCACATCCTTATTTGGTCACGAATATGAATGCCATCTTACTGCTCTCAGGATATGATGTTACCGACATCTTGCATGTGGAACTGATGAATCCTCCATCTTAGAGTTCCCAATGTTTCAGCAATATTAATAAAACTTTGGTTACGTGATAAAACTGCAAAGATAAGATATATAAGTAGGACACAAACATAAATGCATTTTATACGGATTTCAGTCCATAACAGGTCTTGAGGAGAAGCTATGGAACCAATGTATTAGTCTAATAATGTATTTAATTACATAAGTTATAATTAGATTTGGTCCTGGAGCAGTTACTTTCCAGTATCCAATATCAATGCAGTTATACCTCATTTAGAAAGAAATGTTGTTCACTGATCATCACTTGTATTAGTTCTGGAAGGTACTTTGGAGGATTCATCGTTTTTTAATAGACCAAGGGATCAGACTAGTACAGATTTACAGATTTTCATCCAGTATGTTAAGACGTACTAGTTTATAACAACTCCCAGCTTTGTGTGTTACAGCTGATGTAGAGAAGGGGGTGAAGAGTAGGAGCATATTTGCAGATGAGATTAGATTTAAAAGCAGAGGAAGCTTCTATCTGAACATTACAGAGTTGCAGCAAAAATCATTAGTGCTTTCAGTAGTTCTAATGGAAAGCTCATTAGTTTACAAGGCAAAAAGAGGCAGTGGGAGAGATGATGAACTATTAGAGCAGTGATTGGTAACGCATATCTCCTCTCTTTTAAGCAAAATCCCTCCTGTCCCTCATAGCCTCCAAATGTCTCTCCTTTGAAGGGAAGTTCCACACTTAGGGCCTCATTCAATTGCAATTTGGCCAATTGAATAAGGCTCTAAATAAGCACATAGCATATTTTTTTTAAAGACGTTTTTAGTTAGTGTAATCCTTGCTTTTGGATAGATGTTTACTAACTAAAAACTTCTTTCAAGAAATATGTTATGTGCTTATTTAGTGCCCTATTCAATTGGACAAATTGCAATTGAATGAGGGCCTTAATGACAAAACTCTATTTTCCTCTCTTGATTGTATTGTATTTCCTCCTGTTCCTCCTGTTTTCTCTAAATATCCAGGAGATATACACAAGCCTGAGATGTCAGTTCTACAGAATCTATGGGCCTCATTCTATTACGGCCGCAGCCGATGCGGGGCCGCAAAGACCGGCCGCAAGCTTTACGGCTATTCTATTCCCCTCCGGCCGGGGACTCCGGCAGGCTTGCGGCCGGTGCCTTGCTATCTCTTGCGGCCGAGGAAAGCCTTTGATCTAAAACGGCCGCAAGGAAATCGGCCGTAAGAAAAGCCTGGTTGCGATTCTATTGCACCGGGAACCCTGTCTGCAAAGCTAAAAACGAGCCGCAGCTTACTTGCAGCAAACAGGTCCCGCTAGAACCAATTAAGCACATAAAATAGCTCAAATAAAGCCATCCTGCACTTTGAGAAGACTATAAATTGATATTCGGTGTTAGAAAAAATAGCACATAATTACCCTATACTCAAATCCGTAAAATATTTTATTTTTAATATACGTAAAATATCCATGTAAAAAAAGTCCAGAGTGCTTGGAGCACTTCAGACACACCCACGCCGCAGCCGGAAAATAAACAGTTAATTCGAACTCGGGTTTGGGCTGATGTGCAAGCTTGAGAGTGGGTTACTTTTAATCCTCATGTCCCCCAATATGATCCCTAGCATTTACAGAGCATGTACAGTGCAGGCTTGAATTTATTTTTGAGTTTTTAGATTTCACAGCTTACGGCCGGTTTCAAGATATGCGGCCGGCCGTAAGAGGAGATCCTTGCGGGGCCGTATAATAGAATCGCGAGTTAACTGAAGCCCCGCAAGGAATCGCAGCCTTACTGCCGATTTACGGCCGGTAATAGAATGATGCCCTATGTGTATACAGAGCACTGTGCACACAAGTGTGTGTATCTCTAAAAGTTAGTTAAATTGTACAGAATGGATCTAACACTAGCAACATTTTTTTAAATAATTTAGTGTCCCTCCTTGGCCATTTGTAATATTAGAGGTATGGAAATATGCAGCTGCATAATATACATTCATTGCCCTTTTCTCTGGATTGTTAATTGTCCCACTTACAAAGTACAGTCCCTTATCTACCACAAAAAATAACATACCATTCTCTCATGTCCCACACAACATGTATGTAGCCCATGATCCCCTAAAAAGAGATCTATTGTTGCTACTATACTATCAACATACAATGCATTATTTAGAACATATTACATACCAGTCATGAAATATCATTAATAATATCCACACACAACAGAAAGGTTGATTCGTGTTTTTACCCATATTCTAGATAGATAGATAGATAGATAGATAGATAGATAGATAGATAGATAGATAGATAGATATAAAGATTTTCATTATCCCCTCGTCTCTATGATAATTTGCATAGCATTGCAGCATTTTGAAATAGTAAATAAATATAAAATGAAATTAAGCTTACAAGCACAGAACCATTATATACTAGCGAATTGCTCGTCAAAAAATGACGGCAATGAAATTGTAAGGTAGCTAATGATGTTTGGTGTATAATAATGAAATATATTAATATACTTTACCAATTTTGAAGCATTGTGTTGAAGAGCTGGCAATCTGTTTTGATGTTGCTGCAGCATTAGTGGTGTGGAGCTGCTGTGTAAGCGTGCTGAATGTGTGCAGTATAATAGTGTGCGTGCGCGAGACCAAACCGCTAGCGTAGTTGTGTACTTCCGCATTGTCGTAAAATGGCGGGTAATGTGTGGTATGCGTCTTAGCAGAATATCCGTAGGTCTTTTATGGTGTTTTGCGAGTTTCTTGTGGTGTTTTGCATGTTTAGAGTGCTGTAGTCTCGTTTTCATTTTGTTCGGCGGCCATTTTTTCTCTCGCTTAGAGGATTTTTTAGTGTCTAAACTCTTTTATTTTCAGTTAAATTAAAGTGTAAGTTGCTTTTTTGAGGTCCTGGATGCTCCCTCTTGCTGTAGGTAAGCTTTTTATGTATGTGGTGTGTGTATTTATTGTGTTTTGAATTTTTTCATGTTCGCGGGTTGAGGGCGATTTTTGCGAGTTCGTAATGAGTGGTAACGTGTCTCGTATGTTGTTTGCGTTGTGACGTAAAGTTTGTGAGGGTCGCAGTTGCTGTGTCGTGTTGTTTGCGTTACAACGTAAAGTTTGCAAGGGTCGCAGTTGCTGGCAAGTAGCGCCTTTGGCGCTCCATGCCAGCAACTGCGAGCCTCGCGAAGCTACGCGAGCCCACAAGCGTTAGCAACAACTCGTACGCTCACAACTATATATGTGATTAAAATCTAATTAACGGGATGTGCTGAGTGAACAATTCATAAAGTGGCCTTAAAAGAGGTAGATAAAGCAAAACTAGTGAAATCGCTCATATGAGTGATGAGTTTAATAATAAAAATAATTGTATGTAAGATGATATTCCTATCTTCATCTTTGTTGCAGAAATATATGTAAAAGTTTTTGGGGAAGTAAAAGTTTATGCTACCAGAATACACATTGTTCTGTTGTCAGCTCGGGTGACAGAGAAAACTCAACAACCATCTAAATAGAGGAGACAGTTACAGTATATGCAGATAATGCATTTCTCATGGATTTTAGATAGTCTTGATAAAACTTGGGTTGCAGAGTGTGCCATATTATAATATTATGCTTAGTTGTGTATTTATGGTTTATACTTCCCTAGGTCCATCCTAAGGCATGCACTCCTAACCTTGTACACACAGTAAAAACGTATGTAACAGCCCAACAACATTAGCAACTGCGTAATCTATGAACATAACATAATTTTTTAAACAATCTTACTATTAGCATGTTCTACTTGTCTACGGAGGGCTTCCACATAAGACATATATAGCCATCATAGCTAAGAAAAGCTATTCTTCTGGGAGATGCATTTCTGTTTAATCCTATTATTAAACTCAGCTTTAATGTGTCAACCTTTCTTTGAACTGAACTCAATATAATAACTAAATATAAGGAAAACATTAAGGACTACAGAATACAAATATGAAGCATCAATGGCCATTTAATATATATCTCCCATACACTATCTACTTTACTGCTCCTAAATGGTTTTCTGACCATTAGAGGCATATCTTACCAAAAGGAAAATAGTCTCCCAGACATTAAAAATTCTCTACAGAGTCAAATAGAGGGACCTGACCACAGATATAGTATATTCACATGGAGATAATAGATTTATACAATTAACAAGCTATAGCAATATAGATAATACTCCCTACACACAAACACACGATGTATTATTTTCATTATTTTACCCCAGGGAAAATTCTATTTGTATAAAGAAATCAGCACACAACAAAATGTGTGTTAAGAGTCCCTGGGGTGGTGCATTTGGAGAGGAGGATGGGCCAGTGACCCACTAGCCTGCTTATAAGGAATAACACTAAATGTAACATATGTTAGCTTAATGACCAAACCAGGATGAGCCAATGCAGTGCAAACTAGGGATGTATGCAGCTCACTGTAATGTGGCTAATCAAGTTGGTATGTCTGAGATAAAACATTCATTTATTGTTGAAGTAGCAAACAACAGTCAGAAAGTCTGATTTATTCAGGAAGTGCAGTTATTCTGCTGTCCAGGCAAGTTGTAGCTTCAGACAACGGAAGGACAGGAAAAAGCATGGGTATTGCCTCTGCGCATAGAACAGTCATGAACTACCCAACAAAAAACACATAGACCAAAGCACAGGGGGTGAAAGCCCAAATAACAGTCCCAGTAGTACCCCATCTACCATATTCTGTGGTTTTATTTTCCAAATTTTGAAAATCTCCTACAAATAGAAAACCATGGGACAAGTCAAGAATCTGTAAATATATCTTCCCTTTTGTGGATAACCAACTGTTCTCCAGCAGGGAAAAGATACCGCAATCCTATAGGGAAAGACAGAAAAGGGGAACAGAAATGAAAAAGAAGCAGGACCAAGAGGAAGCACTGGCAGCTTTTCAGATTACTCATGAAGAGACAGAATACTCAGAGGAACCTTCTTACCATCTGGAGATGACCATTACAAATCAAGCGTAGGTTGAAGAAGAGCAAAATGTTTTCTAGCAGATAGAGTTTTTTGGGCAGAGAACAGGAATACAATTCTCTTCTACAGATTATCCAAAGGGAAGTGGTAGATGTGAATAGAAAAATTGTGCAGGGACGAGAGAATCCCCAAAGTCCACACTTGGTATTATAAACAGACCTCCTTTATCGCATCATCAAATTAGGAGAAGAAATTATAGGACAATTGCTGTTCACTCAGGGCCACAGGAAGAAAGTTTTAGAAATGGCCCACAGTCATCTCTATGAAGCCCACATGGGGATAGAAAAAAACGTAAACAAGGTAATGAAGAGATTCTACTGGTCTAGTGTTTATGAAGAGGTATGCCAGTACTGACGATGCTGCCCAGAGGGTTCCCACTAGAAGATAGCCCAAGGTCATCAATATATCTTGTCACCCAGTACCCAGAAGTTGTGTTGCTAAGGTCTGCCAGCGCTAGGACAAAATATATTTCAAAGCTGACAAAAGGTTTATGCATATAATTACAAGTCAGAATGAGTTCAGTATATCACCCTTCGACTGATGGACTTGTGAAAAGGTTCAACAGAACATTGAAAGGGATGGGCAAAGGTGCAAATAACTGAGACTTATTATTGCCCTATTATTTTACTATTTGCAATATGGAAGGTACCTCAGGCCTCAACCAGATTTTCCCCATTCAAGCTATTGTATGAATGCCATCTGAGGGGAATACTAAATACTCTGCAAGAAACCTGAGAAGAACAGGAAGTTAACGGGGGAAATATTGTATGTATGTCCAGGGTCTGAGAAACAGACTTTCTCAAATTACACCACTTGTTAAAGAACACATGAAATGAGCACAACTGCATCAGAAAGCATGCTACAATCGTGACTCCCAGGTTCAGAAATTTCAACCAGGCACCAAGATAATGGTACTCGTACCTACAGCTGAACGGCAGAGACCATACAAAATAATAGATGCTGTGTGAGAGGTGTACTACAAGATAAATCAGCTTAAAAAGACACAAGCAGAAACATATATATCATATATATTTTTTTAAAAGGCTTGCATGAGAATGAGGCTGAGGTAGCGGTAGTATGCAATTTTCATTGACGATACCTGAGGTACAAATATCATCAGAATTATCACCACAGAAGTGCAAATGATTCAACACAATAGAGATGTTTAAACTTCAGTCACACTAATATGGTCTACCATGATATTGTCTCTAAACCTGTAATAATTGTAGGAAACAGACCATACTGCATAGCCGGGGCAAAGAAGGAGGAAATAAGGGCAGAAGTCATGAAATGCTGTACTCTTGATGGCTTGCTCTAATTAAAAACATTTTTAACATTTGGCCTACATGGAGCCCCAGCAATGTTTCAAAGGCGTATGGACAGGGTCCTACAGCCACTCTATGGATATGCAGCGGCTTATCTAGATGAGATAGTGATTCAAAGATATTAGAAAACCGAAGTTGGTTTAGCAGAAGCTAAGTATTTAGGATGCACAGTAAGGAGAGGACTGGCCAAACCTCAGTTGAAGAAAGAATAGATGCTATACAAACTTGGCCAAAGGCTTTGAGGAAGAGACAGATGTGAGCATTTCTGGAGATAGTTGATGTAACCAAGCGAAGGAGCCCAGACACTGTAAAAATGGAATCACCAGTTTGAACTGGCTTTTTTAAGGACCTAAATATGGTGCTATGTCAGGAACCAGTATTAGCAGCTCGAAATTTCCAGAAACTGTTTATGCTACAAACTGATGCTTCTGAGGTTGTATTAGGTGCTGTACTGTAACTAGAGGTAGAGGGAGAAGAGAACCTAGTGATGTACCTCACCAAGAAACTGCTACCAAGAGAACAAAGATATTAAGTGATCTAGCAGAGAGTGTTTGGTGATAAAATGGTCCACAGAAGGAAAGGAAGGGATTTTAACGAGCTAGAGTTTCTGTTGAGACAAGTCTTGCTGCAAAAATAGCTGTACCTACATTTGGGGTAAGCTGAGATAAACAACCTGGAGACTTTGAAAACAAAACCCTGAAGAAACTTACAACAGAATAGGTAGCATTTAAAGAGAAGGTATTATTTTTCCCCAGAACGATTTTTTTTTCATGTACACAAAACAAAAAGTGTGTTAAGAGTGCCTGGTTGGAGCTTTTGGAGAGAAGGGTAGGACAGTTACCCAACCATCTGCTTGTGCAGAATAACCATAAATGCATCCTGGAGAAGACCTGGAATTAAGTATTGCTGAAAGTGGACTGGGTAAAGAGGTTTCTGGTTTCTGTTACCCGAGAACAGAGAAGTGACTTCAGGACGATCCTGCAGTTTAGTCAGCCTATTTATTTAGTTGTTTATTTTGTGTTTTATTTATGTTTTTGAGACTTTTTATATTCAAATATATTTATTTATATGTGTACATACATTGGACCTTTGTTTTGTCACTTTAAGCTGATTGAATGTTATCCTGTTATAAAATTACGGTACATATTCAAATGTTTTTACAAATACTAACTGATGATCAGAGTAATTTTCTTAATAACCCCATGTGAGTTTTACAGCATAATGGCACAATATATTAATTTAATTATCTAACACAGAAAAGTTTTAATAACAACCAACTGTATAGAGAATAGGATAGTGTAGCGAACTAGAGCATTGCTATGGAACACATAGCAATTCATAGCCATTTTAAAGAGAGTTACTAGCATAATGAAAGCCCCATTAGCTCAATTATATAAAGTTATGAATTACTGCTATATTTCACATTTACCTCTGCCTGCCTCAAGGCCCTGTCATATTGACCTCTCATCTCCTCCATCCATCAAAAAGTTTTTGACTGTACACTGTATGAGATGGGCAAACAGCATCACATTGTGAGTCTCCATATCCCGCTTTTAGTGCAATGTGCACATCCTACTGGTGTTGACTCCTGCACTAGCAACTGCGTCTCATGATTGCATGAACCAATATGAAGAGTCTGCTTACAATATGATTCTGAAGTCTGGTACTATGGATACCATGTATGGTTTAAATACATGGTATCCATAGTTGTTGTTGTTTAGCCATTCAGTCATGTCCGACTCTCTTGCATAGAAGTGAGATTGCCGTTTGCCATGATCTTCATCTTTTTAACGTTGATCAGCAGGCCAACTTTGCACTCTCTTCTTTTACCCTCATCAATAAGTCCTTTAGTTCCTCCTCACTTTCAGCCATTAAAGTAGTATCATCCGCGTATCTGAGGTTGTTGATATTTCTTCCAGCAATATTGATTCCGCCTTTGGACTCATCCAGTCCAGCCTTACGCATGATGTACTCTACATACAAGTTGAATAAATAAGGTGACAATATACAACCTTGTCGCACTCCTTTTCCTATCTGTCTTTAAGGACATGCCACATTTTGTTGTGATCCACACAGTCAAAGTCTTTAGAATAGTCTATGAAGCAGAAGTAAATGTTCTTTTGCTTTCTCTATTATCCAGCGGACATTGGCAATTTGATCTCTTGTGCCTCTTCCTCTGCGGAACCCGGGTTGTACATCTGGCAGTTCCTGGTCCATATGTTGTTGGAGTCGAGCTTGTAGAATCTTAAGCATTACCTTTCTGGTATGTGAAATTAGTGCAATTGTTCGATAATTGGAGCACTCTTTGACACTGCCCTTTTTTGGGATTGGGGTGTAGACTGACCTTTTCCAGTCTATTTGGCCATTGTTGAGTTTTCCAAATGTGTTGGCATAAGGCAAACAACACTTTCACAGCATCATCCTGTGGAATTTTGAATAGTTCAATTGGGATCCATCACGTCCTGCAGTCTTATAATCAGCAAGACATCCTAGGGCCCATCTCAATTCGCTCTCCAAGATGTTTGGCTCCAGCACTTTGAACAAACTATTGAGGTCATCCCTGCTGTTAAGATCCTTCCTGTATAGTTCTTCAGTGTATTCCAACCACTTCTTCTTTATTTGATCTTCTTCTGTTAAGTCCCTACCATGTTTGTCTTTATTCACGCCCACTTTTTCATAAAAGGTGCTTTTTAGGTTCCCAATTTTCTTTAAGAGATCTCTTGATTTACCCATACGGTTATCTTCATCAATCACCTTACATTGTTCATTGTAGAACATCTCCTTGTCTCTTCTTGCTATCCTCTGGAATTCTGCATTCAGTTGTACAAATCTTTTCTTATCTCCACTACCTTTCACTTTCCTGGATAACCACACACATGTATAAAATTATAAGTATGTATTCATGTATATATACAGATATGTCAGAAAGTTTCATGTATATTTACACACATAAATGTCCCTACATCGATATTTCTGTGCATATGCATATAGTATATAGTATAGCACTGTGGTATCACGATACAGGACCAGCAGGACAGACAAGTTCTGGATAGGTCCTCTTGTTGGATGGATAAATTTATCCTCAGTGATTTTTGGCAGAGAACAGACTTTCCCTTCGTTGAAAGCAGAGGAATGCTAGTCCACAAAAGCTCCCTGAAAAAATACAGCTCTCATGTGTTTGCTAACTAGAACAATAGACTTTATTTGGTGGATAGGTGAACATTTTATAAGGAAGTTGGTAAATTAAACATTAAACTAAATGTCAACATTTTACATTCCCAACATGCCCATCTTGAATTTCCCTCGCCATGATTCTACTCCTTTTAGGGACCTGCCGACATTGACTCTTCCAGGATTTGTCACTGGTGAATCTAATTGTCTAATCAGGTAGAGAGCTCCCTTGACCTGGTCTCCCTATCTTTATCATGTGGGACATGCAGGGCTTCTTATCTCCCGACATGTGTAGATTGCAGGTAGAAACATCTCCACCACTGGGTGCTAACAGGGGCTGGTGGACACAGGAGGCACTGGCCAAGGGAGAAGGGGAACTAGGCAAGAGGCAGAGTAAGGGGACAGAGTCTTCTGTGATGGAGAGGTTAGCTGGGACTTGGGATGAATCCAAGGCAATGGGAAGGGAATTGAGTCATTTGTTACAATCATTACCACTTCCACTCGCCCAGGTCCCCTGAGTACTTGAACAGGTTGAGGCTGGTGAGGCCAGCTCACTGATTCCTCTGGCTGGTGAGCCTATCAGCATTCTGGTGAGTTGTACTTTGTTGGTATATAATGGAAAAGTTGTAGGTCATGAGGGCCAGGCTCCAATGAAGTAGGCAGTCATTATCCCTGGTGACTAGGGAATTGCCGTTACCACTGTAAGCGCCTGGTCCTATTGTCACAATCACTGGATCCCTTTGTCCCTGTGGACTCCATGAACTTAACAGCTATTGTTATAGCTGGCACTTTATTCATTTAATAGAGCTGTTTTTCTTGTGTTCATGTTTATTACAAGTTTGTTTGAGTTGTTACGATGTATAGCAGAAAGCGAATGCACAGTGTATTGGGGAAGATTAGGGAAAATATGGTTTTAATACAGTGGTCCCTTTAAGAACTGCCCCCTGCCCCTCCTAGCATGGATATTAGACCCTAGGCCCTGCTCTGCCAGGTTGCCACTACCGTTAAAGTCAAGTAGGCTGTCTAGGCAGACAGATTTGTGTGGGAATATAGTTAACAAACTACAGCATTTCTCAATGGAGTTTAATTGACTGAAGAAGCAAAGGTTAAGTGATAGCAAGTACTGTAACTGATACCCCTTAATCGGGTTAAGTAGTGTATCCCTTTGAACTTTGTCTGTGGTCAAGTGCAAATTTGCATGTGTTCAATACCTGCCCTTTAGCTCAGGCTCCCCACAAACTAAAAAGGATAATGTTCATAACTACAGATGGACAGATGAACTACAGGTGGAGTGGGGTGAATTAAGCTCTATGATGTAATCTCAGCACCTCCCTTTACCCCCTAGTAAGATGAGTGCGGGCTCCATTAAAGGCTGGGTGACCATCCATCCTGGTTCTCACTACTAGTAGCATCAGGGAAGGAACATGAACCTCTCCTCAGATAAGGCATCTTTCACTGTATAGCACCTATCATACTCCATTCTGACTGGCTGCCCGATAACAGGGAGGGAAATACAAAAACATCCAATGATCTCATGAGGAGAATGATTAGGTGATGCAGAGGTTCATATCCTGGGTTGCTATCATACCAGGCTGATCTCTTCAGAACAAGCCTGGTGGTTGATGGATCGCATCTGCCATGAGGGCCAGAGCTACCAAGGGAGTCCCTCCCCACCCAACTAAAAATGGCATACATCCGCTTTAAACACTTCAATAAAGGTCAGGAAGACAATGATGGCTTTCTCCAAAATTTTGAAAGACAGTGTGAGCTACATCAGATTCCCCAATTGGGGTGAGTAAAACTCCAGGTTAGTCAATATGGAGTACAGAGCTATTCCAAGGGACTATCAGGAGGTGAAGCAGTTACTGCTGGATCGGTACATGATCACAGCCGAAACCTAGCGGAGGCAGCTCTGCGCCTTGTCCAAGCATTCTGGGGATACCATTGTCGAGCTGGTCTGGCGACTAATGCATGCCTGCCACAGATGTTGTAAGGCATAAGATATCTGCACCTTGAAGGAATCTAAGCAAGTGGTGCTGCTAAAATAATTTTACTTGTTATGTCCTGCTCCTTTGAAAGAATGGGCAGGACACAGCGAAGCTGTAGGTCGCCTGGCTGATTGATACAAAAAGACCCTCGCTCAGTACTGCGAGGAGGTCCAGTCAGTCCCACTCGATAGCACCAGTTCCATGGGAAAGTACTGATTCCCCCAACACCTCAAGCCCTTGCTTCCCAAACGGATTTCACAGGGTTGGCTCACAGCATAGGAGGAGGACTAGCCAGAACCACTCAGAGTGAGATGAGAATGGAACCCCAATGCTTCGGGTGCGACCAAGTGGGTTATCAGACTTCCTGCAGATGTTATATTGGGCAACGATCTGTGCATGATGGAGTGTCACTATGGGAACATTGCTACTCAAGCCCAAATAGCAGCACAACCAATGACCCCTCCAGAGACAGAGACAGTGGTTCTCTTGTCATCTAATCACCCTGGGGTAAATCCATTAACTGCTTGGGGGTTAGGGGTACTTGAGTCAGTGTGGCTGAACAATAGAGTTGCAGGAGTATCCTACCTTAGCAGGGATCCGTCAAAAAGCAGATAGCAAGAACTGGGCTTTGGAGGTGAACTACTAAAAGTCTGTAGTACCCCTTATAAACACACCATATATCATCAATTATTACTGTATCTAACTATACACAATCTATATACGTGGTCACAAAACCAAGCTAAGACACAATTCCGGTTCATAAATAGAAATGTGTACCAAATAGTATCTAAGTCCACATGGAAGTCCATTCACCACATCCCTGTCCAGTAATGATGATATGACTCCTAGTTCGTGGAGATTGATGTGTCAAACTTGGATATGCTGCTTTCTCAAAAAGTATTGTATTGCCAATTGTCTCAACAGGGAAAAAAATATAAAATTCCTTCCTGATCCCAGATACTGGGGATCGGATTCATCCCTGGATCAATACTCCCTCTCTATTTATCCAGGATAGCCCTTAATGCCCTTTTTATTTAAAAATATATCCAATCCCTTTTTAAAGTTATCTATCGAATCTGCTGTCACCACCTCCTTTGGTAGAGAATTCCACAGATTAACCACCCTTACAGTGAAGAACTCTTTTCTTTCTTTAAGGTGAAATCTTTTTACTGCTAATCTCAAAGGATGTCCCCTTGTCAGTTGAAAACCTCTTGGCACACAAAGCTCCCTTGACTAATCTTTATACTGACCCTGGATGTATTTATATAAGGTAATCATATCTCCTCTTAGACACCTTTTTTTCTAGAGTAAATAAGTTTAATTTGGTTAGTCTTTCTTCATAACCTAGCCCCTCCATTCCCTTTATTAGCTTTGTTGCCCTTCTCTGTACTTTTTCCAGCTCTAAAATGTCCTTTTTATGTAGTGGTGCCCAAAATTGTACTCCATATTCCAAACGAGGGCTTACTAGGGATTTGTATAGTGGGAGAATTATATTTGCTTCCCTTGCTTCTATACCCTTCTTAATACATGCTAATATTTTACTTGCCTTTGAAGATGCTGCTTGGCTTTGAGCACTGTTACCTACGTGGTTGTCCACAAGCACTCCCAAATGCCTTTCAATATCTGATACCCCTAGATTTGCTCCATTAAGATTATAAATTGCAGGGCTATTTTTCCTTCCCAGATGTATGACTCTACATTTATTCGTATTAAATCTCATCTGCCATTTAGATGCCCACTCCTCTAATTTATGCAAATCCCTTTGGAGGGAAAGTACATCTTTTTCTGATTTAATTACCTTGCACAACTTTGTGTCATCAGCAAAAATGGAGACACCACACTCCAATCCCACTTCCATGTCATTAATAAATATGTTAAAAACGAGGGGAACTAATACGGAACCCTGAGGAACCCCACTCACCACATTAGTCCAATCCGAGTATGGTCCATTTACTACAAACCTTTGCTTCCTGTTTTTTAGCCAGCTCTCAATCCATAAGCAAATATTTATGGCAATTCCTGTATCCCTTAGTTTGCTCAATAGTCTCCCATGTGGCACTGTATGGAAAGCCTTTTTAAAAGCCAAATACACTACATCCACTGAGTTGCCTTAATCCAAGTTCCTACTAACCTCCTCATAGAAACTAATTAGGTTTGTTTGACATGACCTATCCTTCATAAATCCATGTTGGCTCCTACTTATAATCCTGTTTGAATCGACATACATGTATTCTTGTATATTATGCCTTATTAACCCTTCTTAAAGCTTTCCCACTACCGAAGTGAGACTCACTGGTCTATAATTCCCTGGATTTGCTCTTGCTCCCTTATTAAATATAGGTATCACCTCTGCCTTTCTCCAGTCGTCTGGTAGAGACCCTGTGTTGAGTGAATCTTGAAAAATTAAATATAATGGTTTGGCTATTACAGAACCCAGTTCCCTTAGTACCCTTGGATGTATTCCATACCGGCACCCGGTAAATGCTAATGAGGCGGCGCACATGTGAGCGGAGGCCGGAGCACAAGCAGGTAAGTGAGGGGAGAGGAAGGAGGTATTTAGGGGGGTTTAGGTAGAGGAGGGGGGTTGAGGGGGGTTTAGGTTGAGGAGGGGGGAGGGAAAGAGACACAGGGGGGAAGGAAAGAGACACAGGGGGGGAGGGAAAGAGACACGGGGGGAGGGAAAGAGACACAGGGGGGTAGAGAGACACACGGGGTTTAGAGACACACAGGGGGGTTAGAGACACACGGGGGGTTAGAGACACGGGTGGGTTAGAGAGACATGGGGGGGTTAGAGAAACACAGGGGGGAGAGTGACTCGAGTATAAGCCGAGGGGGCCCTTTCTTGCCTTAAAAAAGGGCTGAAAAACTCGGCTTATACTCAAGTATATACGGTAATATAAAATATAACTCTAAAAGTGAATGATTATTGTCTATCTTTAAAATGATAATAAATTAAACTTAGGTGAATTATTAGGTCTAAAGCCTATATAAAGTGCTTTGATTGTGTATTTGGGTACAAAGAAGAAAAGAGGGTGAATAAAACATGATGATACTGATGTATCTGTTAAGTGAAATTTATATACTGTAGAATTTTTTTTAAATAAATTAGAAAAAATCAGGGGACCCTAGAGTATGTTGTAACATATCAGAACCTCCAGACATATAGGGTCTCATTCAATTGCAATTTTGTCAATTGATTAGTGCTCTATATAAGCACAGAGCATATTTTTTATAGAAGTTTTTAGTTATTGAAGACCTTGCTTTTGAATAAAAGTTCAGTAATTAAAATGTTTTTTTTCCCCAAAATGATGTTCTGTACTTATAAAGAGGGCTATTTAATTGGGCAAATCGCAATAGAATGAGGCCCATAGTATCTTAACTCTTTATATGTTAACCCATATTCGAGAGACCTTTTTCAATTTAAATAAAGGCTGTATAGGAGTATTCCTCATTTAACCCATTAGGGTATTTACTATTGAGTGTGAAGATCCATTTGCTTTCAGCTTGTAGAAGTTTCCTATCTATGTCACCACCTCTTGGTCCTTGAAACAGTCATTATCAGTATATCCTGACTTTTTCAGGCGTATCAGTTTATTCTGATATATGAGGATTTAATACTTCATTCATCTATTATTTTTTAATACGTTAACCCTTTATTTAGGGTACCTCTCATGACCAGATCTCTATATTGCGGCTGATACTGATCTATCCTCATTCTTATATCATACTAGCGACTTGCCCGTCAAAAAATGACGGCAATGTTATGTATATGTTTGTCAAGTTGTTTAGTTATTAACATATATTTTTGACACTTGTAAGTATTTTAATATGAACGTGTATTTTTGTAAAATGTTGATGTAATGGTTTTTTAAAATGTAATTAGTATCTGAAGAATTGTTAACTTGAATATACATTGAATGAATAGGAAAGCCAAAAGTAAAAAGCCTTTTTTAAACGTTGCAAATTTTAACATGAAGTTTAAAATATATGTAAGCAATAACCATCAAAGTATATATTTTTAAACTTGAACTTTATTTTTTATGTAAGTTTAGAAGTTGACAAAACATTGGTATAATTTTGAACATTATAAACAGGAACATAGTGAATACATTTTGTAAAGTAATTTTTTATTAAAAGTATTAACATTTGAATGTAAAAACAATTGACATTTAAATTAATCAGTATTAAAATTCAATTTCTATCACAATAATTGTTAACTTGAATATACATTGAATGTAGAGGAAGGCATACAGTCAAACTCTTCTTAAAACGTACGTAATTAAACTAATTTATTACTGAGCACATAAATTGGCGATAAACATTAATGTAGGTAGTAATCTTAAGATAACAGACAATATTTACATTGTGACTTAAAAGGTGCTTGACCTCTTAACATCCACTTTGTAATATGTTGAATGAAATAACTTCAAAATATATTTTTTAAACTTGTAACATTAGAAACATTAACATAGTGACTTAACATTTTAACATAATTTTTACTAACAATGCAAGGCAAGTATTTTGTGAGGCGAATCATTCATAAACATGACTTCCATTAATTATGACTGAATTAAACAACCAATTGTTATGTATTTTGCAATGCTTTTAAAAAATCTTGGCACCTTTAATTAGTATCCTTCAAAGTTATAGTACTTCATAGTAGACAATGTTTTTAGTAAAAATACGTCCATCTTCTAATAAATCACCTTGACTTTCATTGTTTTCAATGTAAACTTTAATTGCCTGTGGATTTTTGCACCTTGACAACGCAACATACAATTGACCATGTGCAAAAACTGGTTCTTCCAAGAAAATACCCACAGATTTGAAAGTTTGACCTTGTGATTTATTAATGGTCATGGCAAATGCCATAATAATGGGAAATTGTCTTCTTTGAAGTATAAAAGGGAGACTACTTTCACTTGGTGCTAAATCTATTCTTGGTATGAAAACTCTCTCTCCTCTATGGGTCCCAGTTAAAATTTCAGCATCTATAAAATGGTCCTTTAATTGTTGAACAATTAATCTTGTGCCATTGCATAGGCCTTTTTTGGGATTCATATTTCGCAGTAACATGATAATTGCACCTTTCTTTAGCTGCAAAATATGTGGTGGCATTCCAGAAGGAGTTAAAGAGTTTATGAATTCAGTGGAAAAGTTAGCCTGACTTTCATTGTCATCAGCAAGTACAGAATCAGCACTGTGATAATTTCTTTGTGGTGCATAAATTTTTTTTAAGATTTTATTATTGAGGATTAATGCATCTTTATTTTTACACGTCAGTATGACTTGGTTGGCAAGCTCGGAATATTCTTCGTTATTTATGCTCCCTTCAAATATAGCCGATATAATATCTTGTTGACAAATCATATGAGGTGGGATCTCTACAGTGTCGTCAGGTAAATTTAGTATTTTTTCTGTTCTGCCTTCTCCAATTTTAATAAGCCAATCATTGAAATCAGTTTGGCCTTCTGATCTCATATTTTGTTGCAGTTGAAGATGGGTAAAATGTTTCCATACTGTACTTGACTTTATACATGTTTCGATAATGTCAGTTCGATTTCCATGTACAACAACAGGTAATGTTTGTCTAAAATCGCCACCCAACAACATTACCTTTCCACCAAATGGAAAAATATTATCCATGACTTCACGAAGCAAACGGTCAATACATTGGAGGGCATAGCATGACATCATTGTGGCCTCATCTATTATAATTAATTTACATTTCTTCAATTTCTTTGCTTGTAAGGATGTCATGCGAATATCTGACACAGAATTTTCTAAAATAGGCACTGGCAGTTTAAATCCACTATGAACAGTTCTTCCACCTTCTAATAAAAGTGCAGCAATTCCAGTAGTGGCAAACGCCATTGCTATTTTTCCTTGTGCTCGTACTGAACTCATTAATAAATTGTACAAATATGTTTTTCCTGATCCGCCAGGTCCATCAAGATAGAAATAACGCTCTGTCACCATGTCATCATCTATAGCATTTTTAATGGCATGAAATGCTTGCAATTGTAGTGTATTTAAAGTTGCAAGTCTTTCTTCTGTTCTTTCTGCTTGTAGTTGAATGTCATAGTCTTCAAAGTTAATGTCATCTATAAGACCTGGATCAGGCAAATTAAAACTTGCACAACTTAATCCATGAGTTAAAAAGACTTCTTGGATTTCCATTAACGCTTTTAAGTGTGCAATGGGTTCATTGTATCGTCGCATAAAGTCTTCAGCCATATTACTTTTAAAAGTCTCCCACAAAGCTAATGCATTTGGAGCATTTGAGAAGATACAAATAAAAGCAAATTGTTCTCTCATCTGTCGTGGCATTTGACATTGTGCTGCTTCTTCTAAGCATCTTTCCCACTCTGTATCATCAGCGAGTAAGTTTCTATGTCTTGCAGCTAAATGGAAGGATTCATATACAATGTCATTAACAGTTCTTAAGTGTTCAAAACTTTGTGCTCCAGGAACATTTAAAAGTAATATCCGTAAGCAAAAACGTTCAACATCTCTTGGACTGACTGTGTAAATTCTTGGAATAATTTTATTGCCTCTGGTTTTTCTTGGTCTCCATAATCCATTCACAAAAACATAGTGATATGGAATTTCAATATATAAGTATTGTGTTGCTTCAGCATCAGTGGAATTTAATGCAAACCATGCAGTTAGTGTAGTGTGACGATCTTCACTTTGGGCCAATGCATTCATTTCATTTCCAGCATGGAAATAGACTAAATGTCGTTGTGGCAAATGTACTGCTAACCTATATACTGCATGTGATCTATCATGCATTTCAAATTTTAAAAGCCGCCACATAGCTTCTGGCGCACTGACATAGCGAGCATCTACATGAGATGCAAGTTCATCATGTACTAACTCACTACTTTCAGGGTTGTCTGCACTTTTGACGACTACAGTAGCTGCATCGTAACCTTTGTAAATATATTTGTAGACATATTTAATGGATTTGATAGAAGTGCAGGCTTCTACGTTGATGTGGGCGTTGTACTTCATGAGTAAATGTGGATTGTAGGGTACTACATATCTATTGTCCACTTTTTTCCCACGAATAATGGCACTATCTCCTTCTCTTCTTTTATAAAGTGGATATCCATCACAATTGGCATAGGTTTTGTCTCTATAATCTTTGGGAAATTCTTTGGAACATTTATTATTTTCCATACATGGTGATTGTGGATTAAGGTCACCACAGGGTCCATGAATCATGCGATGAGTAACAATCTCATATAGTCTACCATATAGTTCTGGATCTGGTAGTTCAGCAACAATGACTGCATCCACTTTGTCTGAAGTATCTAATTTATCTTTTTCTTGAAGTATTATTAGAAGATGTGCATGTGGAAGGCCTCTTTTTTGAAATTCAATGGTATATACATAAGCAAGACATTTGCCAAATAACTGATTTATAGTGAAGTCACGTATTAATTCATTTAATTTAATCTTAAAAACTCTGGCTACTAAATCTGGTCGATCTGAAGCAGTTTGTCCAAGAAGTAGATTTAGTGTAATTTCTGGCCATTGTGGATTACATGTAAATGTCACAAATAAATCGGGTTTGCCAAATTTTGTCACAATAGCCATAGCATCATTGTATCTTTCTCTCATATTCCGAGGAGATCCTTGAAAGGAAGATGGTAAAATGATGGCTTTGCCAGCTGTCATGTCTCTGCTTGTAGCCACGTCAGCAACATAGTCCATGAGTCCAGAATATTGTTCTACACGGAGTTTATCTTGTTGATATTTGATAAAGTTTAAATTATTTGCCTCAACTTGCAAATATGAATCAATAATCCATTGTTGTGTTAGTTTCCCACCACATAAAATTGGATTAAATACATTGCGAATGGCAATTTGAGCTACTTTAAATTCAAGCATAGAAACATTATTTCGGATTCTGGCTTTAGCATTTGGGTAACTGGGAAGAGTTAATTTTGGTTGCCAACCTGCTTCTCCGTGTGGGAAAAAGATGGGATATGTCATTGGATCTAAATTTGGACTTAAGATACTCATATTAATAAACGGTTGGTCCTCATTTCTAGGATATATTCGTATGTCTCTTTGAAATGGTGGTTCTCCTTCATCATTGTGAAACACCATTGCAACCTCATTTGTTGTTGGCAAGTTATAACGACGTTTATCAGTATGTCTGTCTCTTTTAAGCACCATATTAACCTTCGGCATTGGTAATTGATGTGTTTGTGAATGAAGTAGTTGTTCATTTTCTACTTCTGCCAATTTTTTATAAGCTTTACTGTAGGGATTGTTGTCCATAATGTTATTTAGCTCTATGAAAACAGTGGGTAAGCATTTTTTATTTTCTTCCATCTGCATACGTTGGTCAACAGCTTCCATTGTATCTAGGACATATAGTTGAGCGAATTTTCTTTTATTTCCTTCCTCTGGATGTAAATGGGAAGTGCGATGATAAATTTGTCCTTGGACTTTAAAACAGTAAGGACCATGTCCTGGTACATTAGCAGCTAATGTTGCCCCCATGGATGCAAAGGATATGGCACTATTGTAGGATCTTATGTTTGTCTTAAAATTTTTGTAGTTTGGAAAAGTAGGTTCAGTCATAATATTTTGTAAATAAATTGGAAATTCTTTCCTTTCTGGAAGTTTGAACTTGCCTTTTTGACAACAACTAATAAATTGTCCATCTCTGGGTCTCTCCTGTTTAAAATAATAAGCCTCACAAAACTGACATTGAGTAGTCATGTCCCCACAACTATGAACCTCTACTGCTAAAGACTTGAGTAGAGGACAATTTGCAAAGCATATAGGATTTTGCCTTTCATATTCATCAGGTGAAATGTCATATAATGTTTCAACAACAGGTTCTAAATGTTTTGTTTTTTTCGTTGCTTTTCTTGGTATATGTTGTATTGTTTGAGGTAAAATGTCATCTAATGTTTCATGAAACGGTTCTAAATGCTTTGTTTTCTTTGTTGCTTTTTTTGGTATCTCTTGTCTTTTTTCTGGCAAAATGTCATCTGATGTTTGAGCAACAGGTTGTAAATGCTTTATTTTCTTTGTAGTTTTTTTTGACATATCTTTAATTTCTGCAAGTGACAGTCTTTTGCTTGCAATTCTTTTGCGTTCTTTTTCTCGTCGAATTTCCTTCTTCTCCGGTGTCTGCTGGCTGTCTGCTCTCTGTCGTCGTTCTCTAGCTTGGCGTCTTTTCTTTTCTTGTTTAGTCTCATTATCAGCCATGTTAATCTGTAAAAATAAAATAATGTACCATTAGTTTATTTTGAGATGTTAAGTTGTTTTTCATGACATATAGTTATCAATAGTGTGTTAACATTTTATAGTTAATCAATTTCAATGCGTTCAATTGAATAAAAGTCTAAATAAGGGCATGAGATAATTATTTAAAGACATTTTTATTTATTAAACATGTATCCAAAAGCAAGTGTTTCAGTAACTAAAAAGGTATTTTAAAAAAGATGTTATGTCCTTATTTACAGCACTATTCAATTTGTCAAATGGCAATTAAATTAGGGTTTAGGACTGGAATGTTACAATGACAAATTATATAGATTCTGTGTTTTTAGACTTTTTTGGACTATGCCAATTTATTTTTTAAGTTTACATTGAAGTTTGTATTTATTGTTAAAGATTATTGGCCCTAAAAGACAAATAAGAGATAGATGATAGATATTACTTTTTATACTGTACCTTGGTTGAAGTTTGATTTCAAGCAAAATTCTTTGTTGGTCCTGTGTTGAAAGCCTTCGTCCGATGGTCTGGTCCTGTGTTGAAAGTCCTCGTCCGATGGTGTAGTCCTCTGTTGAAAGTCCTCGTCCTCTGGTGTGGTCCTCAGTTCCAACTCCTGTTCCGATGTTCTTGACGCAGTATCTGTTATAAAATAAAAATGAAAATGTTATGTTATTTGAATGTCTTTGTATGAATGAAAAAATGGCATTATTTCTGTGTTTTTCTACAATCCTTTTTGGTGCGCCACAATTTTGGTATGCTTCTGTAGGCTATTTTCTAAGGCTTATAGGTGGTTAAACATTAAAGAAGAATATTAATTAATTTTTCTCTTTTTTTACTTGTTATACTGTACCTTGGTTGAAGTTTGATTTGAAGCAGAATCTTTGTTGGTCCTGTGTTGAAAGCCTTCGTCTGATGGTCTGGTCCTGTGTTGAAAGTCCTCGTCCAATCGTCTGGTCCTCTGTTGAAAGTCCTCGTCCGATGGTGTAGTCCTCTGTTGAAAGTCCTCGTCCAATGGTCTGGTCCTCTGTTGAAAGTCCTCGTCCGCTGGTGTGGTCCTCAGTTGAAACTCCTGGTCCGATGTTCTTGACGCAGTATCTGATATAAAATAAAAATGAAAATGTAATATTATTTTAATGTATTTGTATGAAGTAAAAAATGACATTATTTCTTTGTTTTTCTACAATCCCGTTTGGTGTCCACCACTTTTGGTATGCTTATTTAGGCCTTTTTCTAAGGCTTATAGATTGTTAAACATAAAATAAGTATCTAAATGTACTTTGGTATGTGTTTGTGTGAGTTTTCATACAATCCTGTTTGGTGCGCACCACTGTTGGTATGCTTATTTAGGCTTCTTTCTAAGGCTTATAGGTTGTTAAACATAAAATAAGAATGTAAAAGTAGTTTGCTATGTGTTTGTGTGAGTTTTCATACAATCCTTTTTGGTGCGCACCACTGTTGGTATGCTTATTTAGGCTTCTTTGTAAGGCTTATAGGTTGTTAAACATTAAATAAGAATCTAAATGTAGTTTGCTATGTGTTTGTGTGAGTTTTCATACAATCCTGTTTGGTGCGCACCACTGTTGGTATGCTTATTTAGGCTTCTTTGTAAGGCTTATAGGTTGTTAAACATTAAATAAGAATGTAAATGTAGTTTGCTATGTGTTTGTGTGAGTTTTCATACAATCCTGTTTGGTGCGCACCACTGTTGGTATGCTTATTTAGGCTTCTTTCTAAGGCTTATAGGTTGTTAAACATAAAATAAGAATGTAAATGTAGTTTGCTATGTGTTTGTGTGAGTTTTCATACAATCCTGTTTGGTGCGCACCACTGTTGGTATACTTATTTAGGCTTCTTTCTAAGGCTTATAGGTTGTTAAACATTAAATAAGAATCTAAATGTAGTTTGCTATGTGTTTGTGTGAGTTTTCATACAATCCTGTTTGATGCGCACCACTGTTGGTATGCTTATTAATGTAGTTTTGTAATGCTAATAGGTTGTTAAACATAAAATAAGAATGTAAATGTAGTTTGTTATGTGTTTGTGTGAGTTTTCATACAATCCTGTTTGGTGCGCACCACTGTTGGTATACTTATTTAGGCTTCTTTCTAAGGCTTATAGGTTGTTAAACATAAAATAAGAATGTAAATGTAGTTTGCTATGTGTTTGTGTGAGTTTTCATACAATCCTGTTTGGTGCGCACCACTGTTGGTATACTTATTTAGGCTTCTTTCTAAGGCTTATAGGTTGTTAAACATTAAATAACAATCTAAATGTAGTTTGCTATGTGTTTGTGTGAGTTTTCATACAATCCTGTTTGGTGCGCACCACTGTTGGTATGCTTATTTAGGCTTCTTTCTAAGGCTTATAGCTTGTTAAACATAAAATAAGAATGTAAATGTAGTTTGCTATGTGTTTGTGTGAGTTTTCATACAATCCTGTTTGGTGCGCACCACTGTTGGTATACTTATTTAGGCTTCTTTCTAAGGCTTATAGGTTGTTAAACATAAAATAAGAATGTAAATGTAGTTTGCTATGTGTTTGTGTGAGTTTTCATACAATCCTGTTTGGTGGGCACCAATGTTGGTATGCTTATTTAGGCTTCTTTCTAAGGCTTATAGGTTGTTAAACATTAAATAAGAATCTAAATGTAGTTTGCTATGTGTTTGTGTGAGTTTTCATACAATCCTGTTTGTTGGGCACCAATGTTGGTATGCTTATTTAGGCTTCTTTCTAAGGCTTATAGTTTGTTAAACATGAAATAAGAATCTAAATGTAGTTTGCTATGTGTTTGTGCGAGTTTTCATACAATCCTGTTTGATGCGCACCACTGTTGGTATGCTTATTAATGTAGTTTTGTAATGCTAATAGGTTGTTAAACATAAAATAAGAATGTAAATGTAGTTTGTTATGTGTTTGTGTGAGTTTTCATACAATCCTGTTTGGTGGGCACCAATGTTGGTATGCTTATTTAGGCTTCTTTCTAAGGCTTATAGGTTGTTAAACATTAAAATAAGAATGTAAATGTAAATCCTGTTTGATGGGCACCACTTTTGTTATACTTATGTAGTGTTTTTTCTAATGGTTATACATTGTTAAACAATCACATTTGAATGAGGCCCTCGGCCATTAAACATATTTAGGTCCTGAATCAATTGCGTTTTGACCAATTGAATAGGGCTCTATATAAGCACATAAAATATTTTTTGACAGAAGTTTTTAGTTAGTGAAGACCTATTATGTGCTTATATAAAGCCCTATTCAATTAGCCAACTCACAATTGAATAAGGCTCATGGTTCGGTTCTTTTTTATACTTAAATACTTTACCTTGATTGAAGTGTGGAATGACAGAGGGTCCCCTCCTGCCAATCTTAATCCGCCGGTCTTCTTGTAGTGTCTGTTTGAAAAATAAAGTGAAATAGTGAATTATAGAATTTTTTATTTGTATTTAACAAACCATGGCCTTTTCAGCATTTAAAGTATTTTTGTATCTTACCTCTTGTTCTTTGTTGGTGTTCTTTAAAAGGGATTGTGCTTCACAGTGTACGGTGCAAATTGTTGAAAGACGCTGTTGATGCAGAGTCTGTTTGAATATTTAAAAAAGTAGAAAGATTGAGTTTTAGGTGATCTATTAAATTGCAGTAAATTAATTTCATTGAATTATACTTCTGTAATTAATTTGAATTAACATTATTTTTTGGTGGGTGCTACACACATATGTCACATACATGAAGCACATTTCCATAGTTGAAAGTAATTTTTTTGTGTGCGTGTGACATATCAGTATACATGAATCATATTTTAATTGTTAAATTAACCTTATTTTTATTTTTGGCCAACATACATAAATGTGTGTGTGACATGTGACTATAGATGATACACATATATGTGCGTGTCACATATCAGTATACATGACTCATATTTTAATAGTATTTTAATAGTCCCAACTTATTTTTTTGTAATGTAATTTAAATGTAGTTGTTTAATTAGTTTGTTGCAGGGGCAATACACATAAATGTGCATGTAACATGTCACTATACATTATACACATAAATGTGCGTGTCACATGTCACTATACATTATACACATAAATGTGCATGTGACATGTCACTATACATTATACGCATAATATATGTGCGTGTCACATGTCACTATACATTATACACATAAATGTGCATGTGACATGTCACTATACATTATACACATAAATGTGCATGTGACATGTCACTATACATTATACACATAAATGTGCATGTGACATGTCACTATACATTATACACATAAATGTGCGTGTCACTTGTCAGTATACATTATACGCCTAAATGTGCGTGTCACTTGTCAGTATACATTATACGCATAAATGTGCGTGTCACTTGTCACTATACATTATACACATAAATGTGCGTGTCACTTGTCAGTATACATTATACGCCTAAATGTGCGTGTCACATGTCAGTATACATTATACGCATAAATGTGCGTGTCACTTGTCAGTATACATTATACGCATAAATGTGCGTGTCACTTGTCAGTATACATTATACGCCTAAATGTGCGTGTCACTTGTCAGTATACATTATACGCATAAATGTGCGTGTCACATGTCAGTATACATTATACGCCTAAATGTGCGTGTCACTTGTCAGTATACATTATACGCATAAATGTGCGTGTCACATGTCAGTATACATTATACGCATATATGTGCGTGTCACTTGTCAGTATACATAAACCTCTTTGTCTTCTTTAATTTTTTTTTTTGATGTCCTGTCTTGAAAATAAGTAATATATTATAGCTTACCTCTCAGTTGTAATTTGCACAATGTAAAGTAGTAAATTAGGAAAGAATTATCTTCTCAAGTTTTAGCAGCAGTTATCTCCGAAGTCACTCTGTTCATCACCTGAGGAGAAATGTATTTTTCTCTGTCAAATAGACAGTATTTATAAACTTGTAGAACATTCTGGAAAGTTAGACCGTTAGAACGTAATACGCATGCGCTATTTGCGTTCCAGCTTACAATTTGCGTTCCATCCGCCATTTTGTGCGTAGTAGTGTTTAAAATGGTGTTTAATATGAGTGTGATCCGTTCCGCATAGTATGTGTTTCATTATTGCGAGTAAGTGTAGTGTAGTTACGTCTGGAGCCTCGTTTTCGTTTTGTTCGGCGGCCATTTTTTCTCTCGCTTAGCCGATTTTCGGTCGTTTAAACTGTTTGTTTTCACTTAAATGGACGTGTAAATGAACTTTTGGAGGTGCCGGATGCCCCCCCGTGCTGTAAGTAAGCTTTTTATGTGTTTGTTGTGTTTATTTCTTGTGTTTGTGATGTTTTGATGCGCGGCGGTTGGAATGGGTCTTTCGCGGCCGTATTTTTTTCCGATGCGGCCGTATTTTGTTGCGAGTAAGTGTAGTGTAGTTACGTCTGGAGCCTCGTTTTCGTTTTGTTCGGCGGCCATTTTTTCTCTCGCTTAGCCGATTTTCGGTCGTTTAAACTGTTTGTTTTCACTTAAATGGACGTGTAAATGAACTTTTGGAGGTGCCGGATGCCCCCCCGTGCTATAAGTAAGGTTTTTATGTGTTTGTTGTGTTTATTTCTTGTGTTTGTGATGTTTTGATGCGCGGCGGTTGGAATGGGTCTTTCGCGGCCGTATTTTTTTCCGATGCGGACGTATTTTGTTGCGATATACGCAGTTAGCTTTTACGTGTACGACGCAGTGTATTTGTTTCTAAGTCGTGCGTATGTGTGTTAAGAGCGTGTGAGGGGCCTTTTTTACTGTTTTTTTGTTAAGTCTTGCGTCTGTGTGTCTGGGTGTAAGCGGGTGTGAGGCGACTTTGAGTTTTTTTTTGTTATGAAGTTGTGTGTGTGTGTATGTGTGTGTTAACACAGCCGATGTTGGGATGCTCCCACCACCGCAAATGCGGACCCTCGCTTCGCGAGGATCCGCATTTGCGGGGACGTTGTTTGTTTTTTGTTGGCTGGGCGGTTGGGTTTATTCTGTTAAAAAAGTCGTGTGTGTGTATGTGTGTGTTAACACAGCCGACGTTGAGCCTCCACAACCGCAAATGCGGGCCCTCGCTTCGCGAGGACCCGCATTTGCGGCGAACTGCGTCCCTCGCTTCGCGAGGGACGCAGTTCTTGCGGGCTCGCTACGCGAGCCCGCAAGCGTGAGCAACGACTCGTACGCTCACAACTATATATGTGATAGTATCTATTTATTCTATATTGTGCACCAATTTTTATAACTTTTAAGCGGCGCTATTTCCGGATTAAAATATCCCATTAAAGTTATTTATATTGTTTAGATAATAGTGGTGTCAAGCACCAAGGGTATAATAAGATACAGATCATACCTTTTTCTTCTATTTAATAGGCATTACTGAAACATGGTGGGATGAATCTCATGACTGGACTGTTAAACTGGATGGTTATAACCTATTTAGGAAAGATAGAGCCAATGGTAAAAGAGTAGGAGGGATTTGTCAGTATGTTAAGCCTAAATTTAAGCCAGAGAAGATATTTATGGTGGAACTAGCGGTAATGTTAAATGTTTGTGGGTAGAGTTAAATAGTTAAAAGAATATTTGTAGGAGTATGCTAAAAAAAAAACAAATATGATGAAATGTGATGTAATACAATTATTGTTACAAATTGGAAATGCAGCTAAGCATGGTCAAGTTCTAATAATGGGAGATTTGAATTACCCTGAAATAAACTGGATAAATGAGACCAGCAGTTCAAGGGAGCAGGTTCTTGAGTAAACTAAGGGATCATTATCTGGCCCAGGTTATATAAGAACCTACTAGAAATGAGGCTATCTTGGATTTAGTTGAGGTAATATTGATATAGTATCAAATGTTGAAATAGGGCAACCTTTGGGAAACAGCGATCACAACATTAAAAAAACATAACTGTAAGGGGCTAACGAAACTCCTAATTTTAAAAGAGCAGATTTTAACGGTCTAAGTGCAGCGATACAACGTATAGACTGGGACAGAGAACTGACAGGTAAAAATACTGAACCTAAATGGACAACATTCAAATCCTTACTAAATAAACATACTTATCACCATATACCATGTGGAAATAAAAGTAGAAGGAGCAAATCACATTCAATGTGGCTAAACAATGAATTAAAGATGAAGATGAGGAGTAAAAAACAAGCATTTAAATTATACAAACAAGAGGCTTGCAAAAGGGCTATTAGACTGGCTAAAATTGAAAATGAAAAGTTAGTTGCAAAGGAGAGTAAGACTAACCCTAAAATATGTTTTAAATATATTAATGGGAAGAAGGCCAGGAAGGAAGCTATAGGAACATTATAATTCGACACAGGCCATCTAATAATTAGTGACCAGGAAAAGGCAGATGAGCTAAATAGGTTACTTTCTTCGGTATACACAAGGGAGGTACCAGTGGTTGGGCCACTGCAACATAATGGGGCTACACTACCTTCCCCAAATAACTGTTTAACGCAGGAAGAAATCCAAATGAGGTTGGAAAAAATACATTTTAATAAAGCCCCAGGTCTTGATGGAATACATCCACGGGTACTGAGGGAACTGGGCTCTGTATTAGCAAAACCATTATATCTAATTTCTCAAGATTCCCTCAACACAGGGTCTCTACCACATGACTGGAGAAAGGTAGCGGTGATACCTATATTTAAGAAGGGAGCACAAGCAAATCCAGTTAATTATAGACCAGTGAGTCTCACTTCTGTAGCGGGAAAGCTTTTAGAAGGGTTAATAAGGGATAATATACAAGAATATGTCTATTCAAACAGGATTATAAGTAGGAGCCAACATCGATTTATGAAGCATAGGTCATGTCAAACAAACCCAATTAGTTTCTGTGATGAGGTTAGTAGGAACTTGGATCAAGACAACTCAGTGGATGTAGTGTATTTGGATTTTACAAAGGCTTTCAATACAGTGCCACATGGGAGACTATTGAGCAAACTAAGGGATACAGGAATTGCCATAAATATTTGCTTAAGGATCGAGAGCTGGCTAAAAAACAGGAAGCAAACGGATTGGACGAATGTGATAAGTGGGGTTCCTCAGGGTTCAGTATTAGGTCCCCTCCTTTTTAACATATTTATTAATGACATGGAAGTGGGATTGGAGTGTGGTGTCTCCATTTTTGCTGATGACACAAAGTTGTGCAAGGTAATTAAATCAGAAAAATATGTACTTTCTCTCCAAAGGGATTTTCAAATAATTAGAGGAATGGGCATCTACAGTAAACGGCAGATGAGATTTAATACGAATAAATGTAAAGTTATGCATCTGGGGAGGAAAAATAGCCCTGGGGGCCACAGAAGATCAGCAGGGACCACGGGAGGGCTGCGGGGTTTACAGGGGACCCATGGGGGACCCTCAGAGGTCAGAAGCCTTGATGCCTTGCACCGACTGCACCTTTAGTAGCTCCGCCGCTGCCCTGGAATATACTGAAGTCTTTAAAAATGCTAAGACTTGTAATAGACATCACAACCCGCACGTGGAAGATATATGTATAACTGATACAAAATAATCTCTTATCATAAGATGATATTTAATTTCTAAATATATTAAACTAGCGAATTGCCCGTCAAAAATGATGGGGCAATAAAATTTGAAGCCATGGAAATGCTGTTTGAGACATAATTGAAAACGTTTTGTACTGTGAGGACCATTGCGAGGCTTGGGCTGAGCGCCTTTGGCGCTCATTGCAAGCCTGAGGACCTTCGGCACTCATTGCAAGCTTCTCCTGTTGTTTACTTTTGGTCCTCTGAGAGAAATATATATTTCTATTTATATGTAGTTAAGTAATAATTGATAATTTATTCAATGAATTTAATTATTTATAATTGATATATGCAGCGAGCAATAGGCTGAAGAGCTAATAATCAGTTTGTATTTTTCGTCTGCATAGAATATACATTGTGAGTGTTAGTGCCTTGCTTATAAAGTGTAATGAATGTTTGAACTGTGCATCCTAAATAGGCTGCGTGCGCGAGGTAAAGCCGTTGGTTTATTTTGTAAAGTCGTAATGTTATTAATGTGTTGCGCGTCTCGTGAGCATTTTCCGTCTTTTGTAATAGTGTATCTTGTAGGTTGTAGTGTGATGTGTAAAGTGCTATGCGGTTTGCAGTGTTTTGCGCAGTCAGGAGTCGTGTCTCATTTTTTAATTTTTTTTCGGTGGCCATTTTTTTTCCTGCTTAGGCTATTTACCTGTGGCGAAAATCATCTAAATCAAGTCAAATTTGCGTTTTACCTCACTCACAGACATCCTGGCTGTTGCCCCGTGCTGTCTGTGATGTTTTGGGAATTTTTTGGAGTGTATTTAGTGTGTTTTTCGGGTTTTTGGTTCGGCCGCTAATCTCGTAAACTTTTGCGTCTCGTATCTTTTTTTTTCTAAGTCTCGCGTCTCGTAATTTTTTTTTAAATTCCTGTGTCTCGTATTTTATAGACAGTGTTCATCATCTCAGCAATTTTAATAAAGGCAGTATAAATTACAAGAGATATTAACTACTAGCGTCTTGCCCAACAAAAATGACGGCCAAAAAATTTGAAGCCTTGCAATGCTGGTTGCTACACAATGCGAGGCTCTGCCCTCTCTAACTTGTGGGCCTCACAATGAGCGCCTTTGGCGCTCATTGCGAGCTTCTCCCCCTCTACTTTACAGGCCTCACTATGGTTGCCTTCAGCGCTTTTTGCGAGACCCTTCCCGCCTCTACTTTACATGCCTTGCGATGAGCGCCTTTGGCGCTTATTGCGATCCTCTCCCCTGCCCTACTTTATGGGCCTCACGATGTGTGCCTTTGGCGCTCATCACAAGCCCCTTCAAGCATCTACATTATGGGCCTCAAGGCGCTCATCGCGAGCAGCACAATGAGAGGTTTTGCTGCCTTTGGCCATCCTGCCCTGTGTCTTTTCCACACCTTTCCCTCCCCTGTGTATCCTTCCCCCCTCCCCTGTGTCTCCTTCACCCCCTCCCTCCCCAGTGTCTCCTTTCCCCCTTTCCATCTCCTGTGCCTCCTTTCCCCCCTCCCCTGTCTCCTTTCCCTCCCCCGTGCCTCTTCTCCCCTCTCTCATCCATGCGTCTCATTCCACAATGAGAGGTTTCACTGTCTTTGGCCATCCCGCCCTGTGTCTTTTCCCACGATTTCTCCTTCACCCCCTCTCTCCCGGGTGTCTCCTTTCCCCCTCTCCATCTCCTGTGCCTCCTTTCCCCCCTAACCTGTGTCTCCTTTCCCTCCCCTTTGTCTCCTTTCCCCCCTCTCTCCCTCTCCTGTTTCTCCTTTTCCCCTCTCCCTTTCCCCCCCTCTCCCTCACCTGTGTCTCCTTTCCCCCCTCCTGTACCTCCTTCCCCCTCCCTTTCCTGTGTCTCCTTGTCCCCCCTCTCCCTCCTCTGTGTCTCTTTTCCCGTTCTCTCCCTCTCCCCCATGTCTCCTTCCCCCTTTCCTCCTTGTGTCTCCATTCCCCCTCCCCTCCCTTTTCCCCTTTCTCTCCCTTCCCCTTGTCTTATTTCCCCCTCCCCTCCCTCGTCTTATTCCCCCCTCCTCTACCACCCTTGTCTCACACCTAGATGTACCCTGCCAGCAGCGCCCCACACCGTCTTCTCCTCTGGGTCCTCCGTCCGGAACTAGTTTCTGGATGAAGACGTGCATTGCACATGCGCATCCCACCTGCGCGCTTGATCCAGAAAGTAGTTCCAGCCAGACGGTGGGGAGTACCGTCCGCAAGCTACTGGCAGGGTTTGGAACCAGGTACGGGGTAAGTGCGGGGTCCCGTCAGATCCGGAGAGAGGGAGGATGGAGCAGGCAGGGCCGCTAACCCTGTAAGCAGGTACGGGGCGATCAGTAGAGCCGCAACAATGTAATCAACATCGCAAACGTTACATACACTGATAACTATTATAGTGATATCACTAACTTTGCAAAAATAGTTGGCATATTACAGACATGTACCAGCAGAATCCATTGTCCTGCAGTAATAATATGTAACAGCAAATACTTACATTTGTTGTTTATGTATAAACCAATTGTATATTGGGGTGCCAGTATACAACTACACCTTCCTGTTCAGGGGGAACTTTATTAAGGATCATGGGTACATCTGCATATTCAGCTCTACTTCCTCATTTTGTTAATGTTTTTAAATAGTTTTTTTTTTTTTTTTTATATTGCGCCATTGTTGATATCCGAATTAAAGTTTTGTTATTTTTTTTATGTCTACACACTACTTATCTTGGCTATATTTTATATAGGTTTGGGGATTATGGGTGTTATATTTTGTCGTCAATAAATCCATGATGATTCATTTGATAAAAAGATATATGTACATTATTATTATTTTTATCCTTTATTTGTAACTCACCAACATAGGGCCCTATGTTAATTCCTGAAAAAACAATTGTGAGTGCCCAGTTGATCCTACCTAGCTTTGTTTATCACCCATCCCTAAAACATTACGAGAGAACTGGTACGGGCCACTGCTACAAGCGAACTTCACAAAAAAGCTGAGAAGCAAGGCATAAATCTCCATTGAGTTTTGCACTGATAATAAATTACGAGTTACTCTCTGACACTTTGACACCCAAATCCTATGTTAATATGATTTCACGAATCACCCGCAAATAAGGGCACTGCTGTAACTGCAAAAACCAGAAGAAAGATTTACGAGTACCAAAGACCACTCGCACGTGGTTTTAAAGCCATTGCTGAGTCCTCCAGAAGCATTTAAACTATGACACTATAGCATAAAAAAACACTACAAAATGATGGCATTTCAACATTATTTGACACTTAACAATCCAATATCAACATATGTATAATTAAAACATATGATATTTTACTGGTTGAAGCTATAAAAACAATTGCAACACTTTTTAATATCAAAAAATATTAATAAATAAAAAAATACTATATATAGCTAATGTTTCCTTAAAGCTGCAGTTATTGCCAGTTGTTTCTGCACTTCCCACTCGTTATAAGATTTATAACATTCTCATTTCCTATTGGCTTTTAGACACCTGTCTCGTCTGTAAAGCTTAGTTTGGCTGCTCCCTGCACATAAATCTGTTGAGCCAAGGCAGGATTTACAGCTGTGCACTGAATGTCCTAACCCGGGGGAGTGAAAGATTTACATTAGTGTAGGAGTTAGGGAAAAAAGCTCTAACTTAGAGCACCTGATTTACATAGGGCTCATATTCCTTAGCACACAGGGGTTGAGTACAAGGCCAAAAGCTATTTTAAAACATTGGAAAAGAATAGAGGTTCCTGTCTTTGAGCTTAAAATTAAACTTACATAGTGCTTTCCCTAAAGCACCTAACAAGATTCAAAACTCACAAATGCACAATCTAAATGACTATTTATGCTTGTTCTGGGATTATGTTTGTGCAGTCTCTAATTGAATTATTATTAAGAGAATAAAGAGAATAAAGCAACAAATAATAATTTTCTAAGAATAAATATTTTAGATGCAGTACTGAGGAGCCCACTCCTCTTATAGTTTAAATAGAAATTGTAAATTATTTCCTTTAAATTCCTGCATGCTGAGCCTTTCTCAACCCTACTAGCAACATAGGACAGGATTTAAGGCCTATGCCTTGAAAAATGACAAAAAGTCCAAACCTGCAATGTTATTCTGTCATCATGTGAAAATAAATTAATAGATATATATTTTAGAAACAATCCAGTGGATGTGTCTGTTTCAGAACAGAAGTTGCTGAGAGGACGTGATTATATTATTTTCTTATTAATAAATATATAACACTAGCGACTTGCCCGTCAAAAAATGACGGCAATGAGATGTGTATGTTTGTAAATTTCTTTATTTAGTAATATACGTATTTGACACTTGTAAGGTTTTAGTTATGTCTAAATAAGTACAATTCTTATATTAAACATGTTTATTTTTTTTACATTTTCTTTTCTTCTTGAGTAACTGTTAAAGAGTTTTGTAGTAAAAGTATTAACATTTGAATGTAAGAACAGTTGAACTTTAGATTAATCAGTATTGTAAACTTGAGGTAATGGTTTCTTAACATGCAACTTGTAGCTCAAGAACTGTTAACGTAAATATACATTGAATCCAGAGGAAGGCAAACAGTAAAACCCTGTTTGAAACTTAGCCAATTGTATAAAAGCGGGGGAAAAATGAATTCCTTCCTGACCCCATTAACTGGCGATCGGATTACTCCCTTGATTAATGCTTAACATGAAATACAACATTTACATTGTGCCTGAAAACGTGCTTGTGTTCTTAACATGAACTTTGTAATATGTCTAAGTAAGGAACTTGAAAGTATATTTTTGGAAACTTGAACATTCTTATCTGTCTATGTAAGGAACTTGAAAGGATTTAACATTTTCTTTTCTTTTTGAATAACTGTTAAAGAGTTTTGTAGTAAAAGTATTAACATTTGAATGTAAGAACAGTTGAACTTTACATTAATCAGTATTGTAAAGTTGAGGTAATGGTTTTTTAACATGCAGCTTGTAGCTCAAGAACTGTTAACTTAAATATACATTGAACAGAAACAGTAACATAGTTAATTAACATTTGAACAGAATTTGTTAAAATAATGCAAGGCAAGTGTTTTGTGGGGGTAATCATGCATAAACAGTACTTCCATGAATTATGACTGAATTATTTATTTATTGTTAGTTTTCAATAGTTCACCTTTGTTTGTTGGTGTAGTAATTCTTTTAAATGCCACATAGAGTTTCCTCTGTGGAAAAGTGGTTCTCTAAAAAGAGAACGCGAGAAACAGAGAGGAAGCAAAACAACATAGCTCCCAGCAATAAAGCTTTAAAAAGCATGAAAATTATATATAAAGTATCTTCTCTATCATTAAATCAACAAATTTGCACACAGGAGGACCCAGCTGGCTTTCAAAATCAAGTTTGGCAACTTTTTTCCTGAGATTTGCAGCTGAACCAGAAAAAAGGAGTCTCTGAAACACTGATAAACAACATGCCTACTTAAGGTTGGTAATGACTCATATTGCCTGTCTGTTTCAAACCTATACAATTCTTTGCCTTATACTACTGGAGATCTAGTCTGTGTGATAATCTAAAGATATGGTACACAATAAACTGTATTACTTTTTAAGAGAAGAAGACCCAGCAGCTTATCTCTCAAAGCTATAATATATGAAAGAGGGTGTGTGTTTCTGGTGAAAAAAACATTTAAGACCATATATAAAGTGACTTATCTATCACCAAATTGATATATATGACCAGGATTGTGCACAGGAGGACCCAGCTGGTTTTAAAAATCAAGTTTTGGGATCCAGAAGCTGTAAGTAGCACCCTAACAAGAAGAGACTGTGTGAGAGGCCCAGAAAAGATTAGGTTTGTAGTGTTTTTAGTAGCAGCAAGGCTGTAGAGGCACTAAAGGGAGGCTTTAATACTCTTGGCTCCCAAAAGCTCAGGGACCTGTACAGTTAAAAACACTCCAAAGGGACACTAAAGGGTGACCTCACTGCTCCCTGACTCAAGTAATAGAAGGGCTTGCTCAGGACTTTAAGATTCTAAGGCCTAGATACTGACCCTAAGGGGACAAAGACTTTGCACTGCTTATAAGACTGCAGAAGGGGGCATACAACCTCTTTATTTTCATCTTCATTACTACTGCCTCATTACTAACGGTAACAAGATTTACCTTTCCTTATATAACTGCTTCAGCCGTGGCCTGTGCTCAGTATTGGTACAACAACAAACCAAACATCCTATTATCACTGCACCACCTACTGGTGCTCAGAAAATAGTGCAGTCCAGCACTCAACAAGATACATCACCCGCACCAGACAGAGCATTGACGCCATCTAGTGGGACATTGATGAAAGCAGCTTGGGCCTACTGAGAGCACAGGATTGACAGAGCTCAACAATACATTGAGATGTAACTACAGCGGCCCTACATGGTTCTAGCCGGCAAGGACCAAAAAAAACACCAAGACAACATTACAGGAACTTGGTGTATCCCGACAGCACCAAACACAGCAGATCTAATTACCTGAGAGGATATAGCTGAAGCGGAGGGTTCTCATCAGAGCAACTGGCTAAATGCCTAGGCATCCAACAGCCAACCCGGAGACAATCAGCGGCGCAGAAATGGGGAAAAATAAAAAATCCTTACCGTCAAAAAAAATTGACGAGCATTTTAAAACTCTGGAAGCATTGGAAACACCGGCACAAGATCTCGCCTCAGAGCAATCGGACATCTCAGATTTAGACTCTCAGGAGGTAACCTTACAGCCGGAGGTATCCATCAATAGTGCCTCAATGGCAAGAATTGAAGCGCTCCTGGCTTCCCATATCAACGGAGCAGTCACGGCACTGCAAAAAGACATACAAGAGATCGGACAGAGGACCCATCAACTTGAGGAAACCATGGACCAAGTGGTAGAGGCGCAGGAGAAGGACAGGGCCAACATTGCTGGCAATTCCTAACGTATCTCGGATATAGAAGATAAGTTGGAGGACTTGGAGAATAGATCCAGAAGATTTAATTTGAGGATTAGAGGCGTCCCCACGGCTATAGTCGATCTACCACGCTACCTTAAGGGCACTATAGATGAGATCCTCTCAGGATACCCGGACCAAGAGTGGGAGGTAGAGCGAGCGCACAGAGCCCTTGGGGGGAGCCGCAATCAAGACCTCCCTAAAGACATCATTGTCAGGCTTCTGCGCCAACAATACAGAGACCTGATCCTCGCAGCTACCCGCAACAAGACCTCGATCAGTGGTCCTGACGGGGCTAAGCTCCAGTTTTTTGCGGATCTTTCTCCAACTACGCTACAAAGACGGAGGCTGATGAAGCCGGCCCTGGAAGTGCTACTACGCCATGGCATCAGATATCGCTAGGGATTCCCCTTTGCCCTGATCTTTTCTGTGGGAGGTATCCAATATACAACAAGCTCCCTAGATGACTGCCAAGAGCTTCTTAAGCGTCTAGAACTAAATGGGGGGGACCCAGCCCCTATGGCATCTGCTTCAGCAACTTTGCCTCTTCCAAAGAGACAATGGTCTGAAGTGACCAGACAAAAGAGGCCTGCTGATCACGTCTCAAAAACTGCCAACAGACGCCCCAGCCAAAACATGGACACGCTGACACACTAGCACAATTGTCTTTATCCTCAGGACTGTTCAAAACGAGGGTTCGACTAAAGAGGCACCATGCTATCAAAAAGTCCTGTTTCCTTTTTGCTTTTTTTTGTTTGCTTTTTTGCTGCTACCTAGGGGAGACTCTCAGGAAGGTTGCTCAGAACTGAGCTAACTGTTCTGTACTACCTTTCCCCCCTACTTCTTGCCTTTTGGGCTGGCTCCCGGAGGAACTCAGGACTTTTGCTACGAGTTGTACCCAGTTGACAAAAGACTTTTGAACTGTTATTAACCCATGCTTTGCTTTTCCTTCCTACCTAGCAGGTTGTAGTAGATTGTTAAAGAAACACCTACTGTTGCTAATTGAGGGAATAATACTTAGCCCGGCGAGACCCCTCTGGCTGGTCTAGGTTTAGCTGTTTCTACTGTTTATAATTTATGTAAAGAGTTTTGTTATTAATGTTAGCACAAATTATTTATAGATCTGGCTACTCTATTACGGTAACACTCCTTTTTATCTTATTTATAATTGTCCTTGCCGGTAGGACCTGAAGCGGAACCTGCTAGTACTTTAACGGATTGACAGGAATAGGTTAGGGCTAGAGGTCCTAAGAATGCTTGATTTTTCAATAACCACTCTATTTGTTCTTCTCACAACTTTCTGTATTTGTGCTCACCTACCATTTACTTACCAACCGGTGCTCAACCACCCTCTACTGGGTTCGGAACTAAGCAATTCACTCTCTGATTACTGTGTCCCTGCCAAAGCATACATTTTTAGAGTATATCTAAGCTGGGATCAGCTAATTACGCTGCTTACCCGACCTCCTAATGTCAATCACCATCCAAATAATTTAAACTACCCACATCCTTTGCCTACTCGCCCCCTGCGCCCCTTTAGCATTCCCGGGGTCTCAGGGCATAAGCGTAATGATCCTTATTTGGTGGAGGCTCTAGTGGCTGCCTGTTTGCAGGTCAACGGGCACAATCTAATCCCATTCATAATTACATTATCCGAGCCAAAATTAAGCCAACTGTTTTTTATGATAAGGCACCAGGGGGTGGCATCTAAACTCACGCACTTTTGCTTTTATATTCTAACTAGAATCAAGACTGCTAGAACTCGCTGACCAAGGGCACAGCCACTTCAACACCTCCAGAAGGAGGAGCCGCTCCTCACTCCCTCCTCGACAGCTCGCCGGAATGGTAAAGCTAATTCAGCATATCTGACAGACACCTTATTAATTTACCCATGCCCATAACAGTACTCACTCACAACGTGAAGGGCTTTAACTCTCCTTTCAAGCGGAGGAAGGCCTTTTTATACTATAAGACTTACAAACCATCTGTAATATTCCTACAGGAGACCCACTTCGCTAGGCATAAGACCCCTACATATCTTAATAAAGATTACCCTCAATTCTTCCATTCCACCCACACTTCAAAAAAAGAGGGAGTAGCAATATTGCTACATAGGAACCTCCAATTCCAGTTAACATCCAAACTGGTAGACCGTGAAGGGTACTTTATTATTATAAAAGGTACAATCTTGGGAAACACGATTTCTCTGGCTTCCTTTTATGCCCCCACAACGGCACCACATAAGGCCCTAATAAGATTTTTAAGGGCACTGGAAGGGGGGGACTGGGGGAACTTAGTGGTAGGAGGGGATTTCAATTTAGTCTTAGACCCAAAGGCGGAGAAATCTAGGGCTCCAGTGAGTGACCGATTCTCCAACAAAATTAGACAAATTAAGAAACTCCTGCACTCTGTTAGCCTGGTAGATGCCTGGAGCGGACTTCACCCGAGAGGGAAAGAGTTTACTTTTTATTCACACACACATGGCTCCTACTCGCGCATTGACACTATTTACATTAGCAGCTCACTTCTTGACAGCTCACACAGAGCGACTATAGTGCCTTGCACTTGGTCCGACCATTAAGCAGTTTTATTGGAAGTGGACATGGGAAGTCAATTCAGCATACCTTACACCTGGAGGCTGAATGAATACCAAATCTCACTGCCTTCAACTCAGGAGCAGATAGAGAGAGAGTGGCTAGACTTCTTTGGGTCCAATGCGGGCAGGGAGAAGGGAGCGGGATGGGTTTGGATGGCACATAAAGCCTTTATAAGAGGAGTGTGCATCAAATTGGCTTCTCAGTTCAAAAAACAGAATCTACAAAGGGAGAGAGATCTTGCGAGCAAATTGGCACGAGTGGAGCTTCGAAATCAGCTCTCCCCTCCTCCTCCCTGAGAACAGAGATAGACAAGACGACGCTGGAGCTAGATAGCGTATTGTCCATAAAAATGGACAAGGCACTGAGACGGACGCAGCATTTGTTTTACAATAAAGCGAATAAACCGGATAAATTGTTAGCCAGAAGCCTGAGAGCAAAGTACGCCCAATCCAGGATTTCCCAAATCAGGAATAAAGAGGGCGACCTCATATATAGCCAAAATGAAATACAAAAAGTTTTTAGGGAATATTACCAAAATATATACTCCACTAAACAGGTGGCCATGGAAAATAACATTGCTTCTTACTTAAACTCACTGGACCTTCCTCAGATTTCGCCCGCTGACTTACACTCTCTAAATAAGGAAGTTACTATCAAGGAAGTTCTAGAAGCGATTAAGGAACTTAAACTAGGAAAATCCCCGGGCCCGGATGGGTTCACCAATATCTACTATAAGAAATTCTCAACACTTCTGGCTCCTCATCTATGTAATCTCTTTAACTCGATACTGAGAGGGGAGATTACCCCCCCCCAGAACTAAACCATGCTGACTTAACAATAATCGATAAAGAGGGTAGAGATCAGAGAGATGCCAAGAACTATAGACCTATCTCACTGCTTAATGGGGATGTCAAGTTGCTTGCCAAGATCTTCTCTCAAAGGATCTCAATATTCCTTCCCTCCTTCATTCACAAAGACCAGTCAGGGTTCATCCCGCATAGACAAACTGGCGACAACATCAGAGAACTCTAAATGCCATCCATTTGGCTAGGTCTATGGGGTCCCCGGTCTGCCTGCTTGCATTGGACATAGAGAAAGCGTTTGACACCTTAGAGTGGCCCTCTCTATTTGCCACGATAGCAAAGTTTGGGTTTGAAGGCAACTTCTTAAACTTATTACACACTTACTACACGCTACCCAAGGCCACTTTAAAATTACCAGGCTCCCAAACGGCTAGTATTAATATAGAGAGAGGCACGATACAGGGGTGCCCTCTGTCCCCGCTGCTCTTTGCTTTGGCCATAGAGCCCTTGGCCCAGGCGATAAGAGCAAACTCCTCTATAGAGGGGGTGCGGGTGGGACATCAGCATCTAAAATGTTCTTTGTTTGCTGATGACCTACTGTGCACCCTCTCGAATCCTGACTCCTCCATAGACGCCCTACTGGGCACAATCAATGAATATAGCACTCTCTCTGGACTGAGATTGAATCATAGCAAGACAGAAGCCTTAAGTGTGGGCATTCCTGGGGACATCTTGGACCAACTGAAAAGGGTACACAACTTTCTATGGCCTGCCTCTTACATTAACTATTTAGGGATAAAGTTGACTAACTCACTAGCGGATATTTATAAAACCAATTACCCACCCCTATTTAAGACTCTTCGAAGGGACTTAGACAGCTGGACAAAAAGGCAGATTTCGTGGACGGGCCGAATAGCCACGGTCAAGATGAACATCTTGCCGAGGCTGCTTTATCTGGCCAGGACTCTGCCGATCCAAATTAATAACAGGGAATTGGCACAGTTTCAAGCCCAGGTCTTTAGATTTGTTTGGAGGAATAGACCTCCTAGGATCGCCAGACATACTATGTATAAACATAAGTCTAGAGGAGGATTATCCTACCCTAATTTCAGTACCTACTTTAAGGCAGCTCAAATTGCCTCTATACCGTTAATACATTCTACCACCCTACAGCCCAATTGGGTTTTTATTGAAGAGCTACAAATGGCCCCATTAAAATGGGAAATCATTTTATGGGCTCCGAGTTCCCAAATGTTTGACTCCCTAATCCATAACCCTATAACTAAATTTACGCTGAAAATATGGAAATGGGCTAGGAAGGAACATAAACTGATTCACCCCGTATCACCTCTTACTTCAATCTTTACATCAATCTCTCTAGCGACCACCCTTACAGCTGACTCCAAAGCATTCTGGACCACACACAATGTAGACAAACTTGAGGCATGGTTTGAGGGCGACAGAATTATTTCTTGGGCAGAAATGAACAGGAAAATAGGGATACCACACCAAGAAATGTTTAACTACATCAAAATTAGACATTGGGTTGAGGAGATACATAGGATTCATGGCCCGCCCAAAGAATCGTGGATGTCAATAATATGTAAAAACACAAACTTAACTAGAGGAACCTTAGGCTCACTGTACACTATGTTTAATGCCCCAAAGGCTTCGTGGAAGCCTGCTTACACATTGAAATGGGAGATAGACATGCAACAAAACTGGGAGGGGGACAAATGGGCGGAATCCTTTCTGAGCCTATCTAAAGGCTCATATAACTATAGCTTGCTAGAAACCTCGTTGAAAATCTTACACCGGGCATACATGACTCCTGCCAGGCTAAATAAGCTATCTCCAACAACTTCAGATAGGTGCTTTAGAGGATGCCAGGGAAGGGGAGACTTTATTCATACGTGGTGGAAATGTCCTAGAGTGGCTAATATTTGGATTGAAGCTACCAAATTAGCTTCACGGATTCTTAAATCTCCCCTAGAACCATCAATCTCGACTTGTCTGTTGGGAATTCATTACCAGGGGCTGGGTAATAAGGGGAACAAATTGGCCCAAATGATTTTTTTAGCCTCCAAAAATATAATTGCTAGAAGATGGAAAAGCAGTCATATCCAATTTCAGGAAGTCATAAACAAAATAAATTATCTTTGCATTAACGAAAGAATGACTCACACTTTGTTGGACACTCACCAAATTTACCTAGAAATTTGGGGACCTTGGATTCAGTCTCCAGATAGCACATTGTAAGGTCTGGACAGGAAAGAGCATTACACTTTGGCTAACAGCGGTGGCTTGTCCGGGGAGCGGAGTGTGGAGCGGACTGGAACGGGTAGAGCTGGGAAGCGGAGAGGCAACTCATCTAGACGTCAAAAGGTACTGAGGGTGGCACGGGAGATCATAGGAATGGATGTAGTGAGGAACATTTAGGAGTGGAACTTTAATTGTGTATTTACTTAAAACCATAACCAAAAAAGGAAAAAAATGTGAGATATCTGGCTTAATGATTGTTTATTGATATGAATACTATATTTTAATAACAATAGACACAATTATCTCAATAATTTCAGTTAACAGATGTTTGCAATGTAATTGTTTGTTATGTAACATAAAAGCTGTTGAATAAAAAATCTTTGAAACAAAAAAAAAAGAGAACGCGAGACCTTAAAGTTGGTCCGCGATGTGTAACCACTGTTCTCTATGTGTTTTCCAATTTGATGTAGTTTAATTTGAAAATATTGTTGGTGTAAACCTAATTTCTGTGGCGTAATAATGAGCTTTTGAAGGAAACGGATAGTTCTGTGTACTTTTTCACATGTTTTTATGGTTATATTGTTGTTTTTTTGCTTTTTGCGTTTGGTTTTAAAATGCTTTTGCATGGCTTTTGTTTGTTTGATGGAAAGTTACAGTACTTCATAGTAGACTGTTTTTAGTAAAAATGCGTCCATCCTCTAATAAATCACCTTGACTTTCAATGTAAACTTTAATAGCCTGTGGATTTTTGCACCGTGAGGCAACGTACAATTGGCCACGTGCAAATACTGGTTGTTCTAAGAAAATATCCACAGATTTGAAAGTTTGTCCTTGTGATTTATTAATGGTCATGGCAAATGCCATAATGATGGGAAATTGTCTTCTTTGAAGTATAAAAGGGAGACTACTTTCACTTGGTGCTAAATCTATCCTTGGTATGAAAACTCTCTCTCTCCTTTATGGGTACCAGTTAAAATTTCCGCATCTATGTAATGGTCCAATTAATCTTGTCCCATTGCATAGGCCTTTTTTTGGGTTCATATTTCGCAGTAACATGACAATTGCCCCTTTCTTTAGCTGCAAAATATGTGGTGGCATTCCAGAAGGAGTTAAGGAGTTTATGAATTCAGTTGAAACGTTTGCCTGGCTTTCTTTGTCATCAGCAAGTACAGAATCAGCACTGTTATAATTTCTTTGGGGTGCATTAATTTTTTTAAATATTTACATCATTGAGGATTAATGCATCCTTATTTTTACATGTTAGTATGACTTGGTTGGCAAGTTCAGAATAGTCCTGGTTATTTATCGTACTTTCAAATATATATATATATATATATATATATATATATATATATATATATATATATATATAAATATATAAGATCTTGGTGACAAATCATATGAGGTGGGATGTGCACAGTGTCGTCAGGTAAATTTGGTATTTTTTCAGTTTTTCCTTCTCCAATTTTAATAAACCAATCATTGAAATCATTTTGGCCTTCTGATCTCAAATTTTGTTGTAGTTGAAGATGGGTAAAATGTTTCCATAGTGTACTTGACTTTATACAGGTTTCGATAATGTCAGTTCGATTTCCATGTACAACGACAGGTAATGTTTGTCTAAAATCGCCACCTAACAACATTACCTTTCCACCAAATGGCAAAGTATTATCCATGACTTCACAAAGCCAACAGTCAATACATTGGAGGGCATAGCATGACAACATTGTAGCCTCATCTATTATAATTAATTTACTTTTTTTGCTTGTAATGATGTCATACAAATATCTGACACTGATGTTTCTAAAATAGGCACTGGCAGTTTAAACCCACTATGTACAGTTCTTCCACCTTCTAACAAAAATGCAGCAATTCCGGTGGTGGCAAATGCGAGTGCTATTAGACCTTGTGCTCGTACAAAACTCATCATTAAATTATATAGATATGTTTTCCTGATACGCCAGGTCCATCAAGATAGAAATAATGCTCTTTGACCATGTCATCATCTAGTGCATTTTTTATGACATTAAATGCATGCAATTGTAATGTATTTAAAGTTGCAAGTCTTTCTTCTGTCCTTTTTACTTGTAGTTGAATGTCATAGTCTTCAAAGTTTATCTATAATACCTAGATCAGGCAGATTAAAACTTGCACAACTTAATCCATGAGTTAAAAATACTTCTTGGATTTCCATTAATGCTTTTAAGTGTGCAATGGGTTCATTGTATCGCTGCATAAAGTCTTCAGCCATATTACTTTTAAATGTGTCCCACAAAGCTAATGCATTTGGAGCATTTGAGAAGATACAAATGAATGCAAATTGTTCCCTCATCTGCCGTGGCATTTGACATAGTGCTGCTTCTTCTAGACATCTTTCCCATTCTGTATCATCAGCTAGTAAGTTTCTATGTCTGGCAGCTAAATGAAAGCATTCATATACTATGTCATTAAAAGTTCTTAAGTGTTCAAAACTTTGTGCACCAGGAACATTTAAAAGTAGTAGTCGTAAGCAGAAACGTTCAAGGTCTCTTGGACTTACCGTGTAAATTCTTGGTATTATTTTATTTCCTCTTGTTTTTCTTGGTCTCCATAATCCATTCACAAAAACATAGTGATATGGAATTTCAATATATAAGAATTGTGTTGCTTGTGAATCTGTAGAATTTAATTGAAACCATGCAGTTAGTGTAGTGTGACGATGCTCACTTTGGGCTAATGCATTAGTTTCATTTCCAGCATGGAAATACACTAAATGTCTTTGTGGGAAATGTACTGCTAATCTATATACTGCATGTGATCTACCGTGCATTTCAAAATTTAAAAGCCGCCACATAGCTTCTGGTGCACTGACATAGCGAGCATCTACATGAGATGCAAGTTCATTATGTACTAACTCAGTGCTTTCGATATTGTCTGCACTTTTGACAACTACAGTAGCTGCATCATAGCCTTTGTAAATATATTTGTAGACATATTTAATTATTTGATGGAAGTGCAGGCTTCTACATTAATGTGTGCATTATACTTCATAAGTAAATGTGGATTGTATGGTACCAAATATCTATTGTCAACCTTTTTGCCACGAATAATGGCACTATCTCCTTCTCTTCTGCTATATAATGGATAGCCATCACAATTGGCATAAGTTTTGTCTCTATAATCTTTAGAAAATTCTTTTTTACATTTATTATTTTCCATACATGGTGATTGTGGATTAAGCTCGCCACAGTGTCCATGAATCATCCGATGAGTTACAATCTCATATAGTTTACCATATAGTTCTGGATCTGGTAGTTCAGCAACAATAACTGAATCCACTTTGTCTCCAGTATCTAATTTATCTTTTTCTTGAAGGATTCTCAGAAGATGTGCATGTGGAAGGCCTCTTTTTTTAGATTCAATAGTATATACATAAGCAAGACATTTGCCAAATAAGTGACTTATAGTGATGTCACGTATTAATTAATTTAATTTGATTTTGAAAACTCTGGCTACTAAATCTGGTCTATCGGAAGCAGTTTGGCCAAGAAGTTAATTTTGTGTAATTTCTGGCCATTGGGGATTACATGTAAATTTAATAAATAAATCGGGTTTTCCAAATTTGGTGACAATAGCCATGGCATCATTGTATCTTTCTCTCATATTGCGAGGAGATCCCTGGAAAGAAGATGGTAAAATGATGGCTTTGCCAGCTGTCATGTCTCTGCTTGTAGCCACGTCAGCGACATAATCCATTAATCCACAATACTGTTCTACACGTAGTTTATCTTGTTGATATTTTATGAAGTTTAAATTATTGGCCTCAACTTGCAAATCGGAATCAATAATCCATTGTCGTGTTAGTTTTCCGCCACATAAAATTAGATTAAATGTATTTTGAATGGCAATTTGAGCTACCGTATATACTCGACCTGAGTATAAGCTGAGGCACCTATTTTACCACAAAATACTGGGAAAAATGAGTGACTCAAGTATAAGCCGAGGGTGGGAAATGTGCTGCCCCCTGTGTCCCTCTTGTGCCCTCTGTGTCCCCCTCTTGTGTGCCCTTTTCTTGTTTCCCCCTCTCTCTCCCCTGTGTCCCTTCTCCCCTCTGCCTTCCCTGTGTCTCTTCACCCCTCTACCTTCCCTGTGTCTCTTCCCCCTCTTCCTTCCCTGTGTCTCTTCCCCCTCTCCCTTCCCTGTGTCTCTTCCCCCTCTCCCTTCCCTGTGTCTCTTCCCCCTCCCTTCCCTGTGTTTCTTCCCCCCTCTCCCTTCCCTGTGTCTCTTCCCCCTCCCTTTTCTGTGTCTTTTCCCCCCTCTCCCTTCCCTGTGTCTCTTCCCCCTCCCTTCCCTGTGTCACTTCCCCCCTCTCTCCTCCCTGTGTCTCTTCCCCCCTCTCTATTCCGTGTGTCTCTTCCCCCCTCTCCCTTCCCTGTGTCTCTTCCCCCTCCCTTCCCTGCGTCTCTTCCCCCTCCCTTCCCTGTGTCTCTTCCCCCTCTCCCTTCCCTGTGTCTCTCCCCCCCTCACTTATCACCATCCTCAACCCCCTCCTCATTCTCAACCTCCCTCCTCAACCCCCCTCCTCATTCTCAACCTCCCTCCTCATTCTCAACCTCCCTCCTCAACCCCCTCCTCATTCTCAACCCCCCTCCTCATCCTCAACCTCCCTCCTCATCCTCAACCTCCCTCCTCATCCTCAACATCCCTCCTCATTCTCAACATCCCTCCTCATTCTCCCTCCTCAACCTCCCTCCTCAACCCTCCCATCCTCATCCTCAACCCCCCATCCTCAACCCCCTCCTAACCCTCTCTCCTCAACCCCCTCCTCATCCTCAACCCCCTCCTCAACCTCCCTCAACCTCTCTCCTCAACCTCCTCCTAACCCTCTCTCCTCAACCCCCTCCTCATCCTCAACCCCCTCCTCAACCTCCCTCAACCTCTCTCCTCAACCTCTCTCCTCAACCTCCCTCCTCATCCTCAACCTCCCTCCTCATCCTCAACCTCCCTCCTCAACCTCAACCCCCTCCTCAACCCCCCAATACTCATCCTCAACCCCCCTCATCCTCAACCCCCCCTCATCCTCAACCTCCCTCCTCATCCTCAACCTCCCTCCTCATTCTCAACCTCCCTCCTCAACCCCCTCCTCATTCTCAACCCCCCTCCTCATTCTCAACCTCCCTCCTCAACCCCCCTCCTGAACCTCCCTCCTCAACCTCAACCCCCCTCCTCATCCTCAACCTCCCTCCTCATCCTCAACCTCCCTCCTCATCCTCAACCCCCCTCCTCATCCTCAACCTCCCTCCTCATCCTCAACCTCCCTCCTCATCCTCAACCCCCCTCCTCAACCCTCCTATCCTCATCCTCAATCCCCCTCATCCTCAACCCCCCCATCCTCAACCCCCCATGCTCATCCTCAATCCCCCTCCTAAACCCCCCTCCTCAACTTCATCCTCCCTCCTCATCCTCAACCTCCCTCCTCATCCTAAACCCCCTCCTCACTTTACTCCTCTAAATACCTCCCCCTCTCCCTTTCCCCTCCCTTCCCTTCATCTGCAGCTTCTCCTCCTGCCTCCGCTCCTTCCTGCGTCGGCACCCGGTATATGCTAATCACGTGAAGTCACATGCGCGCCACGTCATTAGCATATACCGGGTGCCGAAGCAGGAAGGAGCAGAGGCCTGGAGGAGAAGCTACAGATGAAGGTAAGTGAGGGGAAAGGGAGTGGGGGAGGTATTCAGAGGGGTAAAGTGAGGAGGGGGGTTTGTAATGAGGAGGGGGATTAGAATGAGGATGGGGGTTTGAGGATGAGGAGGGGAGGAAAAGAGACACGGGGGTTAGAGAGACACAGGGGTAGAAAGACATGGGGGTAGAGAGACATGGGGGGGGTTAGAGAGACACAGGGGGTTAGAGAGACACGGGGGGGTTAGAGAGACAGGGGGAAGGAGGAGAGTGACTCGAGTATAAGTCGAGGGATCCCTTTTTAGCCTTAAAAAAAGGGCTGAAAAACTCAGCTTATACTCGAGTATATACGGTACTTTAAATTCAAGCATGGAAATATTATTTCATATACGGACTTTAGCATTTTGGTAACTGGGAAGGGTTAATTTTGGTTGCCAACCTGCTTCTTCGTGTGGGAAAGAAATGGGATATGTCATTGGATCTAAATTAGTACTTAAGATACTGATATTAATGAATGGTTGCTCCTCATTTCTGGGATATATTCTAATGTCTCTTTGAAATGGTTCTCCTTCCTCATTTTGAAACACTATTGCAACCTCATTTGATGTTGGCAAGTTATAACGGCGTTTATCAGTATGTTTATCTCTTTTAAGCACCATATTGACCTTTGGGATTGGTAATTGATGTCTTTCTGCATGAAGTTGTTGTTCCTTTTTTACTTCTGCCAAATTTTTATAAGCTTGAGTGTAGGGGTTATTGGCCATAATTTTATCTAGCTCTATAAAAACACTGGGTAAGCATTTTTTATTTTCTTGCAGCTGCATACATTGGTCAACAGCTTCCATTGTATCTAGGACATATAGTTGAGCAAATTTCCTCTGGATGTAAATGGGAAGTACGATGGTAAATTTGGCCTTGGACTTTAAAGCAGTAAGTACCATGTCCTGGTACATTAGCAGCTAATGTTGCCCCCATAGATGCAAAGGATATGGCACTATTGTAGGATCTTATGTTTGTCTTGAATTTTTTGTAGTTTGGTAAAGTAGGTTCAGTCTTAATGTTTTGTAAATATATTGGGAACTGCTTTCTTTCTGGAAGTTTGACCTTGCCTTTTTGACAGCAACTAATGAATTGTCCATATCTGGGTCTTTCCTGTTTAAAATGATAAGCCTCACAAAACTGATTTAGAATATTCATGTCACCACAATTATGAACTTCTACTGCTAAAGACTTGAGTAAAGGACAATTTGAAGAGCATATATCGGTTTCAGTTTCTAATTCATCATTTGAAATGTTATGTGATGTTTGAGGAACTGGTTCTAAATGCTTTTGTTTTTTAGTGTCTTTTTTGGGTGTATCTTTTATTTTTTCAGCTGATAGTCTTTTGCTTGCAAGTATTTTCCGTTCTTTTTCTCGTCAAATTTCCTTCTGCTCCGGCGTCTGCTGCTTTGCCCATCTTTGTTTTCGTTCTCTAGCTTGACGTCTTATATTTTCCTGTTTGGTCTCGTTATCAGCCATCTTAATCTGTAAATGAAAATAATGTATCATTAGTTTAGTTTTTTTTTTTTTTTAAACTTCTTTTTTTATTTTTTTATTTACATTATATATCAAAATATACAGAAATAGTCAACAGTATAGCATTTATAAACGTGTCTATACAACAGTGAACAAATCTGTGGTTTATCCTAAACAGTTCGAACAAGTATGTTAACAGATATGAAGATATAACTTGTGGCTCTCCTAGGTCTTGAGCTCTACAGTTGATATTGGGGTCAATATATCTATCTTATGAGAATATTTTCTTGTCCCTTTCCTCCAAATAGTTTTATATGAGAGTCTCAGAGTTAGTCCCTGCAGGACAAAGTTATCTACCAGAGCATTTAAAAGCAAGGTGTCTACATTTATAAATTACATTTCTTTCTTTGCTCTTATCAATTTACCGCAAAAAACCTACTAGTTGGTCTAGTCATTCTCAGACTCACCTCGTTTTGGACCTCTAACTTTCCAGATGTCCCAGCAGGAGGCCCATCGTTTGTATCTCGCATCGAACTCCGCCGAGAAGTGGCTCATGGTTTGAATGTGATCAATTTTCTGTAGAACTTCTTTAAATGTAGGGTCAGTGTGTTTCCAATGTTTGGCTATTATGCATCTAGATGCCAAGTATAACTGATTGGTCAGGAATTGCTCACTCTTTGTTAGTGTTGTGTTTGGGAGTCCCAATAGTGCTTCTTCTGGTTTTTGCTCTAATGTTTTCCCCCACAGTTTACCTAATGTATTGTATGTTGCCTGCCAAATATGTTTAATTTTGGTGCAGTCCCACAGCATGTGAATTAGCGAACCTACATGTCCACAACCTCTGTAGCATTTGTCAGAGAGTGATTTGTTTGAGTGGTGAAGTCTCGCTGGTGTGAGGTACCACCTCATCACAGTTTTTAGTGCGTTCTCTTTTAAGGTGATATTTAAGGATGAAATGTTAGCTTGCTTGATAACTTGACTCCATTGTTTATCATCTAGTGTGATCTGTAATTCTGATTCCCACTTCTCCTGATAGTGTGGTTTCTTTTAGCTAGACCCCTCAGATAGGTGTTTGTATATAACCGAAATGTTGCCCTTGCCTCCAGGGTTGTTAATGCAACATTGCTCATATACTGATTTTCTATTCTGACTATTTGATTTTGCATTCTGAAATATCGTTTGTTTGATTATCATCAGATTAATCCATTCATTGTTAGGTATTTGGTTCAGTGTGCCCCCTTGTGCCAGAGTCCAGGTGTCTGCGACTATAGTCAGATCTTTCTGTATCCACCATTTCATCTGGGAGGTTTTGGTGGCGTGGCCTTCCTTATGGGATTGCCAAAGAGGGGTTAACCCCTAATGACTGCTTATTGGGCTGCCCACACTCCCCCCCTGCCCACCTCGCTTCCACTATTGAGTGCGAAGTAGTCGTCTATCGCTCTGGTAATTTTGTCTTTGGAGGTTACGTCATTGAGTAGGTGTGGGTTTAAGGTCCATGAAGGGGATCGTCCTGATGGGATGAAGCCATTCAGGGAAACCAGAACCAAGTCATGGCCCGACCATGCAATGGGGTGTATATCTGCACCCATTAAGTTATGGGTTAGTCGTTGCTGTATCAGCACATGGTCGATCCTTGAGTGGGACTGGTGTCTGGGGGAGAAGAAGGTGTATGTCCTGTCCGAGGGATTTATTACTCTCCATGTATCTATCAGACCGTAGGATCTGAGAATGTGTTTGAACGCTTTGGTGGCCGTTGGCGTAGTGTGCGCGGGAGATTTGGCAGATCGGTCTTTGTCTGGGTCTAGTACAGTGTTCATGTCTCCTCCCACTACTAGGGTAGATGGCTCCCATCCCATCATAATACGTGATATTTTAGCGAAGAATTGTGCCTGTTCGGTATTCGGGGCGTAAAGGTTAAGGAAAGTCACCTTTTGTTCTTGGATGGATCCATGAATTGCTAAATATCTGCCCTCTGGGTCTGATTGAGTTTTGGAATGGCAAAAATTAATTCTATTGTGTACCAAAATTGACACTTCTTTAGTTTTCTCGTTAGCTGAAGAGTGGTATGTCTGCATGTAGGATCTCCCCCAATATTTGGGGATCGCTAATTTTTTAAAATGTGTTTCTTGGATCATTACTACATCCCCTCTTAGTTTGTGATATTCTTTTATTGCTATCCCTCTTTTAACGGGTTCATTGAGGCCCTGAGCATTGTGTGAGATAATGTTGAGGTTCATGGTGTGTCCTACCTTTTAGCTCTATGTTCCTTATGGGGAGCCGGTCGTGACGGAGTGCTCTTTTGTCGTTCTTGCCGAGATTGTCCGATAGGCCCCCTGCTGGGATTGTGTCCTTACACTCGGAGGTTGGTTGTGCTAGTGGAACAAACAGGAAGACGGGGAAAAATATTAAGTTTTACACAGTGATAAACTAATACAAAGGCAACCTTAGAGGAGTTCTCTACTACTCTGTGTTGACAAGGAATTTGAGTCGTCTTTATCCAAAACGTGGATGTTTCACTGGGATGTGAACTGTTTTAACAAGAAAATAAACTACAGCTACTTCGATTAGCTGTGAGTGTAGTAGTAATAAAACTATCGAAAGGATAGCACTCGCTATCCTCCTTAACTTTCGTGGTGAATCCACTCGTGTCGTTAGTTGACACTGTGAGGATTCGCCTGTTTTCTGATCTAACTAAATTGCCCACGGGGGACTTTGTGAGCGGTCTATAATTTTTAAAGTGAAAAAGTGAACCTATATAAGTCTCACCTATTCTCCGTTCCAAGGGTGTCTGAGATTAGTCTAATGCAGGGTATTGGACCGTAAAATCTGTCAGAAAGTTAAATTTGAAGTGCTCTAAATAACTGATTGTTTGTAAACCCAGTGGTGTCTATCATATAGTCAATTTAAAGTACGCCTTAGAGATAGGACAGGAGATATTTAGTTTGTCTATATCTACTGCATGTTATAATGGTCTACCTGTTTAGTATGTTGTATAGGCGTGGGTAATTTGCTGTTTAGCAGGTTTACTTTACTGAGGTCGGGTGTTATTTACTGTAAGGGCCCTGTAGGTTGTGTATCTGAAGCAATTTGGAAGAGTACAGTGAAATCTAACACTACAACGCCTTGGCCTACATCGCCTTGCATAAAGATTACTTATCGGCAGCATTACAGGTTTCTTGGAAAAAGAGAATAAGAGAGAAAAGACAGCATAATATATCACATTGTAACATTTTGGTTTCTAGAGTTCCTCGAGTCCGGGAGTGAGATGTTTCTCCCTCTGTCTCGTCGCGTTGATCCTCTTCTCCTCTCTCCTTGTGATCTGCTTTCCATGAGATGTTCAGGGGTCGCATGTAGTTGAATGTCCTTTTGGAGCGTGTTAGTTGTGATAGATCGGAGAAGATCTGAGGTTGGTGCCCTTCAATTTCAGGTATGCCTCCTCTGGATGCTTTCATGAACAACTCTTTTGTGGTGAAATGGGTGAAATCTTGCGATGATATCTCTCGGTCTTTCCTTCATGTTTGGGCGTCCACCCAAGGCTCTGTGTTTGCGGTCAATGTTGTATTGTTACGAGTTTAGATCTGGTAACAGGAATTCACATAGTTCATACAAGTATCCTTTAAGATCCGTTACCGATTCAGGGACGTTGCGTAATCTCACGTTCTGCCTTCTAGATCTGTTTTCTAGATCTTCTTGGAACAAGAGGTGGTTAGATTGTACTTCTTTTAGCGCCGATATTTCCATTTCCATCTGCTGATGGGATTGCTGAAGTTCTTTGTATTTCTCTTCAAGCACACTTGTTTTGGGGTCTATTTTTTTTATTTCGGATTTTAGCTCTGTGGATACCTTTGAGATTTCCGTTTTAATGTCTTCTCTGAACGTTCGGATTAGGTCCTTCAGGTCTTGTATGTCACCTTTGGTGCTCGGGGTGGATTGTTCCATTGCTCTTGTTTCGGTAGGACTTGGTGTTGACTGGGGGGTCTGAGGGGTTGCTGTTATTGTCTTTGGTGGATAGTAGGCTTGAATGTTTTTGTTGCTTTTCCTCGTAGCCACTCCAGCCATAATACTTTATAAGTCACTCTTCACTTTTGTCTGATGTAAGCTTCCCCTTTGTGTGGGCATTGATAGTGGTTTACATCTTTAGAGGGGTGTGATTTCCATATGAATGATGAACTGCCAGTCTATTAGATTGATAGTCTCATTAGTTTAGTTTGAGATGTTAAGTTGGTTTATCAAATCTTTTTGTTCCAACACTGTTGTGATTGTAAATTAACTTTGTATGTGATTGTAGTTCATTGTGGATGAACTTTATTTCTATTGTTAAATGAGTCTGTTTTATTTTTTTGCTCTTACTTTATCTCTTGTAGGTTGTAATTTTTGGCTTAGATGCATAGCACACGCAAGGTAATTGCATTATAGCTTATTGTAGATGCAGTAGATTTATAGTGTTAAATGACATTTTTATATTTTTTTTTGGTTGTTCATTGTTTTTTATCTTGTAGGTGTCTAGGGTTGGCTTAGAGGCATAGTAGAGGGCTAAAAATGGTAGTAATATATTGCTCTTTCTAATTTGCACTGCAGGGGATTGTTTTAATAGTATCCTTCTATTTTACTTAAAGGCTTATATGTTGCGGTTGTGAAAAGAAGGTTTGTATTGTTGTTAGGTGTTAGTAGTATTTGTTGTAGTATTCTATTTTATGTGTCTGGTTAGGTTTTGTGCTTAACATTGTACGTTAGGGCTGTGAATTGAGAATTGAAATAATTTTTTTTTATGTGTTTTCACTATTTTTTGGACTATGCTGTTTTATCTTGGGCACTTTCTTTTTGATAGATTGAAGTTCGGGTTTACTGTTCGGGTTTACGGCGCTCCATGCCAGCAACTGCGGCCCTCGCTTTGCGAGGGCCACAGGCTCGCTATGTGAGCCTGCAGCGTTAGCAACAACCCGCATGCTCACAACTGTATATGTGATTATGGCGTCCTATTAGAGAAGGCAGTCTAGACTAAACTGGATACACTAGTAGTTGCCTAGAGTGGCAAGATATAAAAAGATTGCACTTCAACTTTATTGGTAGTTCTTATCATAGCGTCCAGAATTTACAAAATAATTTACCAAATAATCACTTTCATATGTGATGACAAGTACAACACAGATGTATGCATATAAAATAGTTGTCAATTACGAAATGTCGTCATGCGAGGGACGCAGTTCGGGCCGCATTTGTGAAGGCTCCAACATCGGCTGCAATGAGCCAAAGGCTCATTGCAGGCCGCAAATGCGGATCTGTGCACACCGAAAAACATTAATAAAACACAAAATACACGCAAAAATACAAAAATAACATTACACACAGCAAGAGGGGACAGCCAGGACATCTGGGAGTCAGTTTAAATGCAAATTTAAATCCAATTTACAGAGTTTAGACACTTAAAAATCCCCTAAGCGAGAGAAAAAATGGCCGGCGAAAAAAACGAAAACGAGGCTACACGACCCCCCGCAAAACACCGCCACCGACTTTTACACAAATCCGTACGAGGTACAATATACACTATTAGCAAGGACACTAAATCATCCACATCTGCGTACCACTTACACAATCACCGACATTTTACAATACTAACTTACAGAATGCGTAAGTAGCCAGCGACACAAACGTCTTTCCCTCGCGCACGCAGCCTATTTACACTACACACTGCACACATTGCTGACACTTACATCTCAGCTCAACAACAGTGCAAATCTACATTGTATGCTGCAGGAACATCAAAACAGATTGTTAGCTCTTCAGCACATTGCTTGCTGCATATATTAAGTATATTAATTGATGATTTAATTAACTAATTAATTATCATGAAAAAATACATATACAGAAAAGCAAAAAACACCACAGTCTCGCAATATACCACAAAGCCCTTCACCGCACGCCTCACAAGGAGCGCTAACGGTGCTCATAGGACACAAACTACACCAGGGGAGCGGCTTGCAATTAACACAAAAGGGAGATCAGCACTGACCTTAAAATGAGCGCAAAAGCGCCTCTGATAACAAAATATACAGCAACCGAGAGGCTCGCAATGAGCACCGAAGGCACTCATTGGGAGCTACGCGATGAGCGCCAAAGATGCTCAGCGCGAGGTTCGCAATGAGTGCCGAAGGATCTCAGACGACCAGAACACTTACTGTCTTTGGCAAACAGCATTACCTGCCTTACAATTTTATTGCCCCGGCAAGTCGCTAGTGCATATATAAGAAGAGGTTTGTTATAGGCAGCATGATACAAAGATTTTACATCTATAAAAAAAGTGCACATTACCCAGCACAGATTTTTTATGTGATAAACATTGGGTTACTTCAGTTAACCTTCTTGATATTGGCACTGGAAATTATCCCACATTATTCCCACATTTGGTACATTAATAAGCCTTGTCTGCGTCTACTGAAAGCTTGCATGATTTATTTTGTTCTCCTCTATATGACTAGATGTATAAAGTTAACTGCTCTTTAATATAGGCATGCATTTAAAATGATATATGGTAATTATATGGCCTAAATGTGGGCTTCAGTAACTGCCCTCTAGTTCTCTTTATTTTATGGGCCCTGCCAGCCAATCAGATTTGAGTATTTGTATCCTGCCTGAAGCATTGTAGAGATCCTGGTGGGAGATTTTCTCAATAATTAAAGTGTTCCCCATTATACAGACTGGATTTACCAGTATTACTTGCTCCACTTTAATGACTATGGGTGAGTGTGTGCACAGTTCATATATACGCCTGGTGAAGTAAAACTGATAAGTGTCAACTTGAAACTAAGAATAAACAAAAGGGTAGGAAATAGCGTGATTATAGTATTAAATAAAACTGTTGAAAACAATACACTGAAGTATATTCAGTTTTCATAATAGCTCTGAGTATAACATGGGATTTTCTTAAAGGGATACAGAAGATTTCGGGATTTAACTAGGTATGCAATATACCTATATATGTATTTATTTGTATGTACTTTGTTTTATTAAGTAAAAAAAAGCTCTGTTTTACTGCCTAAAATCATATAAATAGTCCATGTAAGGATCTGCCCTCTGCATCACATGCGGACACACTCTGTATTGTCCTAGCCATGTCTCAGCAACATGCTTTCTGAGGCATGCTCCCTGATAGGCTAGCACACTACACTGCATATTCAGCATTACAGTCTGTGTCTGCATATGCTGCAGACGGCAGACTGATGCAGGGATTATTTGCATGATTTGACGCAGCTAAAACAGAGCTTTTAATTGCTTCTTAATAAAACAAAGTACATACAAGTAAAAAAAATACATAGGTATATTACATACCTAGTAAAATCCAGAAACCTTCCATGTCCCTTTAAGAAAATCTTTTGTTATGCTTTCTGTTGATTTGTTACACCAGTATTTCTGGTTCTACAATGTAACCAGTATGTAATGAAGCATTGTGGAAGCTGTTGCATCACCAGAAGATAATGATCATAATAAATAGATTATATGGCTGCTAATGCCAATCCATAACCAGGATCCTATAATACAAACTTTTAGGGCCAACTGGAACAACGTTGCGTTACCAACAGATTTTGGCAAGGTCGCACTGCTGAGTATTTTATATATATATATATATATATATATATATATATATATATATATATATATATATATATATATATATATATATATATATATATAGATAGATATACACAGTATCTCACAAAAGTGAGTACACCCCTCACATTTTTGTAAATATTTTACTCTATCTTTTCATGTGACAACACTGAAGAATTGACACTCTGCTACAATGTAAAGTAGTAAGTGTACAGCCTGTATAACAGTGTAAATGTGCTGTCCCCTCAAAATAACTCAACACACAGCCATTAACGTTTAAACCATTGGCAACAAAAGTGAGTACACCCCTAAGTGGAAATGTCCAAATTGGGCCTAAAGTGTCAATATTTTGTGTGGCCACCATTATTTTCCTGCACTGCCTTAACCCTCATGGTCATGGAGTTCACCAGAGCTTCACAGGTTGCCACTGGAGTCCTCTTCCACTCCTCCATAATGACATCACGGAGCTGGTGGATGTTATAGACCTTGCACTCCCCCACCTTCCGTTTGAGCATGCCCCACAGATGCTCAATAGGGTTTAGGTCTGGAGACATGCTTGACCAGTCCATCACCTTTACCGTCAGCTTCTTTAGCAAGGCAGAGGTCATCTTTGAGGTGTGTTTGGGGTTGTTATCAAGTTGAAATACTGCCCTACGGCCCAGTCTCCAAAAAATCACGCTCTACTTGAGTATGTCACAGTACATGTTGGCATTCATGGTTCCCTCAATGAACTTTAGCTCCCCCAGTGTGGGCAGCACTCATGCAGGCCCAGACCATGACACTCCCACCACCAAAAGTATACATCCATACTGAGGAAAGGTAGTTGAAATAATACCTAAATGACAGATATAAGGATAAGGCACAAAGAGCACAAAAACACTGATGTGAGATGAAACCCTCAATCTGAACGCAAACAGCGATGCAGAGAGAGTGGAGGCAGCATCTGACATCATCAGGTAAATGCATATAGGGGGAATCAACATTACATATTATAGAAAACATATATACACATATAGACATATGTGTATTTATGTTTGGTCTGGGCCTGCATGAGTGCTCTCGGCACTGGGGAGCTACAGCAGAGCATGATCCCCTCCCTTCGGAGACTGGGCCGCAGGTCAGTATTCCAACATGATAATGACCCCAAACACACCTCCAAGATGACCACTACCTTGCTAAAGAAGCTGAAGGTAAAGGCGGTGGACTGGTCAAGCATGCCTCCAGACCTAAACCCTATTGAGCATTTATGGGGCATGTCCTAGCCTCAAATCACACACAGAGGGGTACAGGTTTTGCTCAAGAACATCCCTGTTTTTAGCACCATTCATATTTCCCTCAACCTTTTGACCAGTTTCCCAGTCCCGGCTGCTGAAAAACATCCCCACAGCATGATGTTGCCACCACCATGTTTCACTGTGGAGATGGTGTTCTTTGGGCGCCAGACATAGCGTTTTCTTTGATGGATGAAAAGTTAAAGTTTAGTCTCATCAGACCAGAGCACCTTCCTCCATACATTTTGGGAGTCTCCCACATGCCTTTTTGCAAACTCAAAACATGCCATTTTGTTTTTTGCTGAAAGTAATGGCTACTGCCATAAAGCCCAACTCTATGGAGCGTATGGCTTATTGTCGTCCTCTGAACAGATACTCCAGTCTCTGCTGTGGAACTCTGCAGCTCCTCCAAGGTTACCTTAGGTATCTGTGCTGCCTCTCTTATTAATTCCCTCTTTGCCCTGTTCGTGAGTTTTGGTGGGCGGTCATCTCTTGGCAGGTTTGCTGTTGTGCCATGTTCTTTCCACTTGGTTATGATAGATTTGATGGTGCTCCTGGGGATCATCAAAGATTTGGATATTTTTTTTATAACCTAACGCTGACTTGTACTTCTCAACAATATTGTCCCTTACTTGTTTGGAGAGTTCCTTGATCTTCATGGGAGTGTTTGGTTAGTGGTGCCTGTTGCTTAGGTGTTGCCGCCTCTAGGGCCTTTCAAAAAAGGTGTGTATATGTAATGGCAGATCATGTGACACTTAGATTGCACACAGGTGGACATCATCTCACCGATTATGTGACTTCTGAATGTAATTGGTTGCACTAGAGCTTTTTATGGGCTTCATAACAAAGGGGGTGAATACATACGCACATGCCAATTTTCTGTTTTCTATTTCTAAAAAATTGTTTTATGTATATATTTATCTCATTTCACTTCACCAACTTAGACTATTGTGTTCTGATCCATCACATAAAATTCAGAACAAAACATTGAACTTAAGGTTGTAATGTACCAAAATAGGTAAAAAGTCAAGAATGCTTTTTGCAAGGCACTGTATCTATATATAGTCTTCCATTTTTTAATTACTATATATAATTATACTTTACTAGAAGCAGCCATTTTCAACTGATTTGTCAGGGGGGGGGGGGGTGGTCCTTGGATATAGATAAGATGCAATTCCTGCTTACTGAAAGAAAATAATGAATCTTACACTGGAATATGTTCCCAGGTAACAAGCCACAAAAATGTTGGAAAACCTCAATAATTAAAAATTGTATATAATAGTTAATCATATATAATTGTGGCAAATGCAAGCCTTACACACAAACTCACAATACTTACCTTGCAATGCGCATGCGCACCGAGAGCCACACATTGCGTGAACAAAGCAGCGCATTGCGCACCGAGAGCAGCACGTGCGTAATGAGCAGCGAAATGGGAGGGAGATGCGGGGAAGAAGACACGGGGGGAGACAGAGGAGGATGATGGGGGCAAGGAGACAGAGGGGAGGAAGAGGGGGAGGAGACAGGGGAGGGAGAAGGGGAAAAGAGACACAGGGGACGGAGAGGGGGAAAAGAGACACAGGATGGAGAGAGGGGCAAAGGAGACACAGGGGAGGGAGAGGGGGAAAGAGACACAAGGGGGAGTGAGAGGAGGGAAAGAGACACAGGGGAGTGAGAGTGGGGAGAGACACAGGGTGGGGAGAGACACAGGGTAGGGAGAGGGAGGGAAAGAGACGGAGAGGGGGAACACAAAAATAAAATATTTTCCCGTCATTTGTGGCAGGCAAGTGACTAGTAATGTTAATAATAATTGTATATAATCACATATAATAGTTGTCAGACTGCGAGTCGTCGTCACGCTTTACGAGCTCACAAAGCGAGCTTGCAAAAACTGCGTCCCTTTCAAAGCGAGGAATGCAGTTCTGGCCGCAAATGCAGGCATCGCAAAGCAAGGGGCTGCATTTGTGGAGGGGGATATAAACTGCAATGAGCCTAAGGCTCATTGCAGGCCGCAAATTTGGACCTGCAAAGCAAGTGTCCACATTTGGGAGGTGGAGGCCCTACGGCGCCTCACTGACGGTACAAAACAACCCAGAAAAGCGGGACTTTAAAAAAAAAAAAAAAACATGTGGCGGGACTTAAAAAAAAAAATACGAGCCGCAGGACTTTAGAAAAAATAATTACGAGGTCACAAAAATGCGAAGTTAACGGCCAAAACATCCAAAACCACCAAAAACACTACAAAATACAAAAAAAACATTAAAAAAAACTCACACACAGCATGGGGGGACAGCTACGACATCTGAGAGTGAGGTTGCATGCAAATTAAATTTGAATTTAATGAGTTTTGGAACTTGAAAATCGGCTTAGCGAGAAAAAAAATGGCGGACGAAAAAAATTAAAACGAGGCTACACAACCCTGAAGTGCGCAAAACACCGCCAGACACGCACGAGTTTTGACAAGGACGTACGAGGTACAAAAATACAGAGTTAGGAACCACGGAAAATGCTCGCAAGGAGCGTAACACATAGACAACCAACGCCATTTTGGAAAAAAAATATTACGAGGTCGCAAAAATACAAAGTTAACAGCCAAAACCCGTACATCCAAAAACACAAAAAAATACAAAAAAAACCATAAAAATAAAAACTAACACACAGCATGGGGGGAAAGCCACAACATCTGTCAGTGAGGTTGCACGCAAATTAAAGTCCAATGTAAGGAGGTTCGAAACTTGAAAATCGACTAAGCATGAAAAATAATGTCTGCCGAAAAAAATAAAAAAGAAGGCTACACGAACCAGAATCGTGCAAAACACTGCAAGGCACGTACGACTTTTGGCAGGGACGTACAAGGTTCAAAAATACACATTTAGAAAGTACGGAAAATGCTTGCGAGCCAAGTAGCACATAGACAAACGACGCCACTTTACAACACTGCAACTAATAAAATTACCAATCTAAAATGGCGCTTTACACAACTAAACCAACGGTTTGCCCTTGCGCACGCAGCATATTTCGAATGCACAGTTGGGACATTGATGACACTTTCTTCTCAGGTCAGCAACAGTCCAACTGACAATCAAACAGATTGTTAGCTCTTCAGGCTATTGATTGCTGCATATATCAATTACAAATAGGTAAAGTATATTAATTTATTAAGTAAATAATTAATTATTTACAAAAATTCAGTTATATATCTGTCTTTGTGACGAGCGCCAAAGGCGCTCAGAGGAGCAAAAGTAAATGAGAGGAGAGGCTCGCAATGAGCGTCGAAGGCGCTCATTGCGAGCCACGCGATGAGCGCCGAAGGAGCACAGCGCGAGGCTCGCAATGAACGCAGAAGGTCATCAGGTCCAGCTTTACATTGTGTGTCAAACAGCATTGCCATGGCTTCAAATTGTACTGCCCCGTCATTTTTGACGGGCAAGTCGCTAGTAGTTAATAAATGTTAATGGCAATGTTTCTAAAAAGGTTTGCGTATTATAACAACTAGTTCTTCAAATTGCTATACTTTAAATATACTTTAATCTTTCAGCTTGAGCTATCGCTTTCTTGCCCCCAATCTTGCCCCTGATTTGTTGCACCATTTCAGTAGCAAACCTACACCTTGCGTTATGCTATCACAGGGGTAGTCAACAAAGTCCGAATCAGGACTGACCATCCCCTTTTTCCAGACCGCCATTATTAAGTTTTCACATAAATGAAATATCTAAATGCTTAATAAACTATTTATTACATGTTTTATTCTAAAATTGTGCTCTCATGAATGCCATTATGCACTATAATAGCTTGTAGATGCGTAAGCATTACTCATATCTAGTTGTCGGCACAATTGGGGGAACCGTGCAACTGGGCATGGGTGGCATAGCCAACCATGCGCAGTTGCGTCACTTTTGAGCATGACCGACTCAGCGATGCGGGGGGAGAGAAAAAGAGAGAGGGGGACGGAGAAAGAGGGGTAAGAGGGAGGAAGAAAGAGGGAGGGGGACAGAAGGAGAGAGAGAGAAAGGGCAGTGAGGGAGAGAGGGAAAGGGACAGAGAGGAGGCAGAGAAATAGAGGGAGGGAGAGAGAAAGAAAGAAAGAAAGAGAGGAATGAAGGCAGAGTGAGAGGGGGAGGGAGGGAGAAAGAGGGGGACAGAGGGAGAAAGAGGGAGGGAGTAAGAGAGGTGGCAGAGAAAGGGGACAGAGAGAGAGAGAGAGGGGGAAGGGGACAGAGGGAAGGGGACAGAAGGAGGGAGGGGGACAGAAGGAGGGAGGGGGCAGAGGGAGAAAGAGTGAGGGAGAGAAAAAGGGAGGGGGAGAGAGGGAGTGGCAGAGAGAGAGACACAGGGAGAGGTGGTTTGTTTAACTATCATAAACCACCATATGCCAGTCAGGGCTGTGTGATGTGTCTCTGGCACTGAGCCTCTAGGCTAAGGGACTCACTGTTCAGCTCTGGGTATATTCGCGCATCGAGGCGAGCCGTTAAATCGTACCACTTTGCCCATCGTCCGACTATGCGATGAGCGCCGCAGGCGCTCATCACCCGGCGAGCCTCGCACAGCGAGGGGAGCCGTTAAATCGAAGCACTTTGGCAATGAGCGCCGCAGGCGCTCATTGCAAGCGAGCCTCGCACAGCGAGGCGAGGCGAGCCGTTATATCGTAGCACTTTGGCAATGAGCGCAACAGGCGCTCATTGCAGGCGAGCCGTTAAACCGTAGCACTTAGAAAAAAAATACGAGATGAAAAAAATTACAAGATAAGCGGCGGAACCAAAACAATAAAAAAAACACTAAATACACACTAAAAAATAAAATAAAGGTTACTTACAGCATGGGGAACCAGGCAGGACGACTGGGAGTGAGTTGGAACTCCAACTTACATAGATTTAGATGAGTTACAAAGATCGAAAATCGGCTAAGCGAGAAAAAAATGGCCGCTGAAAAAAATGAAAACGAGGCTATACTACTACGAACTGCGTAAAACACAGCCACAGACGTATGTGTTTGAAAAACTACGAGATAAAGGATGCGGATTAACCGCGCAATGAGTAAAAAGACAGTAGCGAGTACATTTTACAAAACGCAATTACAGATTTACGCATTAACACAGATTTAACGCCTTTGTCTCGAGCAACATCGGATTTCCCGCCTAAAACAACGCATTTGATGAAATATAAGTTGAAAGTTACAAAAAAAAAAAGTAAAAAAAAAAAAGTGTATTTATTTTAAGAAACAAAAAAAGGGACAAATGTAGCGTCATGTTGTGTGGCAAACAAATTTCACAACATTTAATTTTTATTGACCGTCATTTGACCGTTTTACCATATTTACTGTTAAACCGTAGTACTTTAGCGGGCTGAGCGATGAGCGCCGCAGGCGGTCATCGCCTGGCGAGCCTCACAGAGCGAGGCGAGCCGTTAAACCGTAGTACTTTGGCAATGAGCGCCGCAGAAAAAATGGCGGACAAACAAAACGAAAACGAGGCTACAGCACTATAACCACGGAAAACACGTACCGATAATCCGCTAAGACGCATACCACACATTATCCGCCATTTTAGGATAATGCGGAAGTACACAGTTACGTTAACGGTTTCGGCTCGCGCACGCACACTATTACACTGCACACGTTCATAACGCTTACACAGCAGCTCCACAGCACTGATGCTGCAGCAACATCAGCACAGATTGCCAGCTCTTCAACACAATGCATAAAAATACGTATATTCATTTATTAATTTGAATTCTATATTTCAGTAGTACACAGAAAACAACATTAGCTACAATTCCATATGTATATTAATAACTAAACAACTTTAAAAACATGCACATCTCATTGCCGTCATTTTTTGACGGGCAATACGCCAGTATTATATAATCTGCTCTGTCTCTCTGCGCCCTATCTCTCTCTCTCTCCATCCCTCCTCCTTCTCTCTTCCCCTCCCCTTCTTCTTCTCTATCCCCCTCCCCTGTCTCTCTCTTTCACTCCTGTGTCTCGCTTTGCCTCCCCTGTATCTCTCCCACCCTCCCGTGTCTCTCCCAGCGACCCTCCTCCTCCCCTGTGTCTCTCTCAGCCACCCCACCCCCCTTGTTGTGGTGAAGGGGCTTGTGTACTTAAATGAAGCTGTGAGCTAAACCATGTAGGGTCACCCAAGAGGGGCAGGTCATAGCAAAGAGGTCAGACAAATTATGATCTACTGGTGAAGGAACTGGTAACCCATTGCAGTATCTTTTTCAAGAAAAACTTATGGATAAGCATATCCAGAGACGTAACAGTAGATGTGCTTGGAGTGCTGTGGTCCATGAGATCATGGAGAGTTGCACACAACTGAACAACTGATATGTTCATGTTAAACATGCCTAATAGTTGTGTTGTTTTATAAACCATTTTGTGGTAATTCTGTGTCAATTGTCTGACCTGGTCTGTGGAGGTGTAATCAAAGTATTGTTTGCAATAGAGGAGTCCTATGTGGATATGACACAATGCTATAAATGGGACAGGTTATCATTGGAGGCGTCCCATGGAGCAATGCAAACATGATACTAATTAGTCGCATATGTTGCTGACTAAACTCTGACTAATTAGGCTAATTTGGCATTCTGATCTAGTGACCTTAATTATGTTACAAACCAATATGTAATGACACCATTGTTATATTACTTTGTGTTAATGTGTTTAGTCACCATTGTACTTTTCCAATAAATATATTGTGCCTTGTTCAATAAACAGATCTTTTGGTTAAGATATATGTTCTAGAAGTGATATCCATCAAGTCCCCATGTCCTTACATTACTTCACACTATAGTGAATCAGGGCCACTAGATAACACATAGATTAAAGCGGTGTATCCTCACTAGTGACAACATCTCACATTACAGTGCACGCAGCCCATTGTGAATCTTATTCCCAGTGTGCGCTGCACCTCCCCGCCGCCGGGTGTCGCTGCCCCATCTCCGACTCTCTCTCCCCCGTCGCCAAGTGTCGCTGTCCTCTCTGCCTCTTCCAGGGCGCCTGGTGTCACTGGCCTCTTTCCCTCCTTCCGGCCGCCAGGTGTCGCTGTAATCTTTTCCCCCTCCCCTCCGCCAGGTGTCGCTGTTCTCTCTCTCTCCTCCCGGTCGCCAGGTGTCGCTACCCTCTCTCCCTCCCTCCTCCCCCGCTCCCAGTCCAGTGTTGATCAGTGCAGTCTGCTGGCTGGCTGCTTCCTCCTCTCCGCGGCATGTCGTACGTGTTGTGTTGCTTCAGGTGGTGCGGTGATGGCGGCTCCGGACACATCCCGCTCAAGGAGATGCCGGCGGTACAGCTGGACACACAGCACATGGGTGAGCAGAGCGACGCTTCTAGTTACTCGGGCAGCACCTTAACCATTCTTGCTTCACAAGGCGGATAATTGGGACAGGCAGCGAAACTGTTAATTATTAACCCTTAGGGCGTCATGAATTAGTAACGTGTCAACCGCCTCTCAGCCTCTACCATACACTATGACTGTGCTTAGTATGACCACGCCCATTGCATTACCGACCCCGCCCACTGATCTGCCCTATGATTATTGGTATCTATTAACTCATTAATATGTTTTATAGCAGGGCCCGTACACTACTTCAGTTACTGTCCTCTCCTGATATACATTATCACTGATACTTATATAGCTGCCTTATCCTTCTCTATATACTTTACATCTCTACCATCTTTACTATATCACTCATTAACCTCTAGTACTTTGTATTTGTTATTATTCGGTCGGGTCCAACTCTCCGTGACCCTATGGACCTTTGCACACCAGGCGCATCTTGTCTGGTTGTGCTTATCCACTGGGTTTTCTTTTTGGAGTGGGTTGCCAGTTCCTTCCCCACTGCACCATCATTTGTTTGATCCCTGTGCTAAGACCTGTCCATCTTGGGTGATCCTACATGGTATGGCTGACATCCAGAAGGGGGCCTTGGTATTAATGTATCCCTTTACTACTCCAGTCACTATCCTCCAGTCACCCGCCTCCTCCATGCTTTATATCAGTAACCCTTTACTACTCCAGTCACTATCCTCCAGTCACCCACCTCCTCCATGCTTTATATCAGTAACCCTTTACTACTCCAGTCACTATCCTCCAGTCACCCACCTCCTCCATGCTTTATATCAGTAACCCTTTACTACTCCAGTCACTATCCTCTGTATATTACCCTCCAGTCACCCACCTCCTCCATGCTTTATATCAGTAACCCTTTACTACTCCAGTCACTATCCTCCAGTCACCCACCTCCTCCATGCTTTATATCAGTAACCCTTTACTACTCCAGTCACTATCCTCTGTATATTACCCTCCAGTCACCCGCCTCCTCCATGCTTTATATCAGTTACCCTTTACTACTCCAGTCACTATCCTCCAGTCACCCGCCTCCTCCATGCTTTATATCAGTAACCCTTTACTACTCCAGTCACTATCCTCCAGTCACCCACCTCCTCCATGCTTTATATCAGTAACCCTTTACTACTCCAGTCACTATCCTCCAGTCACCCACCTCCTCCATGCTTTATATCAGTAACCCTTTACTACTCCAGTCACTATCCTCCAGTCACCCACCTCCTCCATGCTTTATATCAGTAACCCTTTACTACTCCAGTCACTATCCTCTGTATATTACCCTCCAGTCACCCGCCTCCTCCATGCTTTATATCAGTTACCCTTTACTACTCCAGTCACTATCCTCCAGTCACCCGCCTCCTCCATGCTTTATATCAGTAACCCTTTACTACTCCAGTCACTATCCTCCAGTCACCCACCTCCTCCATGCTTTATATCAGTAACCCTTTACTACTCCAGTCACTATCCTCCAGTCACCCACCTCCTCCATGCTTTATATCAGTAACCCTTTACTACTCCAGTCACTATCCTCCAGTCACCCACCTCCTCCATGCTTTATATCAGTAACCCTTTACTACACCAGTCACTATCCTCTGTATATTCTCCTCCAGTCACCCACCTCCTCCATGCTTTATATCAGTAACCCTTTACTACACCAGTCACTATCCTCTGTATATTCTCCTCCAGTCACCCACCTCCTCCATGCTTTATATCAGTAACCCTTTACTACTCCAGTCACTATCCTCCAGTCACCCACCTCCTCCATGCTTTATATCAGTAACCCTTTACTACTCCAGTCACTATCCTCCAGTCACCCACCTCCTCCATGCTTTATATCAGTAACCCTTTACTACACCAGTCACTATCCTCTGTATATTATCCTCCAGTCACCCACCTCCTCCATGCTTTATATCAGTAACCCTTTACTACACCAGTCACTATCCTCTGTATATTATCCTCCAGTCACCAGCCTCCTCCATGCTTTATATCAGTAACCCTTTACTACTCCAGTCACTATCCTCCAGTCACCCACCTCCTCCATGCTTTATATCAGTAACCCTTTACTACTCCAGTCACTATCCTCTGTATATTACCCTCCGGTCACCCACCTCCTCCATGCTTTATATCAGTAACCCTTTACTACTCCAGTCTCTATTCTCTGCTGCTTATTATTACTGACACTTGTTTCATCCTCACAGCTGTCTAGACCTCATTATTTATATATCTACCCCTCTATTATGTCAGTCACTATTATCTGCTTCTCTATTTGTTGTTACTGATACTTTATCTATTCTCCCGTCTATGCTTCCTTATATGCTTGGTATTGTGCAGTGCTATGTAGTATAGAAATCATCCATAAGAATTAATTAAAATCTCTTAAATTCTTTTAAACTTGTATATAAATTGTTCACTGTACATTTCGACAAAATGAACATAATCCCAAGGGTTTAGCTCCTGTAACATTTCTGTCTGAATCTTTGTGTATCATTTTGTAATCCTGTAACATTATTCATCGGCATTGTTCACCGTGCTTTAGTCATAGCAATGCATTATTAATCGGCATTGCATCATAATGATGAATAATGAATCTCTAACTGAATTAACTTGTACTGGAGCTTTGGTTACACAGTCTTCTCTGGTAAGAATTTAAAAAGTAACCTGAGTAATTTTTTCTTACCAAATATAAAATGACTGTTATGTGGTTATCTGTTAAACCTTGTTGAAATGTTTAAGATGATGGTATATCTTTCTTGTAGCGCTGGCTTGGTGGATATAAAAGGTGCCATTAGTGAAATGTGCGATTTATCAGACCCTGAAAAGGGCCCATTGCTTTCCGGGGCCAAGGGTGGCAGTATTTCCGAAACCGTGCAGTGTGTTAAAAGTTTGCGTGCTGCTGTGGTTAAAGTGTACGGTGGCTGGACAAACGACTTCATTACGAATAAATGTAATTGAAACTATAAATCACCACGTGCCATTAATGTCAGAGGTTAACATCGGCTGCGAAGGTTTGTGAGGGCCAACCAATACGCTACAGTTGAGCAACTCACCGTCTAAACGAGCTAGGGAGCCAACAGACGTGTGTCTAAAATGACAGTACAGCGAACCCTATTGCATATGGGGCTCCGAAGCAAACGTTTGGTCACCGCACTCCTTTTGAGGAGTGTTCATCATCCATAATGGCTTTAAGTTGCCGAGCAGTACCAAAATTAGGCTTCTTCTTATTTGCAAATGGTTGCATTCTCTGAGTCACATTTTCCACACCATCTACTGGACAAACTTTTGGGTGTCCAGTGTTAAACCTTCGAAAACAAACACCCTGCAACCATTGTTAGAAGGACACAAGCTGGTGGCGGCAGCATTATGGTCTGAGGAATGTTTTCTTGGCATTGACAGGTTTCACTCGTACCTTTGGAAGGCACTTAACCAATTGGGTTATTTTTCCATCCTTGCAGATAAAGTACACGCATACATGTTGACTGTCTTCCCTGGTACGGATGGGATCTTCTAGCAGGATAAAGCAACATGTCATACAGTCAGAACTGTCCGGTAGTGGTTGGAGTAGCATGGCAAAAACTTCCAAGAACTTCTATGGCCTCCAAATTCCCTGGATTTGTGGCCCATCAAGCACCTGGGGACCACCTCTATCTCCATGTTCGCTGTATGGATCCTCCACCACACACTCTTCAGTAGCTATTTGATGCACTGCTGTTTGCATAGCTTCAGATACCCTTGCCCACCGTGGCTTCCAGCATCTTATTGACTCTCTAAAACGCTGTCTAGCTGCTGTCTGTGCTGTACACGATGGTTGTTCAGGATATTAGCTGCTGGTCATAATAATGTGACTGGACAATGCATGTTGTAAAACCTTTACTTTGGAATGTCCATACTTGAAGGACCACTGTATGGTGGGAAACATGTTTGATTTTGCTTGTATCTAAGAACATAATTATGCAGGAAGAGTTTTTAATTGGGTTGGGGGGAGCATTGAAACCTATGCTGGTCTCTTAAGGCATCCATGATAATTTGTTGCTTGGTGTTTACATTTCTGCAGAAGCAGGGTTTTCCATTTTCCTTCTGAATTTCTGCTCATGAGCCTTCCTCCTAAATCACCCTCCCTTTTGTTATAGGAATTGAGTAAACTCTTCTTTTATCTATTTCCTTCCTTGAATCATAAGTCTCCTCCATTGTTGTTAGAAAAACATAACATGCCTCTCAACATTCCAGATAACCATAGAGGGACACTTACAAGACTTAAACAAATGTGTACTGTTAGAAATATGCACAATGAGATATGAAGAGTGAGGTAGCCGTGAATGTCCAGTAATCAAGATGGATAATCAGAGTATTGCAGTATATATTGATACCTTTTTTTATTGGACAGACATATTCATAGTTTTCATGGCAATACTGATAAATATGAGAAGTAAAAAAGTGGACAGAATAGAAGAGGGGTAAAAAAAATTATTGGGCAGAGATTAGTGAGAAACAGACCAGCAGAGTAAATAATGTCCTGATAGGTCAGTATGTGATTCTGTAGATCAGGTTTGAGGTAAGAGCACAGCAGAGTCATAATTAAGAGCAATAAATGTCACCACACTTTGTGGATTAGAACATCAATGGGGGGGGGGGGGGTATGAGTTATAAGACATTTAGATAGTGGGATAGAAAACTTAAATCAATATTAAGCCAAGTATCCTTCGTATTAAAAAAAATTAAATCCTTTTTAATTCAAAAGTTTTTTGCTATTGGATAGTTCTGAAATTCCCTTTAAGTATTTTTATTTTGAGGTCCTGGATGGAGTGATTCTCCTGGGTGAAATGGTGCCCAACTGGGGTACAGTAGGAAAGCTTGGAAAACAGGTATGTGGCCTAAAATGGAGCACTTTCCTTTAAACAGATGTTGGATGTTCCTAATGTTTGTACTTTAGGTTGCTAAATATTTTTCTGGAGTATAATGTATATCTAGAAACAGCCTCTTTTACCCTATAAAATCTAATTATGAGCTATGTTTGTCCACACCTGAACTCATGCACTTAGAGTGACGTTTGGGTGGCTACAGAGACGGGGATTTTCCCTACAAAGATGAACTGTCCTTCCAGGATTACACTTTTTGCAGTTATGATGTAAAGCTTTCCTTGCAATCGAAAGAAAGAAAGAAGGTCGTTTTCTTCAGCAATCTTAAGAAAATATTCAAGGGGCTGAAGAGTTTACTTGTGTAAGTGAGCTGTGTGTGGTTGACTACCTGACCTGGGAGGGCAGAGAAGAATGACCTACTCAAGACAATAGTCCAAAACCTTGGAACCGGTCCTACAGGGTGTCCCTTTAATTTACCATTCACAGACATGGCAAAGACATTTCTGATTTAAAGTGACAAGTGACGTACTTGTGGAAGTCTTGGATTTGTATTTCATGGCCCATGTAGCATAAGATGGTCATGAGTGGAGTCCATTAGGCATATGGACTATACAGACTCTTCCTGCTATTTGGTACCCTGTTCCTACAGTATACCTCTCTGGAGATCCCCTCCTATGTATATCAATTTGCAGGTGGCAAAACAGTGTTTTTGGCAGGAATACAAGTTGTATTTCTTGTTGCCTGTTGGAGAGTTTGTGTTACACAGAGTAGCGTATTCATTCCTGAGATCGTGATTACACCAGAGGAGGTGTGAACTTAATTCTTATTAAAGGGATATGTAACTGAGATGGGTTTCAAATTTCCTAACAGATACTGAAAAAAATATGTAGTATATTGAAAAGTTGAATGTACTTACATATTTAAATGCTAGATACTTGCAGAAAGTGTACCCTTTCAGGGTACAGTGTGTGACCACTAAAAGAAATGATAAAAGTTAAATCTCTGACCGATGCACAGTGGAACTGTAAATTGCTTGTGGCAAGATAGAAAATATGGGAATCTGTGTCCATGTAACATATATTTTGAGTTCAAAAGTATACCTGAAAAAATATACTGTTGCTTGTAAATTGTGCCTCTTGCAACTATTTTGGTTATTATTTTATTTTGTGTTCTAGTTATGTTTGTTGGTTAAGTAAATCTTTTTTTCCTTGCTTAATAGGGACGGATGTTGTGATTGTCAAGAATGGAAGAAGGATCTGTGGTACAGGTGCCTGCCTGGCCAATGCCCCTCTACATCAGAACAAGAGTTACTTTGAATTTAAAGTCCAATCCACAGGTTGGTGTATACTTAATTTCTACAAAAACTGTGTCACTTTAAGGTAAGCCTGACACATTCCATGCAAAGGTCCAGCTTTTGGTGAGTTTATAGTAGTAAAGATCAGTATAAACAAATTTGAATTTGTTATGGTTGAAAAATAAACCTGAAAATTGCTGATTTAGGCTGTGGCTCTTCACATCTTCTTCAAACGGAGGCAGAATTTGCATGCTCTACCCTACACTCAACCACTAAAGCTGTGCCATAATGATACAGCCACAGAGAGGTTTGCTGCACATTCTGCCACAGTTTTGAAAAGGTGTGTGGCGTTCCAATACAAGATGGTGGAAAATCAGCTGTTTACAGTGTATGGGGTCTAAAAAATGTGCCAGTTATAATACATTTGATAATAATAACCTTTACTACTTAAATCATCAGATTAGTCCTTTTATTTTATATTTTGTGTATTTAAAATTAGATAATCATACTCTAGAAAATGTATATAGATCTATTTGCAGTAACATAACTTCAAAATGACAAATATATAATTCTAAAAATATATTCAAACGATCTCCTTGATCATCCATCTAAAATGGCATAACATAAATTGCGTTCGATGCTGGATTTACAAAATAGAGTATTTTGCAAAGCAAAAAATCAATTTGTTTTCCTCTGTGTCCTGTAATTATGTGAAGAATAATCATGAAAATTGTGTGTGTTATAGGCAAAGACATTGTATTAGGATAAAACACACATTCCCTAAATTTGTAGAGCAATGAATGATACGATGACCGTTCTATGAGTAAGGTTGGAAAATGTATGCTTTCAGTTTCCAATAGGATGGATTGAGAATATGTAAGTTATCTAAACACAATATGTTTGTTTGCCAAAGCAAAAACAAAATCATTATAGGTTCATCAAACACCATTTAGTACAAATGGCAAACTAGTAACTTCTCTCTTCACATCACTGACTTCAAAATGGTAAGCCAGTCATGGACTTACTTGCCTGTGTGTTATTTTTGTTTTTTATGTTTAAATTCACAATTTTACATCTTGTGTTTTGTAAAGTAGTAAATATACAAATATATAAATAGGTATGTTTAATGGGAAAATCAGACTCTTAAAATTTTTTTTTTTTAAATTGCAATTTATTATCATAAAAATAACTCTAGAGTGTGATGGAGGCCGTCCTTACCTGATAATCTGTAGTTAATACAGAGCCTACTAGTGCATAAAAAAATATAAATTTTCTTGACTAGTCAAGCGCTAGTTTGCTTTTTTGTGTGGAAATAGACACTTTGGGCCTCATTCTATTACCGGCCGTAAATCGGCCGTAAGGCTGCGATTCCTTGCGGGGGTTCTGTTAACTCGCGATTCTATTATACGGCCCCGCAAGGATCTCCTCTTACGGCCGGCCGCATATCTTGGAACGGGCCGTAAGCTCTGAAATCTACAAACGCAAAAATAAATTCAAGCCTGCACTGTACAGCTCTGTAAATGCTAGGGATCATATTGGGGGACATGAGGATTAAAAGTAACCCACTCTCAAGATTGCACATCAGCCCAAACTCGAGTTCAAATTAACTGTTTATTTTCCGGCTGCGGCGTGGGCGGGTCTGAGGTGCTCCAAGCACTCTGGACTTTTTACATGGATATTTTACGGATATTAAAAAATATATATTTTACGGATTTGAGTATAGGGTAATTATGTGCTATTTTTGCTAACACCGAATATCACTTTATAGACTCTGCAAAGTGCAGGATGGCTTTATTTGGGCTATTTTATGTGCTTAATTGGTGCTAGCGGGACCTCTTTCCTGCAAGTAAGCTGCGGTTAGTTTTTAGCCTTGCAGAGAGGGTTCCCGGAGCAATTGAATTGCAAATAGGAATTTCTTACGGCCGATTTCCTTGCGGCCATTTAAGATCAAAGGATTTCCTCTGTCGCGAGCGGCCGCAAGAGATAGCAAGGCACCGACCGCAAGCCTGCCGGAATCCCCGGCCGGAGGGGAATAGAATAGCAGAATAGCTTGCGGCCCCGCAACGGCTGCGGCCGCTAATAGAATGAGGCCCTTTATCTGTATTTCCAAATAATTCCTATAGTATGGCACAGGTCACAGAGAAGGAAAAGCACACTGACTGAATCACAATTTTATCTCCTGACGTCAGTCCCAAAAATAACTGTTAAAGTCTTCTGGACATAGACTGCCTACAAAAGATATATAGTACGTGTATGTTGTGAGGGCTTTTATTACAGCAATATTGTTGCTAATACATACATATACGCTCACTGTAGATCCTATATACAGCTAATGTTGGGGTGCAAGATATTTGACCACATTATATTGTTTTCTCAATTTTATAATTTTATGCGGTGATAGCTAATCCTGTCAAACCTTTAAGTCAGTAAAGGCATTATGGGAACTATCTGTGCACACAATGGTAAACAATAGTGTATAAGAACTAGTCTACAGTATAATAGATCAGGTAATCCTTAAAAAAATAAAAAAAAAGCCCCTTTATCTATTAGACTTCAGTAATCTGAGTGTTATTTAATTTTTTTTATTTTAAAACTCTGCACCAGATATTCCTAGCAAAATTTTTAAAAATGCACAATGTTACAATTTATAGGTAGAGTACTACTGAAGGTACACAAATACCAAATCGGTATTGGAGTAGGAAAGATCTGCCTAATGCTATAAACTGTGACCGTTTAGCGGAGCCTTTTGCATTTCATTAACCTACATTATATACAGGTGAAAGTACTTTTTATTTTTAGAATAAACCAACCTCATTAGATATATCCTGTACTCTACTCAAGATTTTTCAGTACAATTAAGCAGCAGATATTCTTACATTTTAATGACCTTGTGTCTAAAAATGATTTATTTATTTTATGAATCTGTTGGGGGTTTTTTTTTCTTCCCCTTTTGGTAACCTTTCTTGAATACATTTAGTAAATTGTATTTGTTTTGTAGGATGCATTTTGCATTTTAGCTGCTTATTTCTTTCCAATTTTAGAAAGACTGGCTTAGCTGAGGACTGAGCTACTATTGTTTCAAAGGTTGAGATCCATGGTTATTGCATATTGTTAACCTAAAATTAAAATGGACTAGACCAAGCAGTTTTGTGCAATGGCTTTGTTCAATCTGCAAGTGCAGAAGAAGTCTTTTGGACCATTGCTCCTGCAGTGTTTGTGATAGAGAGTGGAGTAGGATAAGCTTTGGGATGATATACTTGGTTCCTCTCACTTGTTGTTGGACCACTGGAACTTGCCATTGGCATAAATGCATGTTTAGAGAAAATCTTAATGTTAACAGATTTTGCTACTGAATGGAAGCGGACTTGCTGTTATCTTGTAGAAATGTGATTCTTACCCATCTTTCCTGCTTAATGAAATATTGCTGTTTGCTATTACTAGTTAAAGGGGCATGGGAAGTTTCAGGATTTCACTAGACATATAATACACCTTTGATACACTTCTGTGTACTTTATTTTATTATGAAGTTCTTAAAAGCTTTAATTTTTTCTGCCTAAAATCTGGCTCCCCCTCTGCAGCTTGTGAAGACTGTTTCTCATTAACTACTGTGGGCAGACCCAATCAGGTACAAATAGTATGTTTTTAGGCAGAAAAAAGCTTTTAAGTGCTTTTAATAAAATAAAGTACATAAAAAGTAAATAAACACAGTTATATTCCCAGTGAAATCCAGAAACCTCCCATGCACAACCGTACTATTTGTAACTGTCATGGACTATTAGCAGGATTAACATCCCTGTGCTATAGCATAAGTTGAATAGGACTTAACATGTTTGTTGGATGGGTTTAGTAAATAAATAGTTAATTTGTGTTCACATTTGGATGTTAAAAAACAAGTTACACATATGTCCTGCCCATAATTCCAAGAAATACAGTTATTGCACTGCACTCTGGGAAACTGGGCAGGGACATGCACATGAGTCCACAGTGCATGTATAAATACTGGTGATTAAAATTGCTCTGTAGTAAAGACATGCACTAACTAAAGGGACAAGAACAGAGGTTCCAGTTATGGTAACAATGAAAACCCTACCTATTAATAAGGACACTTGCAGTTGGTTGTTATTTATAGAAATCTAAAATTGTGTCCTTGAGTGTTTTATTTATAGAAATAAATTACTACTGAAGGTTCCCCGGCCTGGTAAGGTCTCATTTCAAGATAATGAGCAGTCCAAGGTTGTGGAAACTGTGTATTCAGAGTCTTATAAGTGTTAAAAATTATCTAATAATATTATTCTACCAATGGGACATGTTCTCCCCTCTAATCTATCTCCACTGTCCACTTTTAGCCAATATAATGCATATGAAGTATACATTACTATACTTGCGGATGCAGTAGCAATTTAATAAATGCCTCCAAATATTACAGGTGTCTGGGGCATTGGTGTTGCCACACAAAAGGCAAACCTGAATCAGATCCCTCTGGGTCGGGATGTGCACAGCCTAGTTATGAGAAATGATGGGGCAATTTATCACAACAATGAAGAGAAGAACAGATTGCCTGCCAACAGTCTACCCCAGGAAGGCGATGTTGTGGTGAGTACATACGGTACTTATTGCTTTAGTTTATGGACAGGAGCTAATCATGAGCGTGATTTTTGTTTTCCACACAATGTTGTATGTATTGTATTTTTAATGAGCCCAGTACCCAATTTGCAAATGACTGGTGACACTTCCACTGAAACAAATGGCTTATCTTCAAAAATGGTTTCAAATATTTGATTCACCACTGTCATTGTGATTTAAGAAATATTAAGCATTAGGATTTTATTTTTGTCTTCTGTATTTTTGAAAATGCATATAAAAGACACCAAAAAGCTATAGGTCAGGACAGAAACAGACTTTTTTGCACACTTAAGCTTTTATGAATTCAAATCATTCAGTTTGCTTTCAAAATAAAATTACCTTTTTTCTGTGTGTTTTTTTAATTTTTAATTTTTTTATTTTACATGATTGTTGGAGTTTTCAGTCACTTTAATCATGGTTTGTTTTATACTAGGCAAGCAATGTTTATTTTAAAATTATAAACTTTTTTTAGCCTTTTTAAATGTATGCATAATTCAATATTTGTATTTCTCTCATTATAGGGTATTACCTACGATCATGTAGAGTTAAATGTATATTTAAATGGAAAAAATATGCATTGTCCAGCATCAGGTATCAGAGGGACAGTTTATCCAGTTGTTTATGGTAAGTTACAAAAAAATGTTTCTTTTGATGTCTAAGGCAAGAAATGCTGTGCTTTGTAGGTATATGTGTAGAAAATATACATATGCAGATATTGAAAATGGCACATAATAGTTGAAAAAAATAGCCTACACGGTTGGGTGAAAATACCTAAAATTTAGTCTTTAGGAGCCTAAAGATTATCTAGGAGCCAAGCTGGTTATTTTCTAGGAGGGTGGAAAGAAGCCCTTAATAGACATGCATTATACTTGATTATTGTTATCCTTTTTTTTTTATAACGCAACAACATATTCCGTAGCATATATATGGATTAAGTAGCATTCTAAAGCCATTTTAACCCATTGCAAAAGAATGGAAGATCTTTGAGCTTAAAATCAAACCTATTTAAAGTGCTTTCCCTAAAGCACCGACACAAGATTGAAAACTCACAAACTTAGTCTGAAGTATATTATGTACATGTAATTTCTTATATTGCTATAAACCGATAATCCCTTATAACCAATATTGCCACTGTCTTCTTTTTTCCATTACTCGCTGTGCCCTTGCTCTTTCTATGTTGCCTCCCTCTCCGTGTGTGAGCTGATTGGCCAAATGCACAGGAAGGATACACAAAAATATTTTGTATTTTTATATAATCAACTTTCACACATATTGAAACCGTCAAAAAATAAATATTTAGGTATAAGATTAACAAATTGGTAGCTAAAAACTATGAGATTTTGTACCATGAGATTAAAAATATCTTGTCTAGATGGGAGAGTATAGGTTTATCATGGTTGGGTAGAATAGTGTTAGTGAAAATGACTATACTACCCAAAATATATATATTTTTTTTGATGAGGATGCTACCGTTGTTCTTCCAAAAATATATTCTGTGTTTTTCCAAACTCAGATAGATAAATGTATATATCTAAATAGAAGACCTAGAATAAACATCAATATTGTTAAAAGGAAAATCAATAAGGGCGGGTTGGCAACTCCAATTATAGAAGCAAATCTGGGGAATTATGGACCAGTGAGTCTCACTCCGGTAGTGGTAAAACTTTTAGAAGGGTTAATAGGGGATAATATACAAGAATATGTCTATTCAAAACAAGATTATAAGTAGGAGCCAACATGGATTTATCAAGGATAGGTCATATAAAACAAACCTAATTAGTTTCTATGAGGAGGTTAGTAGGAACTTGGATCAAGGCAACTCAGTGGATGTAGTCTTTTTGGATATTGCAAAGGCTTTTGATACAGTGCCACATGGGAGACTATTGTGCAAACTAAGAGATACAGGAATTGCCATAAATATCTGCTCATGGATCGAGAGCTGGCTAAAAGACAGGAAGCAAAGGGTTGTTGTAAATGGAACATAATCGGTTTGGACTAATGTGGTAAGTGGGGTTCCTCAGGGTTCAGTATTAGGTGCCCTACTTTTTAACATATTTATTAATGACTTGGAAGTGGGATTGGAGTGTGGTGTATCCATTTTTGCGGATGACACAAAGTTGTGCAAAGTAATTTAATCAGATAATGATGTACTTTCCCTCCAAAGGGATTTGCATAAATTAGAAGAATGGGCATCTAAATGGCAGATTTAATACGAATAAATGTAAGGTTATGCATCTGGGAAGGAAAAATAGCCATGCAATTTATAATCTTAATGGAGCAAATCTAGGGGTATCAGATATTGAAAGGGATTTGGGAGTACTTGTGGACAATCGCCTAGGTAACAGTGCTCAATGCCAAGCAGCATCTGCAAAGGCAAGTAAAATATTAGCATGTATTCAGAAGGGTATAGAAGCAAATATAATTCTCCCACTATACAAATCCCTAGTACGCCCTCATTTGGAATGTGGAGTACAATTTTGGGCACCACTACATAAAAAGGACATTTTAGAGCTGGAAAAAGTACAGAGAAGGACAACAAAGCTAATAAGGGGAATGGAGGGTAAGTTATTAAGAAAGACTAACCACATTAAACGTATTTACTCTACAACAAAGGCATCTAAGGGGATATGATTACTCTATATAAATATATCCAGGGTCAATACAAGTCTTTGTCAAGGGAACTTTTTGTGTGAAGAGGTTTTCAATCTCCATTGAGGTTAAAAGAAAAAGATTTCACCTTAAAGAAAGAAAAGGGGTTTTCACAGTGAGGGTGGTTAATCTGTGGAATTCTCTACTAAAGGAGGTGGTGACAGCGGATTTGATAGATAACTTTAAAAGGGGATTGGCTATATTTTTAAATAAAAAGGCCATTAAGGGCTATCCTGGATAAATAGAGAGGGAGTATTGATCCAGGGATGAATCCGATCACCAGCATCTGGGGTCAGGAAGGAATTTTTTTATTTTTTTCCCTGTTGTGACAATTTACCAAGTTTCACTGTTTTTTTTTCTGTTTGTCATCCTCTGGGTCAATTAACAATAAATCTGCATATTGCAGATCAGAGGAGATCTAAAAAGGTTGAAATTGATGGACTAAAGTCTTTTTTTCAACCTAAATTACTATATAACTATGAGGCAGTTAAAATGGCACAAACTCTAGATTTTTTTTTTTTTGTGACAACCCAGCTAAATGGAGAGACATAGAAATGTCACTTACTCAAACAATAAACATAGACAACTTTGTGTGGTACGATCCTGACAAGATAAAATTAGCAAAAATGTCCTGGGTTCCTAAAATCAATTTTGAAAGCATGGCTTAAAATTAACAAAAAATGTAAGTTTATAGAATTTCCTTCATCTGCAACCCCGATTTTAGTTTTATCTTGAAGAATAATAAGATCGAACCAAGCGATTTTTGGCATAAATTGGGTCTGTTGAAAATTTAATGATCTCTATGATAAAAATGGTTTAGAAGTCTTTTTAGTAGATCTATGTGCCATTTGTAATATACCCAGCTCTAAATAGTTGCAATACAATATTTTGAAAGATATTCTATTATTAAAAAGTCTAACTTCGATATATGTAAGAAACTAATTATTTTGAGAACAGATGTGCAAAAGAAAAAAAGGGAAAAAGATTAGTATATCAGATAGTACATTCATTAAGAAAAACAATTCCCATTGGGGGAAATCCTGTTATATAGAAAGTTGGGAAAAACCTTGGTATGAGTTGGAATAACTTACTATGGCTGAAAGCATTTGATTTAACTGCTAAAGCCGTAACTTGTGCAACATTGAAAGAGACTCATTTTAAATTAGTACAAAAATGGTACAGAGTACCAACTTTCCTGCACAAAATATACCCAGAAACATTTAATGGAAATTGTTGGAGGGGATGTGCATCTTGAGGAACCCACAAACATGTTAAAACCCTGTTGAATAAGAACCCAGGATTAGTCCTGTTCCACTTCTTCCCAGATCCTCTCTGAAGAAGTGATAAATATCTGGTTGTTCACATCTTGCTAGTAATTAAATTATTGATATCTAAATACTGGAAACAACGAAATCTTCCATCATGAAATGAAATCGTTGTTAATGTTGAGAGATCATACTTAATTGAAAAAGATATTAGCATTATAGACCAACATAATATAAATAAAATATATTTGAGGAAATGGAAATATGGGAACAGTTTAGAAGTGACTAATGCTTAGTTCCCCCCGGTCTCTTTTTGACTTGTTTTGTTTGTTTTTGTTTATATACTTTGGTGTATATCTGTGTATTGCATTGTATATATTGTGTGATAAAATAGTTGTATTTTGATATTTTTCTAATAAAAAAATAAATACATTTCACAAACACTTGATTTAATTTAAGGTTTCCTATTCTCAATATTAAATTAAACTACATACGCTTTTATTTGCATTTAAACATTATATTATTAAGTGCTTGCAAACTGCACTCTGTAGATCTTTTATGCAATGTTTTTATAGTTCTAGATGTACTTGATGACAGACTGTGTCTGTAGAGGAAATGCTAAACTTTTGCAGCAAAGATTTAAACCAGATACAAATAACTGTATTTTTCATTTTGTACGATTTTATCAATTCTGTACTTTGTCAGGTTGTACGGATTGTTCTCGCTTCTTTTTCACCCTCCTTCACTCTCACCTTTACCTTTTTTTCTGTCCCATTCAAATCATTATCTGTTATTCTTGAATAGGTTTCTCCCTCTCCCAGTTCCTTTAGCTTGTAAGTTTTTGTGTGTTTTTTTCAGCTTTGTACTGTGCTTTGGTTAAAAAAAACAAAAAAAAAAACACTATGTATATTAGACGTTAAGCTCAAAGACCGGTTTCTCCTTTTACTTTCACTGTGTTAATATTGTACTTTACATTGTACTTAAACCCTGTATAGCACTACAGAATAAGCAGACAGCTTATAGATGATACTAATCATGTAGTTCCATTAGTATCCTAGTGATGTATTTAGTTTTATATTGAAATATGCTTTTCTCTGTTATTTGTAACAGTTGCTTTTAATTGTATGCGATTGCACTGCATATAAAACCATCTATTGATGATTTCAGTCTTTACCAAAGCACTTTTGTACAAGATGCCCCAGAATTTTAACCTGACCCATTTCATTATTCATCTTGCAGCACTTGTTCACCCGTGCCGTTTTGCTTTACCTTGGAACTGGTTTTAGGAGTTTGAAATGAAAATATTGTTTTTTTTTTTTAAATCTGATTTTACTTTGGCTTGTCTACAGAACATATAAATTTTATCTTTTTGTGTACAATTTTATGAAAAACTATCTTTTAATTTAAAGAAAGATGTAGAATGCAGTGGCTCTTGTCTGTCCATTACCATTGTTACGGGTCTAAAAAGCTGATGTCTAAGGCACTGCTTCTGGGCCAACAGTTTGAATAAGTTTTTACATATTTCTCACTCCAATATATGGTTACTAAATTAATATAAATTTTAGCAGGAATGATCTCAGATATTAAATGTCTTACTGACGAAAAATATTGCCTTCTTTTGTATGTTAATATTCTACATACTCCTTATTTTAGGTTTTGTTTTCCAATCTGACCTAGTTAGGCAAAACTAGAGTAATTGTATTTGTTGTTTTTAAGCCATTTTGCTGCTTCTTATCTTGGACAATCTATTTGTCTATGGCATCTAGAAAGTTACTTGCATGATAGTCCTGTAAAGTAATGTTAGCATTTCCTATACTAAATGCCTGCGCATTCAGATTGGCCAGATGTTGTGCCTAACTTATCTCTGCTTCTCCCTTCAGTTGACGACAGTGCAATTTTGGATTGCCAGTTCAGCGAGTTTTATCACACACCTCCATCTGGGTTTGAGAAGATATTATTTGAGCAGCAAATCTTCTGAAGACTGGATTTCTGCAGCATTCCCAAATCTTTTTTTTTTTTTTCTTACCTACCTAAAGCTGCACGGCCCCTAATGTAAATGTGCTTTGTATTTAAAAAAACAACTTGGTGCAGGTCTAAATTAATATTAAAGTTGTTATATGTATGTGTAAGTATTTTATAAAGTATCACTGACCTGCAATGATCACCCTCTCAAAACATCTTCAGTTGTATATCTTGATTAATTATTTTTGTGATGTATAAATTTATTTGCTGGCAGATGGCGATGTATCTCTACATGAGAATCTAAAATATTTAACAAGTTTTTGGACACCGTCAGTATTAAACAATAATTTGTTCATCTTTTCTTTAAGAAGTCTAGTCCAGTGCCCTCATTTTGGGATTGTTAGATTGTGACGCATGACTCCCTGGTGGAAGGAGCAGGCATTTTTAATTATACTTATATGCTTTTACCCTAAATAGAAGTTTAATCCTAAATACCTGCTGTTTGCTATGCTTCAGAATTTGTACATAACTGGTCTCTCATAGTTTGTCTCAGAGTGCCTTATGGAAATCTCTGCTCATGTCACTTATGAGGTCAAACGATTGCATGCAATCTTAAGAAAGCGGTTAGTGCTTTACTGTGTATTAGAAACCATATTGTGCCTAGATGGGATCTTGTGAACCATATTCTGATATACAAAACATACAGGTACAGTGGTTCCTATAAAAGAAAAAATAAAGCTGCACATTTACAGAAATAAGATGGGAATACAGGTAAACTATTAAATGCACAGTGAGCCTGCATATAAAGCTTTTTTTGTGGATTAACTCTTTCTGACCTCTATTAGGTACTAATGGACCACTGTAGTCACATATTTCCAATATATGGTTTTGAAAACAAAGTCTGATAATGGACAACGGTTTTATAAAGTAAAGCATTGGCTCCTTGTAATATATTATTTCAATGGTAGCAGTAAGAGTTTCCTCTGCTTTCAAGGTCTCCCCCTCCCTACCTGCAGAAGTAGATCAGCAGGAACAAAAATACCATCTTGTACAGCATAATTATATATAATAGATAATAAATCTGAGTAAAAAATAGTTCTACTTTAACAGCAATCATCATAACCGTTTTTTAAAAGGACTATTCTAACTAAAAAAACATGGTCATCAGTTTTTTTATAATTTTATGCCGAGCTGTCGTCTTTTTCCCTACCACCTGTACAAACAGGTAATGTTAGCTGCTGGTCCAAAGTACAAAATGGTCCATCTGAAAGAATCAGTAAGAAACTTCACTTTTCTTGTAGGAGTAGGTTGACAAGTCTTTTGTAAGGTAATAGGGAATTGTTAAAACGTATGATAATAGTGTTCTGTTTTTGTTTTTAACCCATCCTTCATTATTTAATGCAAAAAGAAGAATAATGTAAAGTACAGCCCTTTGAGAATTCCAGGACCACAATGTCAGTGTTATTTGCATATCACTATTGTTCACTATATGCAAAGTTGGATTCTGCAAAACATTTCAGGTAATGCCATTGCCCGACGTATATAAATATGTACAATATGGTTCTGATTAGGTAACTAGCTTAAATATACAGATTGTTCAGAAGGACAGCAGCCTTTGTATGCAAATTCCATGGACCTGGGCTCCTGGGCCTAAACAAATGATCGCAGACAGGCCTTGCATTGTTCCTTTGTTTTTATACCAGATTTATTTTATCTCAGTGTGAGTATGAATTGGGTAGACACATATGGTGATTGTGTAGGTTTCCCAGCTGTTTGTCTTGCCTGCTTGATCTACAAACACACCCTTCCTTTTTGTTCAATTTTGCACTGATTATCCTTAGGTGGATTTTACACAGTCTCATTCATTCACTCATTTAAGATTGGTAACAACTGATAGCAAACCGTTAGCATATATAATCTATCTCTAGTATTGCATCAGTGAGTTAATGAAACACTCGTTCTGGAATAAGGAAATTGATAATACTACTAGTGTGGTGAACTACTTTACTTCTCCAGATCTCCAGCACTACTATTTCCAAACTTTTGCCAGTGTATATGTATTTCTGGTTTGGTTATCTATGTGCATCACTATATGTATTCTGATAGTATTTACAAATTTGAGTCTCCATAAATGCTTCTCTTAAATTATTATTTTTATGTTTGACACATAACTATACACTGTTCCTGAATGTGTAATATATAGTTATTTATGTACTTTTTTTTCCCCCAACATCAATATACACAACAAAGTATAAATTGTATAATGTCTGCAAATGTTAGTTGGGACTTATTTATTTTCATCTGACTTTATCTGTAATACTATGTATATTGAGAGATGTTAGTAAAAATAAATGTGACACCTGAAGAAAAGATAATGTTTGAGGCCATTGAGTCCCCTTTACCCAGAGAAGTAGTAATACTTGTAACTTCTATTTAGTACCAGACTCCTTCCATTTTTGTTCATATGTATCGTATCTATTGATTTAGTCTGATCTGTCCTATTATATTGATTGTAGGACCTCGCTGGCCCAGGACTAGTGTTTCACTTTTGTACAGTCAATAGCCTTTACACAGCACATATTAAATGCTTACTGGAGACACAACGTAGTAAAGATACTCTGTCTTCAGAATTTTTGTGCCTGATGATGTTTTTACAACTACTAATGATTAAAACATTATGTGATCAGGGTAAATTGTCCAAAGAAAGTACTCAAAAATAAGTTGAATAATTTCACTGTTATACAGTCAGGGGCATGGTGCCCTTAGAGAGGTAGGATTGAAAAACAGTCATTTTTTAAGTGCCCTACCTAACTAATCCTTATAGAAGAGCCCTTTCATAAAACCATTTAATTAGTCATTTAAAAGGCAGGGGACTCTGCCCACAGTACATAACAGGTCCTGAATAGATTAGAGTTTGTCATTAGAAGGTTATGAGAATATATCCAAGATAAAACCCAAGCTGATCTGAAATTAATAAAGCCCATATAGCTTAAAAACCAATGGTAATACGTTTATATGCCTCAAATATATTAGATAGATGAGTATTTTTTCCCCCCAGTCCATGTTACACTTTTATTTAGTTTTTTCAAATTGCAGCACAGAAATGTGTTTCTGAAATGTCGATTTAGATATTTGTAGTCTGTGTGAATACTAAACATGAAAAATCTAACTTTTTTTTTTCTTTTGAATTATGTGCAATATAATGTATATCTTCACCCTGTGTATTATTTAGATAACTCACATACACAATCGTGGGGTCAACCCAAAACAGTGGGGCCTTATTTAACTGCATTACTGTGAAAGTGTGTTACAATATGCAGTTATTAAGGTTATGTATCATCCATTGACATGATGCCTCTTGCCAGATTAGTTAATTATCTGATCATAACTCCAAATTAAAGATTTGTTTTGTTTGTTTTGCAAAATGGAAATGTGTTTTTTGTTTATTTGAAATCTTTAGCCAAAAATGGTTATGGGTTTTACTTTTAAAGCAAGTTGCTACCAAATATAAAATCTGATGCATATTTTTGTATGTGTATAATTGCTGTACAATGTAATTCTATTTTTGTGAAAGAAATTCTTACCTGGTTTTGATCGACAGTACTAGCAATGGCTGAGGACAATTGATTCACAAAGTTTATTTCCACATAAATAAAGTATTTGATGTGTATAAGGGGATATCTGGTGTCAGCCATTCCTGTGTATGGAAACCTTTACATATAATACTTGATTACAAAATCTGAATTATTCTATTTTTAAAGCGATGTAAACCATCAGATTATTTGTGCAGAAAAGATACTCCGTGTCACTGTTTTCTGCTGTTGTACCAACTCATGAGCATGGCATGTTATACCTGTAGAAAATCAGCTTCACTGATGAAACCACTATTTTAAGTTAACATGGAAGCTAACTTAGGCCATAGCATAGCAGAACAGCACAGCGCCCTCTCACTGCACAGAGTGTCATGCCTCCGCTCATGCAACAGAGGTCTATATCCTGATTTTTGATTGGATGACCACATTCTGAATGCAGTGAAAGTACTCCTGGGGTGACCATGCTGACTGAAGTGTTGCAGACCTAATATAATTTATATAATTACTTGATATCATTGAAGCTTTTTTTTTTATTATCAATGTCACCGTACCAGTTTGCATAAATGCCCTCAACTAATTAACATAATTTTTGATAGTGTAAAAATTTGATTTTTGTTTTCATTGTGGAAGTTTTTTTTAAATGTTGGTTACCATTGTTATTTGCGTCATTCAGTCATGTCTGACTCACTGTGACCTCATGGACCGTAACAAACCGTGCTCATCCACTTGGTATTCCAGTCAGATACTGGAGTGGGTTGCCATTTCCTTCTCCAGTGTACCATTTATAGCCAAAAAAATATATTGATCAAACAATAGTTCCACATAAGAAATAATGCAACCTTTAAATGCAAAAGCTATGGCACCAATATTTTTTTTTTTTTTCATAAATATAATTATTCAATTGAAGTTAAGATGAACCAAATTAGTTGACTGTGGATTTTAAGAGAGATTGTACTGTATCATTGACCATATTCATGTGTATTCTATTTTGTAGTATTCCAGATATATACCAAAGCACTGATAACCCAGGAGCGTGTGGGTAACACAGTTAACTTAGATTCTGAGGTTTTCACAAACTGTTTGCACATTTTATCACTGTCATTTTTCCATTAAATATCTTAAATGTTTCCTGATCTGATTACTTCTGTTTGTTAGAAGCTAATTGATTTGATGCCACTGAGCATTTTACTCCATTTAATAAATAAATACCTAAATAACAGGTTAGTGAGAAATATATTTTAATGACAATTAAAGGTACACTGAAGTCACTGTGTTACACTGATCTACACCATCTGATAGAGGGCCGAGGAACATGTTGGATTTTTTGCTTATTTTGTAAATTGATCAAGAAACAAATTATATATTGCCATGTTTAGTTATTGCTTACATAGCCATTGAAGCCCTTTCACAAGAAACCACATATATAAATATGTTCAGGCTGTGACTCCGTCTGTCTTTTAGAAATGTAGATTATGAGTTAGCAGATATATATCTTTTTTTACCTATGCTTTTCCACCCTCTTTTTGATGACGCAGAGCACATATGCTGACTTCAGTGTTCCTTTAAAATTGGAAAACAAAACCTGGATACACTAAACTCATAACTAATATCTTTACATGTAGATAATGAATCACACTTTGGATACTTTTCATATCTAGGACTGGCTATGGCTTTGTTCATATCCAGGTTTATTGTAATTGGCAATATCTCAAATATAAATATGTACAGAATTCTGGTTTCTCTTGATTGAACATGTAGTAACTTGCTTAATTTTTGTCTCTACATTTGTAACTAAAAACTTTGATTACACTTTAAAAGGGCAAAGCTTCTTACATGTTGATTATTAATAACTCCCAAATCTTGCTATAGTTTTTTGGAATACTGAAAACCCAATGCTATTTTTGAAGATCAGTATTTTTATTTATTTTTTAAACTGAAAGGTTGTTCCACCAAAAATGTTTAACATTATCAGCTGTTTGAGTCATGAACATAAAAACATTTAACAGCAAATCAGTTTTTGAAGGCACTTTAGGAATAGAGAATCCCATTTTGTTTTTGCTTCATCCCTTTATCAGAGCTTAAGCAGATGTGTTTTTTTTTTTTTTTTTAAACTACCGTATATACTCGAGTATAAGCCGACCCGAGTATAAGCAGAGGCACCTATTTTACCACAAAATACTGGGAAAACTTAGTGACTTGAGTATAAGCCGAGGGTAGGAAATGTGCTGGCCTCTGTGTCCCCCTCTTGTGTGCCCCCTCTCTCATGCGTCTCTTCCCCCCCTCCCTCCCCTGTGTCTCTTCCCCCCCCCCCCCTCCTCATCCTCCCTCCTCAATCCCCTCATCAACCATCCATCCTCAACCCCCCTCCTCATTCTTAACCGCCCCATATATATATTGAGCAGCTTATTTGGCTGTGTTTCCCTCTGAGGCTGCTTTTGAATGTGCACTTTAGAGTTAATTATGACACCATGGCTCTATCATTAGTTGTATTTTTAGGCTTAATAATCTGTCATCTTCTCTATTTTAGTATACTTATCTTTATCTTATTAAACCCTACCAATACTGGGGTGTAACTCAAGTTCTCACCATATCTGTCAGCACATACAGCTTGTCTCACAAAATGATTCATTTTAGAAACAGTAACTGTGTTCTCTTCTCCAAACACCTGAAGTAGAAAGTGCTCCTCTAAGAGATAAGTACTTCCAACAAAGCAGCAGTAAAATCTAATATTATGCTTGGTTATACTGGAAGAGGAATTAGCAGCAGAAAAAAAAGCGTGGTACTAATGGCGCTTATATAAATTCTTATTAAGTCCTCACCTGGAATACTGTATCCTGAGATGGGGCCTAACAGCTTTTGAGAGCATATAATGTACTACATGGTAATAAATGGCAGGAGATACAAAGGTGAGTGACAGGTAGGTAGGTACAATGTCTTGCAAAAGTATTCACCCCCCATGACTTTTTACCTATTTTGTTACATTACAGCCTTAAGTTCAATGTTTTGTTAATCGGAATTGTATGTGATGGATCAGAACACAATAGTGTAAGTTGGTAAAGTGAAATGAGAAAAATATTAACATAAAAGTATTTTTTTTAGAAATAGAAAACCGAAAATTGGCACGGTATATGTATTCACCCCCTTTGTTATGAAGCCCATAAAAAGCTCTGGTGCAACCAATTAACTTCAGTCAGATAAGTCACATAATTAGTGAAATGATGTCCACCTGTGTGCAATCTAAGTGTCACATGATCTGACATTACATATACACGTCTTTTTTGAAAGGCCCCCAAATGCTGCAACACCTAAGCAAGAGGGACCACTAACCAAACACTGCCATAAAGACCAAGGAACTCTCCAAACAAGTAAAGGACAATGTTGTTGAGAAGTACAAGTCAAGGTTAGGTTATTAAAAAAAAAAATCCAAATCTTTGATGATCCCCAGGAGCACCATCAAATCTATCATAACCAAGTGGAAAGAACATGGCACAACTGCAAACCTGCCAAGAGACGGCTGCCCACCAAAACTCACGGACCGGGCATGGAGGGCATTAATCAGAAAGGCAGCACAAAGACCTAAGGTAACCCTGGAGGAGCTGCAGAGATCCACAGCAGAGACTGGAGTATCTGTACATAGGACGACTATAAGCCGTACGCTCCATAGAGTTGGGCTTTATGGCAGAGTGGCCAGAAGAAAGCCATTACTTTCAGCAAAAAAAATGGCACCTTTTGTGAAAAGACTCCCAAAATGTATGGAGGAAGGTGCTCTGGTCTGATGAGACTAAAATTGAACTTTTCGGCCATCAAAGAAAACGCTATGTCTGGCGCAAACCCAACACATCACCCAAAGAACACCATCCCCACAGTGAAACATGGTGTTGGATGCTTTTCAGCAGCTGGAACTGGGAAATGGTCAGAGTTGAGGGAAAGATGGATGGTGCTAAATACAGGGATATTCTTGAGCAAAACCTATACCACTCTGTGCGTGATTTGAGGCTAGGACAGAGGTTCACCTTCCAGCAGGACAATGATCCCAAACACACTGCTAAAGCAACACTTGAGTGGTTTAAGGGGAAACATGTAAATGTGTTGGAATGGCCTAGTCAAAGCCCATACAACTAGAAGGAGCTGGAGCAGTTTTGCAAGGAGGAATGGGCAAAAATGTTGCTAGTTTTCAATCTTGTGTCAGTGCCTTGGAAACCAGCTCTATGTACATTTGATTTTATGTTCAAAAACAGACCCCTCCATCCTTTATAAGGTGTTAAGTTTGTTTTTTGCCATGTACTCAACCCCTGTACAGCACTATGGAATATGTTGGCACAATATAAATAAAGATAATAATAATAATACATGATAAAAATCCCAATGGTAAGATGTGGCAAGCTCATAGAGACTTATCCAAAGCGACTTGGAGCTGTGATTGCCGCAAAAGGTGGCTCTACAAAGTATTGACTTTAGGGGGTGAATAGTTATGCACATTGACTTTTTCTGTTATTTTGTCCTATTCGCTGTTTTGCTTCACAATAAAAAAAAATCTTCAAAGTTGTGGGCATGTTCTGTAAATTAATTGATGCAAACCCTCAAACAATCCATGTTAATTCCAGGTTGATGCAACAAAACACGAAAAATGCCAAGGGGGGTGAAAACTTTTGCAAGGCACTGTATTAACCCTTGGGTTCTGTATTAATCAGGCATGAGGTGGGTGTCAAGCATTAGGTGGGTGTCAGTGTTTAATTATGTGAGCCAAAATTTGTAAATTGCATGGTGATTTTGTTCGTTTTTTATTATTGTATAGGGCTAGTTTAACCATTAGGCTTCTCTTGTGCTTTAAAATGTGTAGGCTTTAATTTTATGTTATTAGTGTCCTAAAAGATGCTTCTTTATGCTATTTTTTTCTACTGGGGCACGTGTAGCTTCTCAAGTGTCCCATAAGTGTATCTCTAATGGGATTATCTGCTCTTGTGGTAGGTTAAGTTTAAATGTAATGATTTGTCACACTTCAAGTGCCCGCAGAGCCTTAAGAGAACACTTAAGATTGTCAGTAATTATTGTAGGGGTTGTGTTATAGCATTTTAGGTAAAAAAAATTCCAGAAGCAGCATAATATGTCATATGTTGCAATCACTTGTAAGGGTTTGTTTTTGGTAGAATTTTATTAGCTATGTAGCTCCATATGTGGAGAGTTCACTTGTATGGTTTCCTATGGGAGTCATGTAATCAAGCCATATAAGGCATTGTGATTCTTATCTGCCAACAAGTCTATGTTTCTAATTTTCTATGAGCCTACAACCCTTAGTTTTCCTGCTCCAGATGAGGGAAATAAAGCAAAGAATTTCCTAGCTAGGAATTTGTGTTTTGCTGGTTTAGCTAAAAGGCACTATAAGGATCACTACTGAAAGTGTACAAGAGTGGTAGTTTCTCAAGGACGATTAAGATTCTGAAAATTAAAGCAATGACCCTGGAAACATTCAGATGCCTTAGGCTTTTAAATATTACAAAAATGTTTTGCATGAAAAACTTATGTTAAAGTGACTGCTTGCTCCTCTTGTCATGATCTATTCGATTATACACAAGTGGAAGCCTTTGAAGGCTACTGTAAATTCACAATGCTCTTAATGATCACGCTATTTATATTTATTGACTTTTATAAACAGCTCCATTTACACCAACTCTGTCAGTTTCAACTCTAAGGCTCTTCCTCACAAGATTGATACATGTATAGTCTGTAATGGGACTGCCAAATACTGCAAATAATAATTTAAGTCATTCTGTTTAAAGTCTTGAAAGATTTCCCCATCATCTACCAAAATCTATTATCTAAAAATAGCCCTCTGTATGTATGGGACTACATCGTCTGGCATAGAACTCTTGCCAGAAAGTAGTATGTAGGACTGAGTAATTCTATATTTGGCCCACAGAATGTAATTCCAGTTTCAGCCTCAGGAGGGAAGATTTTGCTGAACAAACTGTGTTGAATCTCTTTCAAGATCTAAGCCCTATCATGGGTAGGTCGAGACTCACCTCATTCTAATTATGCCTCTAGCAAAAATAAGAAGATATGTGCATTATAATTTACACTGTATCAGATAGTAGTTAAGGAGACCACAGTAAAACAGAGGGTCCGATAAGTTCTAACAGTTGGGTTTCCCACCACATTGGTAAAAAAAAAAAAGTACAGTCTTTCATTACTTAAGTTGAAAACCTCTACTGTTGATGAAACAGATGAGTCTTGTGATCCCCAAATCCTGAGGGGCAAAAGGTAAAGTATTGGGGCAGCTAAAATAAGACGCTGCTCCTCTTGGGGCTGGATTTTTATTTATTTTGACCTGGAGACTTGATCCATACATATTTTTGAGCTTAATGGCCATAGATGAAGTCTAGTAGTATGGTATTTTAGCAAGCTCACAGTTTTCAGGAGAAACATTCATATTTGGAAAGGAATGTTAGATACCTCATCCTATTCTGTTACACATTTGTGCCATAGACCTGTACAGTAATACAGTGGCATGGAGCAACTGCTAGAATTGATAGAAGAATCATCCTTTTGTACATAAAATAATTCAACATTAAATCAACTGATATAATTGGATAATATTTTTGTGATCAGTATTTAATGGCACAATAGCTTTGCCATAAAGGTTTCTGAATACTAATAAAAACATCAAAATCCACCTTGTAGCTAAATCGTCATACGTTACTGTGAGGAGACATACAAAGCTTTTGTGCTGTCTTACAGCAGCCTATTGCTGTGTGGTTTTCTTGCTTGTCATGTGTATCCCCTGCAATATACCGTATTTACGCAAATCTAGTGCGCCATCGAATCTAAAGCGCACCCCAAATTTGAAACCCTGAATTTAAAAAAAAAACGTTTTTGCTGGCGAATGTAATGCACATTTGTCATTTGTACAAGAAGTACCGAACAGTGAGTTTATGTTACCAACTTATGGTATGTTACCAACTTATACCACTGTGCTGGGGCTCTCTGGGTGCCAGGCTCTGTGTGCCACTGTGCTGGGGCTCTCTGGGTGCCAGGCTCTGTGTGCCACTGTGCTGGGGCTCTCTGGGTGCCAAGCTCTCTGTGCCACTGTACTGGGGCTTTCTGGGTGCAAGGCTCTGTGTGCCATGGGCTGGGGCTCTCTGGGTGCCAGGCTCTGTGTGCCACTGTGCTGGGGCTCTCTGGGTGCCAGGCTCTGTGTGCCACTGTGCTGGGGTTCTCTGGGTGTCAGGCTCTGTGTGCCACTGTGCTGGGGCTCTCTGGGTGCCAGGCTCTGTGTGCCACTGTGCTGGGGCTCTCTGGGTGCCAAGCTCTGTGTGCCACTGTGCTGAGGCTCTCTGGGTGCCAGGCTCTGTGTGCCACTGTGCTGGGGCTCTCTGGGTGCCAGGCTCTGTGTGCCACTGTGCTGGGGCTCTTTGTGTGCCAGGCTCTAGTGTGCCACTGTGCTGGGGCTCTCTGGGTGCCAGGCTCTGTGTGCCACTGGGTGCCAAGCTCTGTGTGCCACTGTACTGGGGCTCTCTAGATGCCAGGCTTTGTGTGTCACCGTGCTGGGGCTCTCTGGGTGCCAGGCTCTGTGTGCCACTGTGCTGGGACTCTCTGGGTGCCACTTCCTCCGGTGGTCACCCACTCTAGAGAGCCGGGAAGCAAGAGATGGTGGTGTTGTGGTATGTCCTGCGCTTTCCTTTTTGCCATCGAATCTAGTGCGCACCCTAAATTTGGGAACCGATTACTATTAAAAAGATGCGCATTAGGTTCGAGTACATACGCTATTGTTAATATAACTGCCCAGGTTACCTGCTTCTCTCCTAAATTCCTTACTATCGTACTGAAATCCCTCAACTAACGTCCATTCATGTCATGAATAATGTATAAAACTCTCCTCCACTGCTAATTGACTATTCACTCCTGTTGTCCTCTTGAATAGTGAGAAACGTTGCCTCTTACTATGCCCAAATTAATTTCCCAACATTGCACTCAAGGATAGCTCCTTACACTCATCACCTTCAAGACTCACCTCAAATATCACCCTATCACACCTTCAAATATGCACTCTGAAAAATGCTCTTAGCTAATATACCTTTCCACTTACTCCCATATGTATGTGTGTTTTGCCCCCATAATGTCACAAGAACTGTGGAACTATTTAACATTACTATTTTTTAACTGTAAAGTGCTATGTACATAGATGATGCTATACAAGATATGCATGCAAATATTTCAGAGAAAGCTCTTTATAAATATATCCACAGCAATATCATCTACACCTAAAAAGTGACACAAAAAGCATAATTTTATTATCATAAACATTATCTTAGATCTAACAAAATGGGTAAGTGTGAACAAAAAAATCTGAAAAAAAGTATGTACCAGTAACAACAATTGAAAATAGACTCAATATTTTAAGAATGCTAAATAATACACCTTTAATTTATTACATTATATATACAATCATGCTCCTTTGGAATCTGCCATTTGGTTTCTATTAAACCACAGACATAGATACAGCCAGTAAATTGAAACAAACTTGGAAAGAAGTGACCCAGTGAGCTTTTATCTGTGTTTGCAAAGCTGTTTTTACATAGAAAAGCAGGGTAATAAAATACAAGTTTGTGGATGTGCATTATATACCTACAACTCTGCTTCATCATATAACATGTCAGGCCAGGAGGAAGAGAAAAAAAATCCAAAGCCCTATAGTAAATACAAGTAATTTTTATAAGCATTGTTTAAAACATGATCTTTTAAGTGCATGACAGAAAATTTAGGAACTACAAATCCCTTAAAAGAGCCTTTAAAAGTTTGCATGTTGTTCAAAGGACTGATTCTTAAATTGAAAATTCCTAAAGTGGGGGGAGACTTTGGCCCTCATTCAATTGCGATTTGGCCAATTGAATAGGGCTCTAAATAAGCACATAACATAAATTTTTAAAGAAGTTTTTAGTTATTGAAAACCTTGCTTTGAGATAGATGCTTACTAAGAAAAAACTTACTTAAAAAAATATGTTATGTGCTTATTTAGACCCCTATTCAATTGGCCAAAATAGCAATTGAATGAGGGCCTTTGTATGCAGAGAGAATGTGACATGTGCCGGAGCTTTCTATTGGGAAACTTGTTAGTTTCTAAACATATACCCTCCTGAGAAAGTAGAAGAAAGAATCAGGTTGGAAAAGAACATGGAACACTGTAATAAAAAATAATTAGATATAAAAGCTTGAAATGTAAAGTTTGTGTTTTTTTTTTCATTACTAAAATATTTTGCCCAATATTAAATTTAGTTGCTGCAAAAAGCTTTGATCACAGTAGGCCCCCAGTTACAGTAAGTTACATACTAAGGAAACAGTATAACATTTAGCAGCTTATTTAAAAGCATTTCTTTAGACTGGGGACTGAGAGCATTTGCCAATAATAAGTAGTGAGTTTCCAGTCTTGTAGGGTGCTTTGGGATAAAGCACTTTCTGCTAAGATTCTAAACTCAAAACAGGGCCCCTTCAACTTTTGAATTTGTTAAACGTGTATTTCCCCTGTTCTTATCCCCTGTACAGTGCTACGGAATATGTTGGCGCGATACAAATAAAAGATAATAATAATAGTGAAGTAGCAGTACCATAACCAACCTGTCAATATGTTAGTAGTATCTGATGCAGGCGGATGCTGTAATACACTGAAATCATATCTCAGCACTATAACTAGATCATTGGTCATATCCCCATTCAGGAAAGCACATGTGGTTTGGAGAGACCTATACAGCCCAAGTTCCACTTTTTTAAGTTGAAGAGGTTCTGGAACACATAAGATGTAAATATATTTATTTGAAGAAAAATAAAAAAATGAAAGAAAGAAAGATTCCATTCAGGTCTTAAGAAGAAAAAGCAAGCAATGAAGTTAGATGGACACTGTTTAACCACGTGTAGGATATATTCCCGTGAAAGACTTGATAATGAGTAATTTGTTCAAAAAGTAAAAATATAAATTTAGCCTTTAATTTATGTATGCAATCATTTGTTGTGCAGCCATTGCTTTTTCTGAGCTATTTGTGGGAGTTGCTTTCTCAGCTGAGTGTTTCCTTGTAAAGTAAGATTATTATTTGTTTCACAGGCCATAGGACACTATTTTTAGAGTATTTAAAAGAACATGCTTTAAACATTAACAAAGTTGTGTTTTGTTTTAAATTGTTTTTATGTAAAACCTTCAAGTATGATTCCTACAGATATACAACTGCTCACTGGCAGTTTTTTCACTTGGAAAAAAAAAGAAAAAATACAGTGGTAAGTTATTAAATACCTTGAATACATCAACTATCTTTTATATGCAAGACAGACAATAATGCTTTCAATATCTCTTTAAAAGCACTGGCAGTTGAAATTGTTATATTTTCATTGTAGCACCTGAAATGTTCTCTAGGTTTAAAGGTATATATGTTTCCTGGATTTCAAATGTGTGGTAATAAACAGGCAGTGATTATCAGAAAATGTGTTATATAGATAAGTTCAGTGTACTTACAAAGTTATATGCAGGAAAGTAAATCCATCTTTGCACACCCACAGTGAGCTTACATAACCAAGTACACTGAGGAAAGGCAGCCAGGTACAGAGTTCGACCTTTCTGGTAGAGACCGCACAAAGTAACTGCTGCAGATTGAATCACATGGTTTGGGGGGGGGTCTAAACTCCCAGCTGATTCAGAGCATAATGAGAGACTACATATCCCAGGCTGCTTTGCAACACAGGAACCCCAGAGTATGATACAAGTGTATCAGCTAACAACTGCTTTCTCCTGATTGGTCAAAACAAATTATGAATTGTATGCTAATCTTAGCAGGGATTTTCAGGGGTGTCAACTAACAAATGCTACAGCTTGCAATTGGAAAATATTTAGCAAATATCAGGGTGAGTTTGTAAATGTTTATTTTGGTATTTATTCATGCAAAAAAATGTTTTGCATACAGTACACTACTGATTCTCCTCTATCAGATGCCTTTATAACCCAGGACACGTCTTCTCTAACCTGTGGCAGTAATTTAGCAGAAACAGCAGACACCACTACAGAAGAATTGTTTAAACAGTTAAACCAGTTTTACCGTCTTAAATGGGTGCACAAGTTCGGTCCTGGAGGGCCACACACAGGCCTGGGTTTGAGGATTTCTTTTCTGTGTACAGGTGAGTCAATTAAGATGACTGAATAAGTGATTGACTCACTTGTGTGCAGCATGGATATCCTTAAATCCAGGCCTGTTTGTGGCCCTCCAGGACCGAGCTTGTTCTCCCCCCTGCTTTAAAATAATGCTAATTATCAAGCATAGTTCTGCAAAAGGGTGTATTCGTAAATATGCGATAACAATAGTCTTTTAAGATGTTATGAAAACGTATAAGGAGGGTCCAGTTGTGATTGATGTCTCCATAAAGAAAGTTAACTTGCAGTAAAATGTGAAAACAAAACACCTGAAAAAATGAAAACACAGATTGTTCAAAATCTAGCCATGAAATATGTAGGTGAGCAGGATAAACAGAATGATATAGCTCCAAATATACCAAAGGGGCTCCAATTATGTTAGAAGGACTTCCCCAACAGCGTTGATGACAATTTTCTAAATATTTTTCCTATTAATAATAATTAAAAAAAAGAACATGTTTTGCAAAGATAAACAAAATAATGTGGGATGCTCGGCATTTTAAAGGTGTTCTGTGGTCCTTTAATTGCTTTGTATATTTTTTGTATAGCACTAGAGTAACATTGGAGGAGATTTCTCCAAATTAGTAATAATCATATTAGTGCCTCTCGGTGCTGCGGTCCTAGAGCTCCACTTTAATCCAAGTGCTGATGTTATACTGTGACGTAATGTCTGTAATCAAATTACATTTACATGCTTAGACTATAAAGGACAGGCTACGTCCACAATCATAGTGTACTCTGGAGCCCAAACAATAAGAAATACAAAAAGTAAATAACTTGTGTTGTACAAAACAGTCCAGATCTACAGTCTTACCTGCCTCACACTTGTGACAGCTTTAAGGAATGTCCCAATCTCTATATTTTACTACTATTTTTACTTCTTTCTTGCAAGCCATATCATAAATAAGTATTCATGTTTAATACTTCTCATATATAATAATTCACACATATCTGGCATATGTCTTATTCTTTATCACTTTCAATCAATGTTGGGTCCTTTGCTCTTCTTCTCTTCACTCAATCCCTAGCACTCAAAGCTTCTCTTTGTTTCAGATTATTCCTAAATCTATGTCACCTACCCATATTTTCCCATTTCTACTAAATCATGTCTGGCATTTTTTCCTGGGTGACTTCCTCCCGGCTAAACATAAACATCTTAAAGACAGAGTTACCATGCTACTACCTGACTCTAGGTTGGCAACTCATCTTCATTATAAGTTTGCTGCCTTGGAGTTATAGTAGCATAGTAATCTAGTAACATAGTAGTTGAGATTGAAAAAAGTTTAACATTTTTAAATCTTTGTGATCTTTGATAGTTGATAAAATGAAATCAAACAAATAAGTTATTACATGATCTCACTGAGAAAAATATGTTTCTTTTTGTAAGGTGAAATGTCCTTTAATCTCAAGTCATGTCCTCTTAATAATGGAATCTTCTTCAATCATTGACAAAAAACATGAATACTTACACATACTTCCCAAAATATCTTCATTCGATTTTCTCAAAATCTATGCTTCTCCTACATGATTGCTGTCGACCTGGATTCAATTCCAGTCAGTGATGGGAGACCACCTAGGTATACCAGGAGCTGTATGCTGTGGCCGACTAGAGAAGGAACTGGCAAGCCACTGCAGTTTCTCTGCAGTGGATCAGCATTACCATTAACATAAAGATGTGCATGGTGTGTTACAGTCCATGAGGTCACGGAGAGTGGGAAACGACTGAGCGATGCAAAAACCAAAACTAAACAGAACATTTACTCTGTTTCAATAACTCTGGTAGTTCTAGTCACTTCACAAAATGTATCTGTTCAGAAAAGATTAACCCCTTGATCTTTAATAACTACCACATACACTTCCAACAAGGCCAACTGTTCATCATTTTAGTGCAACTTTACAGCACATGACAAATGCGCGCCATCAATAGCGCGCCCAACATCTGTGCGCAGGACAGGATGGCACCTGCAGGACTTGAGGTAAGGTGGGCTTAGGGGTGTTAGGTTTACAGGTTAGAGTAGAGTGAAGGTAAAGAAGGTGGGAAGAAGAATTAGTGGCACAACGAGGAAAGAGTAAATAATAAAGAAGGGATAGATGAGAGTTGGAGGAAGTACAAGGAAAGGAGAGAGGAAGAAAGTGAGAGGAGGAAGGAGGTGAGGTTAAATTGATCTAGTAGAGAACACAGAAAGATTAAGGAGATGAAGAGGAAAGAATGGGATGAAGATCAGAATTGAGGATTGGCTGTGAGGAGGGATTATGACAGCGAGTGACAGAGTGAGGTGTGTAAGATAGGGGATACAAATAACTATTACAACGTTGCACGCTTCTGACGTTGCGCATTTGACAGCGATTTCTTAACAGCAAGTTTATGTCAGCGCCGTAATGTCGGCGAGCTGCTGTCTGCACGCATTTCTGCAGCCCGCTAAAGTCAGGGTGCCGTTCATCATAAGCCAAACTATGCCTCCACCTCCCAGACTATAAGCTCACGCAAGAGTAGGATTCTTGACCTCTTCAGTATTAATGTGTATACTTGAATTGTATTTGCCTAATAGACTTTTGTCTATGTTGGGAAAATCTTTTCTCAACTTCTTTGGCCTCAGCCAGCTTCCTTTCTATCTCATCAAATTCAAGAGGAGCTGCCGATGAAGTTCTTGGCAGCACATCTATTTGGCTTAGGATTTCACTTTGCTTTTAGATGTCTTACTGATTTAGAACACATCACGGGTAACGCGTGTACAGGGTGCCCAAATGTTAGCTCTGCTGCCAAAGAACATACTACAGACCGCTGGCAGTAACAAGGAGGTGAAAGATTTGTAAACCGCTTTCATCTGCATGTCATTAGTGCTATCACTACATGCCATTTTGATGCGTTAAACAACAGAGATAGTTTTTGAAAAGTTGAATCTGTATAATGGATTTGTTAAAATGGAGATTCTCTTGAGCATTCTGAAGAAAATAAATGTATGAATATGATGGTGTAAAATATAGATTAACTGCAGACAAAGAGGGAAAACAATGTGCAAGTGTACATAAACTAGCATTGGTACATTAAAGTACAATTCTATTAACTATAAAAAACACGAGATCTGAGTCCTGCAATTAGGTTCAGAAGGGGATGCTAATCTCCACCCCCTTGCCCAAAAAAGACGCCTGGGATCTTGTGGCTCAAATGCAGCATTTCCCCACAAGGTGACTGCCACCCAACCCTACACCAGTTCCCAAGGGACAAAGCATGGGTAAAATCATAGTTTACCCATGTTTTCGTTATTCACATTTTTTTTACATGCGCGGGGATCCCAGGAACGGAACCCCAGCGAATGTCGAGGGTCGACTGTACTTCACTTCTCTCTTCAGTGGTGTCCATTACCTTCCTGTTTAAAATAAAAAAAAGTTTTGTCATACCACCATGACAATTTTATTTTAATGGAATATGAAGGTAATAAAAAAAGGAATGGAGAACTTGGGTTGGGTAACGGATGAGGAGGAAGATTTGGGAAGAGAACAGTATGGATGCAGTAGGATAGAAAAAGGTGCAGAATACATTAAAAGAACAACTTTAGAAATGTTAAACATCAGGATCCTTGCCACTTTTCCCACACCTCTATCCACACATCCCTCCCTTTTTCTTTCCTTTTCACCTCTTTTGTGTGTGTTTTTTTTCATTTTTATTTCTCACCCATGAAAATTGGAAAAAGTTTTGCTTTGATGATGTGAAACTTTATTGGACTTTATTAATCAATGTTTGTTACTACTTAAAGTGTGTGAAATAAATATTATTGAACCAAAAAAATAAAAAAATAACAACTTTGGTAATGTCCTACTCATTATTTAAATTGCAGGTTTCTGTGATTTAAAGTCAGAAATCAAGATAAATCATGTTAGGCATTTTCCATCTTGAATTTGACCTTGCAGCCAACACATTTCAAGAGAAAAACAAATAGATGATTATTAATAACAATAATTGAAATTAAGTGTGCAACAGCCCCAACTAATACTTTGTGGAAGCACTGTATACTTTTAATACAGCGGTAAGTCTTTGTGAATATGTCTCTATCATCTTTGCACTCATGGAGTTTGCAATTTTAGCCCACTCTAACTAGCAAAAATGTGAAGCTTCTTCACATTTCCAGAGGATCTCCTGTCACAGATCTCTTTAGGTTATTCCACAGGTTTTCTGTTGGATTGAGGTCTGGGCTTGGACTGGGCCATTCAAAGGTATTCCTTTTTCTGAAGCCATTCCATTGTTAAATTGGGTGTATGCCATGGGTCTTTATCTTGTTGGAATGTGAAAATCCTCTTCATCTTCAGATTTCTGACTTTTCTGCCAAAATATTTTGATATTTGAAGCTAGTTACCTTTCCATCTATCCTGACTAGAGCCTCTATCTCAGATAAAGAGAAGCAGTCCCAAAGCCTGATGCTGTTACCAACATCAGCAACTTTGGAGGGTAGTCCTGATCGTGGTAATATCTCTGCTTATTGATAGTAGTCTTCACAGTGTTCCCTGGTACATGCCAATGTCTTTGATATTTTTTATATCTCTTCTTCAACAATAAGATCCTGTAGATGTTTTTTTTATCAGCTCCTTGTGGACCATGGCTATCCCAATAGGATGTAACTGGGAACGTTTCAAGGTATTCCGACATGAATGTGATCTTTGAACATTCCCATTATAAAAAGGTTGTGGGCACTTATGCAACCAGGGAGTTGTGAGTTTCTTAATTTCAATTATTTTTCCTAATAATTATTTATTTGTAGTTTTCTTCGGTTTTGGTGGTTGCAAAAGATGGAAACATGTCTGACATCATTTATTTTGATTTCTGGCTTTACATCACATAAACCTACAATTCCAATAAGGGTGTGTAGACTTTTTATATCCACTTTATACTTTATTTGTTAGGTCAAGTAGAGTGAAGCTTTAACAGATAAACCCTGGCTACCACAAAGTATTAAAGGCTGTAATGACTGCCTGAAAGTAAAAGATAGCATATAGGCATATAAGTATATTATAGTTTACAAGAATGGATTGATCTTTTCAGACACCATAGTCAGATTAGTTATCGTAACTACATTGTTGGATAAACTATATGGGTTAACATCTATAGCATTTACAAATATTTCAGATCTTAAACAGTTAAAAAAGGTTAATTATTTTACAGGGCCAGTGTAAGCACTTAGTAAAGGACTGTCAGTATCTAGTTCACTGTTTCAAAAATGTGTGTTTATAAAGTCCACAATAAAGCCATCAGTAAATAAAATGGTTTCAAAATGAATGTTGACATTTCTGAGAAAACGGGCTCCATCCCCGATCACATAACTCGTATTGTTTTTTTAAAGTCATTTAATTTATCTGGCAGCAATTGAATTATTCAGTAGTTGTGGCTTATGCATTCCTTTTATATGACAGATTTGTTAATTAACAATTGTTTGGAAAAATAGGCAATAGATGAAAACATTGACATAAATAATGACATAAAATGATGGTGCATGGTCATACATGCACAAAGGACAGGATAGGAAGAGATTAGTCACAACTTCTGAATAATGAAACAGCTACCAGGTAACTTAAATGGCTTCCAGACTAACAATGTGAGCCACATGATGGGAGCATAATGGAGACAGACCCAGCACATCAGACAGATAAAATCACTTTTAAACCATTTAATTTACAGATAGCTTTACTGTTGACTTTATAAACAATGACTCTCCAGCCTTTGACAAAGCTGCGGACGCAGCGAAATGGCCATTAGGTTACAATGGTGGGTCTTTACCACTGTCAAGCTGGACTATGCGGTAAGGTATTGAAGTTCCTTAACAAGGGCCACATACTATAGGAAGTACTGTTTATAATATATGACCTTAAATGCAGTACCCGCTGATAATAATAATATCATTAAGACCTTCACCACTGATATAAAGCTTATATTAATGGATTATTTGAACTAAGATGTTGAGGTCCCAATTAGTGATATTATAATTGTAAGAACACAAAATAAAATGGATTTATATATATTCTGTTTGCATTGTATGATAAATATTATTTGATTGTTGACATAATTGGTCTTATGTGGGGCTCTCTTTGCTGTTTGCTGATTTCTTATTTAGGAGTTATGAGGTTCCCTATTTAGGGGCACATACTGGTATCAGGAGTGGTTACAGCCTATGACTTTACACTAATATTACCAGCTAAATAATTAGAGCTGTACTAGTAATATAGAACTTGCAATCCACTGGATCATATTATGTTTCTAAGCACCCCATTATCACTGTTATATATACATGAAGTGACCTCATTCTGCCCAAACGACTTGTATGTTCTATTATCTTTGATAAAACTAATATCTCTCTGAATCCAGGGTTGTCATTGTTTTTAAACTATTTTAATATTTAGTGTCCACTACTGGTAACACTATATGTGATCATTGTGGATTATAGTACTCCCTATTATGGGAAACATCCCCAAAGAATTATGTGACAATACACTTTCTCTCTATCTGAGCTGTAGGGTGCCGATCAAGAAAGCAGGGCATTAACATAGGTTGTGCCTTCCAGGTAGGAAGTACCCTTTGAGGTCACAGGGTTCTACTATCCTTAACTGTGGTGTGGAGGTCTCATCCATACTTCATCACATACTTACCTTTGGATATTGTTTCTACTGTGTAATATTTGATCTACTTAGAGTGATATTTGGACACTATTTTTAATAGAGGTAATTTTTGTTGGTCAATAAGGGTTTTCCCCTTCCATTATTTTTATGTTATACATGATATATATATATCAGTGTTAGGAACTAAAGGAAACCATAACTTTCGTTTATATAACTGACTTTATAAACATATATTTTTTTAAATAACAAGTGGTTAAGTAGATGCTCTCATGGCTTTATCTGGTGCTTACATTCGCCCTTTAAGTATCTTATAGAGTGTAGTTAAGTATAAACTAAGAAAGCCTTTGCATTCCTTTAGGCAGGGGAGTAGGAACAAACAGCTTTGGGGTAATATATAGCACTGCAGTGTAAAGTGAGTATTTTAGTCAACTCAAAATATAAAACACAGAAAAACTTAAAGGGCCATTGTAGTTCAAGAAAAATGGCACTTGTTTGTCATGTATGTACCAAACTAACAACATTAACAGCTGTCTAAGCCATGGACATAAAAAAAAAATTAACTAATTTACTATTGGCTGTTTCTAAATCGGTAGTTACGGCCTTGCTTAATTGATGGTGATCATGCTCTAAAATGCTACTTACGGGCGCATCGTTTACAGTTTTGGCTTTCGGACATGTAGCTGCAGGCTTGATCAATTGAATTGCTCTGTAACTGTAGCAAATTAGCAATTAAATAGGGGCCATGGTCTTTTGCAGCAATGACTGCTATATCGCAGCCATTGTGGAGGTAAACATTTTTAAGTCCTGACTTACGAGTAATATTGGTCTACTTGATTTATGTAAAGTCAAATATTTATTGTTGTATTTAAAACTATGAATCTGGCATTGTTAAAGTATTGAGTCGGAGAGTTACCCCCTAGAATATTATTGTAAATATTAGATAGGGCCCTATGTATGTATGAAGCTAATATTTGATAGTATTCCACACTAAATCTGTCAGGGCCAGTTGTTTTCCCGTTGGTTGATTATTTCATTTTTAAACCCTCTTGCTCTGTAACAGGGGTTCCTAGTATTGTTTGTTCACATATTGTTTGTTCACATATCTATTGCATAAAATCAATACTTAATTGAATACTATCTAACTGAGCAGAGTATAAAGTTTGGAAATGTTTCTTGAATTGTAATAGATGCTGGTGTGATTCTGTAATATGCAATCTTGATGGTGTGAGAAGATGTTTGCCATAATGCTTTTTCCTCTCTACTAAGTGTACCAAGTTAACCAATGATATAAAATAACTAGGGCCTCATTCTATTACGGCCGCAGCCGCTGCGGGGCCGCAAGGACCGGCCTCAAGCTTTACGGCTATTCTATTCCCCTCCGGCCGGGGACTCCGGCAGGCTTGCGGCCGGCGCCTTGCTATCCCTTGCGGCCGATCGCGCCGGAGGAAAGCCTTTGATCTAAAACGGCCGCAAGGAAATCGGCCGTAAGAAAAGCCTGGTTGCGATTCTATTGCTCCGAGAACCCTCTCTGCAAGGCTAAAAACGAGCCGCAGCTTACTTGCAGCAAACAGGTCCCGCTAGCACCAATTAAGCACATAAAATAGCTCAAATAAAGCCATCCTGCACTTTGAGAAGACTATAAAGGGATTTTAGGTGTTAGAAAAAATAGCACATAATTATCCTATACTCAAATCCGTAAAATATTTTATTTTTAATATACGTAAAATATCCATGTAAAAAGTCCAGAGTGCTTGGAGCACTTCAGACCCGCCCACGCCGCAGCCGGAAAATAAACAGTTAATTTGAACTCTGGTTTGGGCTGATGTGCAAGCTTGAGAGGGGGTTACTTTTAATCCTCATGTCCCCCAATATGATCCCTAGCATTTACAGAGCTGTACAGTGCAGGCTTGAATTTATTTTTGCGTTTTTAGATTTCAGAGCTTACGGCCGGTTCCAAGATATGCGGCCGGCCGTAAGGGGAGTTCCTTGCGGGGCCGTATAATAGAATCGCGAGTTAACTGAACCCCCGCAAGGAATCGCAGCCTTACGGCCGATTTACGGCCGGTAATAGAATGAGGGCCCTAGTGAATTGCCCGTCCAAAAAATTACGGCAATAGAATTGTAAGTGAAGGAATGGTGTTTGGCACAGACATTATTTTTTGTGGTGGTCTGAGATCTCGGCGCTGATTGCGAGCCTCTTGGTTATCAGAGGCGCTTTTGCTGTCATTTTAAGGTCAGCACTGATCTGCTTTTTGTGCTTATTGCAAGGCTGTCCCCTGGTGTAGTTTGTGTGCTATTAGCAGCGTTGGCGCTCGTTGTGAGGCGCACAGTGAATGTCTTTTACGTTTATTGCGATAGTGTTTTTTTTGTATATGTATTTTGTAATGCTAATTAAATAAGTAATACATTAATAAATTAATATACTTTACCTATTTGTAAGTAATACATGCAGGGAGCATTGTGCTGAAGAGCTGATAATCTGTTTTGATATTCCAGGTTTTTATTTTATTTTTGTGTGTTTTTTTTTGTGTTTTTTAATGTTTGGCGCTGTGCGCGGGTTGTCCCGTTAAGGTCGTATTTTTGCGAGCCCGTAATGGATTTTTCCTAAGTCCCGCGTGTCGTAATTTTGTTTGTGTAAGTCAGCAAAAAAAAATTTTCTAAGTCCAGAGGCTCATATTTTTTTGTGTAAGTGCGTAGTTAGTCATTGCGTGTTTATGTTTTTTTTTTCAAGTTCCGATTGTGTGGTCGATTGTGAGGCACCGTAGAGCCTCCACCTCTGCAAATGCGGCTCTTCGCTCCGCATTTGCGGCCTTCAATGAGCCTGCGGCTCATTGCAGCTGACTTGGGGGCCTCCACCTACGCAAATGCGGACCCTCGCTTTGTGAGGGTCCGCATTTGTGGTCGGAAAGTCGTAGTGGTGAGGGCCGTAGGCGCTCACCTCCACCAGCGCAAGGAGCGCCTTTGGTGTTCCTTGCCAGCAACTGCGGCCCTCGCGTTGACAACTACATATGTGATTGTTTGTGAGCAAAATATGGGCGCAGAAAACTAATAGTAATAACATTCTTAATGCTTTATTTATTTCTAAACATTTATATTCTGGAAAGTTAGTGGAACAGCAAATGTATGTTTGCTATTTAAACGGCCACTGTAGTTGCCTTACATTAGTTTTGTCGACAATCAGTAACTAAATAAACTTAGGAATCTCTATTGTGTGAGCTCCTTTAAGACACCGCTGTACAATGAAAAAAATATATATTTTGAAAATTGTGTACCTAATTAAGGAGGGAAAAATAACATAGCTAGTTTTTAATTAGAAATTCTATATAGTTGGATGCCTCCAGGATAGTTAAATGCTTCTAGTAAACCCTGGAGGTATCCATGATACTTTGGTGAAAGGTGTGTTTATGAGAGGGACTTTTACATTTCTAGAAAGCAATAGATGAAAGCAGCCCACTTCCGGGCATATGAAGGGGAAAGAGGTGCGGTGTCAATATCAGTCAGATCAAATTATCTAACAAAGCCATCTCACTTGTCTCTGTTCCAGAACTTCTCTCTCCACAGACACCCTCATGACCCAGCTCTCAGGAAATTATATAACAAAGATTAAAATAGATTCCTTTATTCATAAACAGTCTTTAAGAATTCAAATTTTTTTAGTTACATACAAGTGCCTGATTTCTTGAACTACAGTGGTCCTTTAACTGTGATAGGAAGTGTGACTAATGTTTTGCAAGATAGGTACAGTGACATCAGAAGCTGATCCCTGAATCTACTGTGCATTGCTCAGCAGAAGTAATTAAAGTCTGGTATAGCCTGCTCCTGTAATATGAGCATTTGATATGACTCATTAACTGATGTCAGCAGTCCCAAAGAAATATCATACTGACATATCTAACTATAAACAGGGACTCACAGTCTGTGATGTAGCCAGGATTACGTGATGCTAAGGCTGCTGCAGAAGCTTATTAAGACATTCTCTGTAGATTGTAAGTGTTTTATCAGTATGATGGACTACACTGCAGAGATTCTGGACTTCAAAAATCAGGACAGATCAGTGACAGTGATTTCATTACAGGGACCCTGACATAATAAAACATGGTATCTAGCCCTATTACCCTAATTATATAAAATAATGCATCCCTGTTTTATATGGATGTTATTTACTGGGCCCACCGTTGCCATGTTTGTTTAGTTGTTTTCCCTACAGGGAGTGCATCAAAGACTTATGAGATTTCCATTCGACCTATCAAAAGCTCCGGCACTATCCATCTCAGTTATTATTATCCTTTATTTATAATGCGCCAACATAGAGCCCTATGCTAATTGGACGGTGTAAACTGAGGTATAGCCGTAAATTGGCTGCAGGAGATTTTTCTTCTCAAGTTATAACAGCTTTCTAAACTTTCACTCCCCCACATTACAGCACTTAGCCAACAGCCGTAAATCCTGCAACAGATTTCTGTGCAGGGAGCAGCCAAACCAAGCTTTATGGCTGAGACAGGGCTGTAGAAGTCTATAGGAAATGTGATCTGCATAAATCTTATAATGAGAGGAAGTGCAGGAACAACTGCCCATAACTAGCTGCTACAAGGGAACAGATATATATATATATATATATATATATATCACATATTATAATTGTCTAACTACGATTCGTCGTCACGCTGCGTTGCGTAGTGCGTATGACTTAGCGATGAGCACCGCAGGCGCTCATCGTCCGGCGAGCCGTTAAACCGCTCTGTTGCGTAGTGCGTACGACTTAGCGATGAGCCCCGCTTAAATCGTAGCACTTTGGCAATGAGCGCCGCAGGCGCTCATTGCAGGCGAGCCTCGCGCAGTGAGGCGAGCCGTTAAATCGTAGCACTTTGGCAATGAGCGCCGCAGGCGCTCATTGCAGACGAGCCTCGCATAGCGAGGCGAGCCGTTAAACCGTAGCACTTAGAAAAAAAATACGAGGTGAAAAAAATTACGAGATAAGCGGCGGAACAAAAACAGTAAAAAAAACACTAAATACACACTAAAAAATAAAACAAAGGTCACTTACAGCATCGGGAACCAGGCAGGAAGTCTGGAAGTGAGTTGGAACTGCAATTTAGATCGATTTAGCTGAGTTACAAGGATCGAACATCGGCTAAGCGAGAAAAAAATGGCCGCCGAAAAAAATGTAAACGAGGCTATACTACTACGAACTGCGTAAAACACAGTCACAGACGTATGTCTTTGAAAAACAATGAGATAAAGGATGCGGATTAACCGCGCAATGAGTAAAAAGACAGTAGTGTGTACATTTTACGAAACACAATTACAGATTTACGCATTAACACAGATTTAACGACTTTGTCTCGCGCAACATTGGATTTCCCGCCTAAACCAACGCATTTGATGTGAAATATAAGTTGCAAGTTACAAAAAAAAAAAAAATAAAAAAAAAAATTGTATTTATTTTAAGAAAAAAAAAAGGGACAAATGTAGCGTCATGTTGTGTGGCAAACACATTTCACTACATTTAATTTTTAGTGACCGTCATTTGACCGTTTGACCATATTTACTGTTAAACCATAGTACTTTAGCGGGCTGAGCGATGAGCACCGCAGGCAGAAAAAATGCCGCACGAACAAAACGAAAACCAGGCGACAGCACTATAACCACGGAAAACACGTAACGATAATCCGCTAAGACGCATACCACACATTATCTGCCATTTTAGGATAATACGGAAGTACACAGTTACGTTAACGGTTTCGGATCGCGCACGCACACTATTACACTGCACACGTTCATCACGCTTACACAGTACCTCCACACCACTAATGCTGCTGCAACATCAACACAGATTGCCAGCTCTTCAACACAATGCATAAAAATACGTAAATTCATTTATTAATTTGATTTCAGTAGTACACAGAAAACAACATTAGCTACCTTACAATTCCATATGTATATTAATAACTAAACAACTTTTAAAACATACACATCTGATTGCCGTCATTTTTTGACGGGCAATACGCTAGTATATATATATATAAAGTAATTGTTATATATTTTGATATTAAAACGATGTGACAATTGTATTTATAGGTTCAATAAATAAAGATGTGTTTATTTTGTGTTAAACTAAGATATATTTATAGACAATGCATAAGACTGTTTGTTCCTAGGCAACGTGATTTTGTGACGTGTATTAATCCCGTGTATCATAAAACTGGAGTAATACTAACAAATCATATTTTTAATTACACATATGTTGAGATTGGATTGTTAAGTGTCAAATAATGTTGACATTTCATCTTTTTGTAGTGCTTTTTTTGCTATACTGACACTTTAAATGCTACTCGGGGACTCTGCGATTGGTGTTTGTACACGTAAATCTTTCTTCTGCTTTTTGAAGTTACGCCACTGCCCTGATTTGCCAGAGAGAATCTTGTTAGCATAGGGTTTGGTGTCAAAGTTTAACAGAGTAAGTTGTAATTTATTGTCAGTGCAAAAAGCAACAGAGATTTATGCCTTGCTTTTCGTCTGTATCGTGAAGTTCACTCAGAGCAGTGGCCCTTAAGAGATTGCTTGCAATGTTCTATGGATGGGGGATTAACGTAAGATTTACAATGCTGCTACGGCACTCACAACTGTTTTTTCAGGGAATAGGGCCCATATTCCATAGCTCTGAAGCAGGCTGATCCTTCTCTGTATTCAAGAACTTTTTCCAATTGTAGAAAACAATAATGGTGGTTCCCACTACAATATAATTGCATTCAATGATTAAAAAATTAAATACTTATGTTATTCCATATTATTGACACTTACACTTACATAAAGAAGTTATTCTTTATATGTTTAAAAGGGCCACTGAACTCACAGTAAGTCCTCTTCATGGAGTGAAAGAGCACAAGATTGCATGTTAAAATTATCTATATATTTTTAATTACACTAAAAAAATCTTATGTTTTAAATCAGGGGTCATCAACCTTTTAATGCCTGACTGCTGTTCCCTAGGCTCTCTCACCAGCTCTCCCACCAAGTGTGGTGCTGCGGGTCTCCCGCGTGTGACATCACTCATCAGAGACGCCACCTAGTGTTTTCCCCGCCGCCAACCATGAAAGCTTAAATTGCCCACTAGTGGGCAGTAGGGACCAGGTTGAATATCACTGTTTTAAATCTATGTTCACATACAGACAATCCTGCTCACTTACTGTTGCATGAGTACTTAAGGCAGGGTTGAGTGTTTTGTGTGTGGCACTATGGGGAATGCTATGATTGATAACAGAGCATCCACGTGGACTGAGGTTACACTGCACTGACTAGTTAACCCATACCTGTATGTTCCCTTCAAACTGGAAATGTACGGAGTCTGACAAAATCATTACCATTGCCTTGAATGGAGGGATATACCCATGCAACCACATTGGTTGCAGACATAGAGCAGTTTATTAGCAGTCTTTCACACATATAAACCCAGATTTGATTTGATTTCTCAGTGAAAACTGCATGCATTTTGGGTCCCCCTCCGTTCCTTTATTATTTTTGCTCTTTTTTCTTCTTCCCATGTTATTACTTTTCTTTTTTTTCTTTACTTCTGGTTTTAGGTTCTAAAATATCAAATAATATATTAATACTAATTATCATTTTCTGCCTTGCATAATTTAATCCCTCTAGAACCTTACCATTATATTTAACTAGCGTATTGCCCGTCAAAAAATGACGGCAATGAGATGTGTATGTTTTTAAAGTTGTTTAGTTATTAATATACATATGGAATTGTAAGGTAGCTAATGTTGTTTTGTGTGTACTACTGAAATATAGAATTCAAATTAATCAATGAATATACGTATTTTTACGCATTGTGTTGAAGAGCTGGCAATCTGTGTTGATGTTGCTGCAGCATTAGTGGTGTGGAGGTGCTGTGTAAGCGTGATGAACGTGTGCAGTGTAATAGTGTGCGTGCGCGAGCCGAAACCGTTAACGTAGCTGTGTACTTCCGCATTATCCTAAAATGGCGGATAATGTGTGGTATGCGTCTTAGCGGATGATCCGTCCGTCGTTTAATGGTGGGTAATGTGTGGTATGCGTCTTAGCGGATTATCGGTATGTGTTTTCCGTGGTTATAGTGCTGTAGCCTCGTTTTCGCTTTGTTCGCCCACCATTTTTTCTGCGGCGCTCATTGCCAAAGTACTACGGTTTAATGGCTCGCCTCGCTGTGCAAGGCTCGCTGGGCGATGATCGCCTGTTGCGCTCATCGCTAAGCCCGCTAAAGTACTACGGTTTAACAGTAAATATGGTAAAACGGTCAAATGATGGTCAATAAAAATTAAATGTTGTGAAATGTGTTTGCCACACAACATGACTCAGCTACATTTGTCCCTTTTTTTTTCTTAAAATAAATTCACATTTTTTTTTTTTACTTTTTTTTTTTTTAACTTTCAACTTATATTTCATCAAATGCGTTGTTTTAGGCGGGAAATCCGATGTTGCGCGAGAAAAGGCGTTAAATCTGTGTTAATGCGTAAATCTGTAATTGCGTTTCGTAAAATGTACTCGCTACTACTGTCTTTTTACTCATTGCAAGGTTTATCTCGTTGTTTTTCAAACACATACGTCTGTGGCTGTGTTTTATGCAGTTCGTAGTAGTATAGCCTCGTTTTCATTTTTTTCTCGCTTAGCCGATTTTCGATCTTTGTAACTCGTCTAAATCGATGTAAATTGGAGTTCCAACTCACTCCCAGACGTCCTGCCTGGTTCCCCATGCTGTAAGTGACCTTTTTTTTTATTTTTTAGTGTGTATTTAGTGTTTTTTTTATTGTTTTGGTTCCGCTGCTTATCTCGTAATTTTTTTCATCTCGTATTTTTTTTCTAAGTGCTGCGGTTTAACCGCTCGCCTCGCTACGCCTGCGGCGCTCATTGCCAAAGTGCTATGATTTAACGGCTCGCCTTGCTGCGTGAGGCTCGCCGGGCGATGAGCGCCTGCGCGCTCATCGCTTAGTCGTACAATCAGCAAAGTGGTAGGATTTAATGGCTCACCTCTACGCCACTCATCGATAAGTCGTACACACTACGCAACACAGCGTGACGACGAATCGTAGTTAGACAATTATAATATGTGATCTTACAACCATGTCTCCTTAATAAAGAGTCACAGTCTAACCCATAGAAAAATAACCCATCTACCCATTTTGAAAATTACTAAACTATTCACTTTTAAATGAAATAGAAACTTAACTTTTAACAAAAAATGAATGACTCATCATACCTATAATAATTTATGTACAGAAGGGACCGTATATTTTTGTCTTCCATTTCCATACTATTTAAGGATTGAAGTAGAAGCAGCCAAGTAGATTTACATAGAAAAGAAGGAATAGGGTTAGAAAATAAAATAGGAAAAATAATAAGGACATTATTATATAAATACCATTGTAATTTCAATAGTCAAGAAAAGATATCATCCACTGTAACTGCATTGCAGTTTATTCTCAAATATATGTAATTCGCTTTTTTGTTGTCGTATGCCAATAAAAGTTGATTGAGAAAATAAATTATATATATCTTGAATATTCAAAAAGTATTTCAACATGCTTTTAGGAGTTCTTTACAGTCATGTGGTCCAAATTGTGCTGAATTAAGTGACCCTTTAAACAAATATTATATCTGTTATGACTGATCTTGGGACTCCCTTGGACTCCACAAGCAACACTGGGTTGCCAATATCAAAGGCTATTAAAATAGGCACGAGACTTGTTGTAAGGACTGTGACATGTTGTTTTTATGTGTAATGTAATGTGGGCCACAATAAGTAAGGTTGGGGTTACTATATGATATTATGTGCAGTGTAATAATGTTATTATACTGGTAACTAACTGAGATACACTTTATGCCGTGTTTGTTAATGAGAGACCAAAGGGTGAAGTTTATGCAAAAATTTACATGGATCTATGGCCACTCAGTGCGGCCAGGCCTCCCCTCTCTCTGGCCTCAGATAGTTGTGAAAGTTGATAAGCTTGCCCGGATAGACCCCTAACCCCTACCACTCCGGACAGCAGAGCAAAACCAGAGGGGGTTTGGCTAAAGAAAGTGGGGAGGGGGTATGTGGGTCTATTGTTTTTGGATTTTTTTATTTGTTTGGAAAAAACAATAAATAGTCAGTCTATCTTTACACTAATTGAACAGGGTTGCTCATCTGATTTTTTTAAAAACAAGAGTGAAAACCTTTATTGCACACAAAAAAAATATTCTGAAATCTAAAAACTCATGTATACTCTAAATTAGTAACAATATATTGTTCAAAAACAGTGCAGTGAAAAAAGCTTACAAGACATGGTCAAGACCTCCACATCACAGGTAAGAATAGTAGAACCCTGTGATCTCAAAGGGTGCCTTCTACCTGGAAGGCTCTACCTATATAGATACCCCAAATTCTGTCTAAATACCCTGTATCCTAGATAGAAGAAATAATAATGTCTACTACTCCCCCTATATTACTCAAACAAGACATACGTATACCATAAATGGTATAACCAGTAAAGATGGGTACAACAGTTAAAATCAATATACAAGCAACAAACTAGTAGACAAATCTCATCAGAATAAGATATACGTGATGCTGTGAAAAGAGAGACTAGTGCCTCAAACAAATACTTGGACATAAGAGACTATGCAGGAGGCTAATTAGTGATCTGAAAATAAGTCTTAACATTTTGCCTGTTTTCAAGTTTAGCTATTCAAAATACCATACAGACAACATTTGACCACTTTTGTCCTTGAACAAAGGCAAGGAATGCAAAAAATGAAAATTAAGCATATTATTTAAAAAAATGTATTTTTATGTTTTATTTTTATTCCGTGACTCCATTTGCAGCTTTGATAAAGCACTGCATGCCCTCTTTTGCTGCTGAGTCCCTATAGGAGGCAGAATGTAAATTGCGAGGGCATTTGTTAGTATATACTGTTCCTCCAGGCTCTGTGAGTGAACCCAGAAGCAACTCTGTGCACAGCCAAGCTCACCTCCATAATTTATACAGAAGACTCCTAGAGTGACACAGCCGAAAAGGAGGACATTACTGCTTGATCAGAGCTGCAATAGTGTCACATGAAATAAAAATAAAACATTTGAAAAATACTTAAATTGAAGTTCTTTTTTTGGAATAACATGCTCAATTCTCGTTCTTTGCCTTTAAAACAGCTTTCATACACTGGTCCTTTACTGCACAGTAGTACAGTACAGTTTTGTAAGTCATTCTTGAGCTATTTGGAAGCCATACAAGGAATCTCGGCAGTGTATAAGAAGGGAGGAATTTAGAGGAGAGGTGCTATCTCAAGCTAATGTGTTTAGTATGGATTGCACTGGGAGTTATGACTCAAACAGACAAGAGAATAGTTTGCAGTAACTGATTTAGGATAGGTTACAGGCCTTAGTATTTATCCTAGAAGGAGATGAGCCAAGAAAATGGAATATATTGCTTATTTGTAGAAATATGACAAGTTTTGGCAACTTTTTGGATGTGAGGAAAATGTCAGAGATGACTAAAGTATCATAGTTTAGTATCTGCTAAATTGATAATGATGGAACCAACCATTATGTGGAAGTGGATCTCCTTGTGTCTCCTCCCGCTCTCGGTTCTCAGCCCTAGTGAGAAAAGGGCTCTGTCCTCTGCCTTTACTATTATTGTGTATCCAGTCTTTGAACAACATTTGGAATAATATGCTGGCACTTTACCGATTATTGATAACAACAATAATAATATGGTGAAGTTTGGAAATTAATATTACGAGTACTGATATACACTCTGACCTGAACAGCAGGTCAAATTTAAGGCAAAGGTAGAATTGTGATGAATTTCAACAGGAACAAGGGTAGCGATGAAAAGTGTGTTGGGCCAGGACATGCCCCTTGGGCAGACTAATGTGATAGGGGAGGAAGTCCATTTAGTCAGCTAAGAGTGAACCAAAACCAGAGCTTTGTCAAGTAAACGTGCATTCTTGTCACATTTGCTTTGAAATAATAAAAATAGATACAAGTAAATAGTAACCATTACTGAACTTAAGTAAAATTTTCTTAGTTTGGTACACAGACTTTTTATCATTGAGAACATATGGTGTAAATTTCAAGTAAACATCAGTGCAAATTGATAATAAAAAGCAGCAAACAATTGTTAGGTAATAAAGTTAACACCTTATGACTTATTAACATTGCAATGTTAAAATGGTGCCACCCATTCCAAGCTGTCGTAATTATATACTGGTTAGACTATCACAAATAATGAGAAGCATTAGTTGTCTCATTAATAGTTACATTATGAAATACACAGCCGCAAAGAGAGAAATTACTATTCCCACTTCACAAAGAGCAAATTTAGGCAGGAAATTTCTCATTAAGCTAGTATTTCATTAGAAAGTTAGACAACATGGAACATTATATACACAAAGAGTTTTCAAAAAACAAAATTGTTCATGCTTATAATTTACAGCCAATGTTGTTTGATTGCTACATACTTCACAATCAATTAGATTTTTTTCCTGAACTATAATGGTCCCTTAAAGTGGAATGTATGGGGTTCTAGCTTTGTGAAAGAGCAATAAAAAGAAATTACTCAATACAAACAAATTATGGGTAAAAAAAGACTTTGTCACAAGCAGGAACCGACTGGACTGGCCAATGAATAGACCCCACTGGTTAGGCCCTTTCCTCTGTGGGCTTTTGCGTATGGATGCTAGGGATTCCCCTGGAAGAAAGCTTGTTTCAGGATCTGTGGAGAGCAGGAATGCCGTTCTGGAATGCAGATGCATTATTCCTGGACAGCTCTTTCCCACCCCCTCAGAAATACAGCTGACACTCTTGTATACTTTCAAAAGGGGTAATGCACTTTATTGAAACACATTGGGACTTATATATATGGGAGAACAAAATGGTCCCAGTAATTCAATCAGTCTGGGTGCAGAGTAACAAAAGGTAAATAATTAGCAGCCATGTTAAATTGGGGCTATGTTGTAACACGTAGCCTGTAACACCAGGTTTACATGTTACGGGTATTAAATTAGCCCGGTAACGTTGCTTGCAGTGGGATTTGCGTGTGTTAACACGCAGCACGGCCAAAAATAGCCACATACTGAGTAACGTTGAACTTTGCACACCTAAATCCTTTGACTCTACAAGCCTGTAACCGCTGCTTGTTCAATTCAGCTATTAAATTGCATCGTGGTCACTCGCAAGCAAGCACGTAAAACGCAAATGGAGCCCAAAGCCCAACGTTTGCTCGAGTGCACCCGCAGGGGCGTAAAATCCAATACATAGCACTGGTAATGCAAATAACATCACTCTACTGTACATTTATTATAAGGGAAAGTGATGTTAGGTCTTAATTAATAGCTCAACATTTTCAAGCCGGCAAATCGACCCCGCAAAATACTTTATTTCATGTTTATATTTTGTGTTATATCGAGGATCTCTGTTGAAGCCATTGATGAAACGCATGGGTCAGATCCAGCTGTAGCTCCTGTCCAACACATGTGACGTCATCAGAGGGCGCAGGATTCCCTTACAAGACAGTTTGCATTGTGCAACAGAACCTACAGACGCCCAGATGACTGAATCCAGTGTCCTGTAGGGTGAGTGGGCAGCTTGGGGATTAGTCCTTGGCAATACAGTATAGGGCCAGTAACTTGTTGCATTTAGGGAAAGGGGGTAAGTAGTGGGTGCCCAAACTCCACTACAACATTAGTAGATAGGGCCACGGTGTAACGTTTCACAATAAAACCATAATATAGCAGCTACCCTGGATAGGACTATTGCTGAATGTATATCTATGTATATGCTGGTATTAAGGCCGCTGCTCATATGCATTGTTGAAGTAACTAGAATATTAGGACTTATCCACTGTATAAGACACTGTGCTCTTATAGAATATGTACTAATTTACATTTTGGTTAACTATTTGCATATCTGATATATTTCTGCCTCAAACCTGTGTACTCCTATTTGCTCTGACCCTGTGGCCAATTTCACACAGATACTCTATGCCCAGGACTTTTGGTGTATGACAGGAACACTATTGTTTTTACAATATATATTTTTTTTTACTCTATGTACTTTACCTTTTAATCAACTTCAATAAAAGTTATATTTTATTTACATGGCATCTTACTGGTCCTTATTTCGTCTATAGAAACAGACTTACAATTTTCGGAATCATTAATTGGTCAGGTTCAAATATGTTCTTTTCTGTCTCTCCCAGTTTTGCAGTTATATCGATCCATACAATCAATGTGTTTCGACATATACTGTAACTCTCATGTAATAGAAAATCATATTTACTGCTTTATTAATGCTGCATTATATCTGGCCAGTGGCTTTGATCGCAAACTGGAATTGAAGCACCTAGGACTTCAAAATCTACCCTTCCCTTTTTCAGTGATGTAACGATAACAATCTCTTTTCCCATTGGCTCCATCTGAACCCGTAGCTAAGTGATTGCTTAATTGTTTGCATTTGAGCGTGCAACCCGGACGGCCGAGAGCTGGTTTAGGAAATAACGTCTCTGGCTCGTAGCTTTGTAGTGGTGCACTCCCAGGAACCTACTATAATCAATAGTAGCCAATAAAACTTAGCTTTTAATAGTTATTATAAAACCAATGAAAGTAATAAAAAACTAAACACACAACGCTACAGCTGCCAAATAATAAATACATTAATACCTCTACTGGCTAAACTGCATTAATCATAACAACAACCAGATGATTGAATACAATACTGAAGAGATAATAGGCAAAAAGTGCTAAGTGCTAGAGCTAATACTAAAGTGAATTAGGACCCACAAGAGTCCTATTGTGCAAATAAACTGTGAATTGATCAGTGTAAAGTGTTACTTGGGGATCTTTCCACAATGATAAGGTACTAAAAGTGCTTAATATGCGTTACTTGGGGATTTTCCCACAATGAAAAGGTGCTAAAAGTGCGCCATATTGCACTATTGATAATGTATATGAAGTTAAGGTCCATACACATGATTGTTGTTTATATAAAAAGCTAAAAATTGAGGAAGTCACAAGGATAGTACTAATGCTAATATAAAGTATGCTGCTACATGAATATATGCCTATCTAATAAGTATTTCATAGATGGGTATTAGCAAAGTTGGATGCAGATAATCACAATGAAGCTATCCTAATGGAACTTGGAGTTCCTCCGTGTTGCCTAGACGCTCTGTAATTAAGTCATCTGCCAGCTACTAAGGGAGACCTGTCCTCACAAACAAAAACTGAATCACAGTATATGAATTACAAAGCTACACATAAAAAAATACATACCAACATCTGGCATGTCTAACCTGGATACAATCAGCACAACATGCATTTAACCACACAATGTCCAAAACACACAGACAAGGGGCATTCACTTGGGGTGACGATCTCCAGAACCTAGACAGTCGAAACTGTGGAAACCCTTGTTATTACAGTAGTAATAACTACTCCTGGTAACAACAAAGCGAAGGGGTCTCATGTCCATCTTATGCTGACCCAGATAGGGGATACTGGTAGGGAAGACTGGACTAGGGTACTTTTGGGAAAAAAGGAAAGGCACCACAGTACTTTATTACAGACTTCACCTCCATTAGGGCTGTCTTTGCAGACATAAATTACTATATCCATTTAGCAATTGTTTTGAGAGAGGAGCCTAACTTTAACTCTGATATGTCCAGAGAACTTTTCAACTCCAAAAAAATTAACTCATTGGATCACAGATGTGGGTCTATAAAACGTTCATAAATATTTTTTAAAATATTTGTTATAGGGTTTCTTTTAACTTTTAAAATTCTAAAGAACACAATTTTAAAGAACGTGGAAACAAATTAAAGGCATATGTAAGTTTCCTGGGTTATGAATGCATCTCATAGAGGAGAATTACTAGTGTGTGAAAACATTTTTTGCATGACAAAATCCCCAAATAAACCATAATTTGCTTACCTTGAAGTTAGCAAAATTTCTTATGGTTTTTGGCAGTTGTATTTGATGGTGTAGGCCCCTAAAACTCCCCCAGCTAAAATACATATTTAGCTGTGCCCAATCAGAAGCAGGCTAATACATTGTATCAGTCTCCACCTCAGTGGCTTCTGGCATGCTCAGTATGAGAACTGAGGATGTAAGGCCAGCACTTCCTCTGCTTCATCTTCCTTCTATTTCAGAGAAAGTCTCTTACGGTACAGACTGCCTCACTTGGGATGTAACTGCACTTATTACCAAATGCTGCAGGTCTCTCATACACACACAGCGGCTCTGTCTGTGCTGATCTATGGTGTGGGTGTGGGCACAGCAGAGACTGCTGCAGGAAGCAGCCAGGCAGGTCACATCCCAGAATTGACTTTGGGGCTTACATCAGTGCTCTCCTATTTGCCAGGGAAGCCAGAGCAGGCTAGTAAATATTTAAAACAAGAAATTTGCCCATCAAAAATTAAATTGTAAGGCTGGCAATGCTGGTTGGCATACAATGTGAGGCTTTTGGTCCTCACTGGTTTTATTTTCAAAGTCCCACGTGCCTGGCGTTGTTAGTGTTACTGTTTGCAACGTTGTGTATTTTCTAAATTCTGCGTGCCCGGCGTTGGTGAGCCTCGTTTTCATCCTGTTTCAGAGTTTTTACATTTTTCGTCCATCAGTTTTTCCCTTGCTTAGTCGATTTTTGAGCGTCGGAAAACGGCAAAATGGCTCCAATTCGTTTGCAACTTCACTCCTAGGCTCCCTGGCTAACCCCCTGTGCTCTGTGTGAGTGTGTTATTATTTTTTATAATTAATTTGGTAGTTTTTGGGTGTTTTCTAGTTACGTTTGAAAAAAACTCCATGCTTCAACCGTGCAATGAGCACCTAAGTCCCGCGTGCCACCCTTTGCGAGGCTCACAGTGCAATGAGCTCCTTTGGCGCTCATTGCAGCCTAAGTCCTGCGTGCCTCAACTGCTTGTTACCTGTATAAAAGTCCACAGAAGCAATCAATCAATCAGATTCCAAACTCTGCACCATGGCCAAGACCAAAGAGCTGTCCAAGGATGCCAGGGACAAGATTGTAGACCTACACAAGACTGGAATGGGCTACAAGACCATCGCCAAGCAGTTTGGTGAGAAGGTGACAACAGTTGGTGCGATTATTCGCAAATGGAAGAAACACAAAATAACTGCCAGTCTCCCTTGGTCTGGTGTTCCATGCAAGATCATGAGAATGGTGAGGAATTAGCCGAGAACAACACTGGAGGATCTTGTTAATGATATCAAGGCAGCTGGGACCATAGTCACCAAGAAAACAATTGGTAACACACTACGCCATGAAGGTCTGAAATCCTGCAGCACCTGCAAGGTCCCCCTGCTCAGGAAAGCACATGTACAGGCCTGTCTGAAGTTTGCCAGGGAACATCTGAATGATTCCGAGGAGAACTGGGTGAAAGTGTTGTGGTCAGATGAGACCAAAATCGAGCTCTTTGGCATCATCTCAACTCACTGTGTTTGGAGGAGGAGAAATGTTACCTATGACTCAAAGAACACCATCCCCACGGTCAAACAGGGGACAGGACAACTGCACCACATCAAAGGGACGATGGACGGGGGCCATGTACTGTCAAATCTTGGGTGAGTACCTCCTTCCCTCAGCCAGGGCATTGAAAATGGGTCGTGGATGGGTATTCTAGCATGACAATGACCCAAAACATACAGCCAAGGAAACAAAGTAGTGGCTCAAAAAGAAGCACATTAAGGTCCTGGAGTGGCCTAGCCAGTCTCCAGACCTTAATCCCAGAGAAAATCTGTGGAGGGAGCTGAAGGTTCGAGTTGCCAAACATCAGCTTCAAAACCTTAATGACTTGGAGAGGATCTGCAAAGAGGAGTAAACAAAATCCCTCCTGAGATGTGTGCAAATCTGGTAGCCAACTACAAGAAAAGTCTGACCTCTGTGATTCCCAACAAGGGTTGTGCCACCAAGTACTAGGTCGAAGGGGTCAAATACTTATTTCACTCACTGACCTAAAAATCAATTTATAACTTATTTTTGACATGCGTTTTTCTTTGTTTTTTTTTTGTTATTCTGTCTCTCACTGTTAAAATAAACCTACCATTAAAATGATAGACTGATCATTTCTTTGTCAGTGGACAAATGTTCAAAATCAGCAGGGGATCAAATGCTTTTTCTCACTGTAGGTACATGTGCATCCTCATTATTTGTACACAATTAATTAGGTATTTTGAATACAAGAATATTTCTGCGTTTTAATTTTTTTGTCTGATGTAATCTTAATTGCACAAGTGCCTTGAGGAACCTACCGCTTAGATCACAGGTTTGCAAGTTTTCAATTTTGTAAGGTGCTTTGGAAATAAGCACTATGTATATTTATTTTATGCTCAAAGACAGGGCCCTCTATAATTCTGCAATGTGTTCATATTGATTTTGTCTTGTACTTAAGCCCTGTAGAGCACTACGGAATATATTGCATTACAAATTAAGGATAATAATAATAATATGGCACTAGATCCATATACAGCTCAGCAAAATGTAACATATGCGTGGTTGAGGCTAGTCAGCAATAGAGCATGATGCTTGGAAACATAAAGCTGCCTTCCACTGCCTGGAGAGTAACCAACATGTTTTTGCCAAGCAACTCAAATTCAGATTATATTTAGTTTGCATATTTTGTTCTGTGTTCTCTGTAAATCACTCTTCCTCTAAAAACCAGACTCTTTGGAATAAGATAAATATAATATGTACTAGCTGTCATGAATCACCCAGGGGCCATATTGGATTTGGCATGAACTATGCTGGGGCCATCTTGAGACTGGCAGCAGTGGCCTATATTGGGACTGGACTGTTATATACCAATCGCCACCATCTGTATATTGTGTTATGGGGGATAATATGTTAGTGTTATATTGTATATTGTATTGGGGAGTGATAGTTATGTTTTAATTAGTCAACCCTCCCCCATTGTATAAACTCTCAGTCAGGAGTTGGCCATATGGTCTTTAGAGTAAACACTTGAAGTGATAGCAAGGCCAAAACAAAGAGATTTGCCAGACTGCCAGGCACCGTAGGACAATGGGATAGTACAGGGGCTTCCAGCCTCAATACTAGGGCCATAGGCCAGGGCAGAGATGTTACTCTCTCCACAGACAGGGAGAGAATGAGCTTGTAGCCACACCTAGTGGGAAGGCACTGGGGGAGGAGACTAATAAGTTCCCACAAATTACTTCTGTTAGAATGGCCAGAGGGGAATGAGGGTTTGACTAAGAGTAGCCACTCCCTGTACTGGTTTTGTGAGTTGTTTAAATACTTGTGGAAAAATAAAGAAGTTGTTCATAATTTTCATCAAGACGTGGTGTGTAGATGTATTATTTACCCGGGGACATATGCTTGCAGTAAGATTCGTCAGACTTACTGTCAATATTGCTCAGTCTAAACCAAGGCCTGAGACATGGTGTTCCTGTAATCAAAACGGCTCCAAGGTCCAGAGTAACCCAAATCAAGTCAGCAGACCCCAGCCAGAGAGTGGGTCGTGATAATTGGTGGCACAGTGGTGGGGTACTCTGAGAAGGACCAGAAAATGGAGCAGATGGAAGCAGAGGACTACAGACTACTCCTGCTAAATCAATGGATGGCATTTATGCAATTATGGCATGGCCATGAGCTGGCAAGCTGGTTGGAGGAACTGGTAGAGAAAGAGATGGACTTGGAGGAACAGTACCTTGCCAGGATAGAGTCCTTGGGTGGCCGGAGAGAGGATCTCTATTTTCGTTTGGATCTAGAATATGGGGTCGGTGAGATTCTGAATGGTGATCCGGAATGTGGCATGGGAACTGCAAGGAGGCATAATAACTTGTTTGTTGAACGCTGCCAGGGTCTGGGACTGGAAGCATGGTTCCCGGAGGCTCCTTTGCTGGAACCCCTGATTCAGCAAGAGCTGCAACTGGAGGCTGAGTATGTGGAATTGTGGGATGCGATACCCAAGAAGTATTTTTTCAACTCAGACGGTATGTACCAGAGGGAGTATGCTCACTGGAGAGGCATTTCTAGACTGTAAACAAAGTGAGGAGTGGGAAGGGGTAAACACTGTTCCTTTGCCAACTCCTGGGGATGGAGAATGTTTGCCCCTAGAACATGCAGTAACTGTGTCAGGACCTAGTCACCAGCCCAAAGAGCCAGAGACCCAGTGGAATGTTCCCTGGGTGGGGTCAGATAATCCATGTCTGCCCCCTGATACCCCAAGAGATTTAATCCCAGAGGAAGTGGGAACTGTTCACAAGCTAGGGCCAGATAAGTTAAGTCTGCCCTCAGAAGTTCTAGGCAAAGTGTGTTGGCCAGAACTGTTAATGGAGCCAGAGGCTCGGGATGATTGTGTGATGGACGGTGGGAAGGGAGCCTTAGAGGCCAGGCTGGAAGGGAATGAGGAGATTCCCCAGCCTGCATCAGATAACCACTGTCTGTACCCTGACACCCCAGGGGAGTTGTTCCCAGAGGTGCTAGTGAAGCACAGAGCCCAGGAGGGTTGTTTAAGAGACTGTGGGGAGGGAAAAGAATTGGTTTCTGGCTACAGGGAACCTGACCTCCCACAGCAAGAGAGTGCCAGGGGCACAAAGAGCCAGGCCGGGGCAGCAAGCATGCCAGCTTTGGCAAAAGCATTATGGGTGCAGAGTGGCACCATGACAGAGGGTGTACCAAGTGGGGAGATACCCTGGATAACCATTGTCCAGGGGCCCACTGGAACAGACACCACTCCAAAGACCCAGTTCAACAGAAAGGACTGGGATAAAGTTGCTCAACCCCGGGCAATGGAGGAGTGTAAGCACAGCTTGGGTGGGAGCAGCGTAGCTCCCCAAGCAGCAACGGAAACAGCTGGACCAGAGGAAGGAAGCCAAGAGGAGCTGTCCCTTTGCGATCCCATAGGCCCAGAGACTGTATTAGAGATCCCAGCCCATCGGTGGGGACTGGCTGGGGGGAACAGAGTTGCTATGGGACAGAAACTGTGGCCCACCTGTTGTACTCTGGGATACCAGATTATTGGGGAGGTACCCTGGACTATTTGGGTGGGTGTGAATGGGAAGAGCAATTTGCTCTATACAGTGGGAGCAAGGCCAAGGGCTGGGGGAGGTTTTTACTCTGCACCTTGGGACAGACAAGAACTGGCATAGCATACAGAGGGCCAAACCAGCACATTCATGACTGATCAGCGTAGCTGGAAAAATCATGGATGTTTCCTGCCACGCTTGGGGAGGTGTTGTCATGAATCACCCAGGGGCCATATTTTTCATCAAGACGTGGTGTGTAGATGTATTATTTACCCGGGGACATATGCTTGCAGTAAGATTCGTCAGACTTACTGTCAATATTGCTCAGTCTAAACCAAGGCCTGAGACATGGTGTTCCTGTAATCAAAACGGCTCCAAGGTCCAGAGTAACCCAAATCAAGTCAGCAGACCCCAGCCAGAGAGTGGGTCGTGATACTAGCGACTTGCCCGTGAAAAATGACGAGCCTCTTGGTTGTTGTATTTTTTTTTATCAGAGGCGCTTTTGCTGTCATTGTAAGGTCAACGCTGATCTGCTTTTTGCGCTTATTGCAAGGCTGTCCCCTAGTGTAGTTTGTGTGCTATGAGCAGCGTTGGCGCTCGTTGTGAGGCACACAGTGAATAGCTTTTGCGTTTATTGCAATATCGTTTTTTTTTTTATATATGTATTTTTGTATGCTAATTAAATAAGTAATAAATTAATTAAATAATATACTTTACCTATTTGTAAGTAATATATGCAGGAAGCATTGTGCCAAAGAGCTGACAATCTGTTTTGATGTTCCTGCAGCATACAATGTAGGTTTACACTGTTGTGGAGCTGAGGTGTAAGTGTCAGCAATGTGTGCAGTGTAAATAGGCTGCGTGCGCGAGGGGAAGCAGTTAGTGTAGCTGTGTACTTCCCCATACTGTAAGTTAGTGTTGTAAAATGGCGTAGAATGTGTATGTGTGGATGATTTAGCGTCCTTGCTAAAAGTGTATCTTGTACCTTGTACGGCTTTTTGGAAAAGCCGTATGTGCTTGGTGGTGTTTTGCTGCTTTAGGGTCGTGTAGCCCCGTTGTGGGTAAGGTTTTTATGTCATTTTTGTGGCTATTTATTGTTTTTTTAATGTTTTCAGCTGCTCGCGGTTTGGCCGTTAAGGTCGTATTTTTGCAAGTTCATAATGTCTTTTTTTCTAAGTCCCGCGGCTTGTATTATTTTTGTGTAAGTCCATAAGTTTTTATTTCTAAGTCCCGCGGCTCGTATTTTTTTGTGTAAGTCCGTATTTAGTCATTGCGTGTTAGATCAAAGTCCAGCTTCTTTGGGTGTTTGTAACTGCTTGTGAGGCGCCGTAGAACCTCCACCTCTGCAAATGCCGCCCCTCAAAGCCTTCGGCTCATTGCAGCCGACGTGGGAGCCTCCACCTCTGCAAATGCGGCCACTCGCTTCGCGAGGGTCCGCATTTGCGGCCCGAACTGCGTCCCCCGCTTTGCATGACGACGTTTCGTGGTTTGACAACTATTATATGTGATCATTTATATGAGGGCACATCTTATTACTGTTTGATGAGAAGTGTATTTATATACTTAACTTTTAAAAACAGAAAAATACAAAAATAACAAAATGGCATAATAGCAATTCACTGATAGAACATTCTCAATATTTGATTCTAGGTACAAAGAAATATTGCATCATGTGCGAACAGAGTTTTCCTATAGCCTTACCAGCTTTATTTCCTCTAACTCACTTCTTGACACCTTCCAATCCGGCTTCCGGCCACAACATTCCACTGAGACAGCTTTCACTAAAGTCACTAATGACTTGCTCACTACCAAGTCAAAAGGTCACTTTTCTATTCTTCTTCTTCTGGATCTCTCTGCTGCCTTTGACACAGTCGATCATCTGCTTCTACTCAACATCCTCTACTTCCTCTGCAATCGAGACACTGCTCTTGTGGTTGTCATCATACCTTCAAGATCAAACATTTAGCGTCTCCTTTTCTGGCACCTCTTCTTCTCCTCCCCCTCTGTCTGTTGGCGTACCCCAAGGTTTAGTCCTAGGCCCCATCCTCTTCTCCATCTATACATCATCACTTAGTACCCTTATAAACTCCTTTGGGTTTCAGTATCATCTCTATGCAGATGACACTCAAATCTACCTCTCAGCACCAGATATATCCCCCTCTCTTCTAATACATGTCTCCAACGGCCTTTCTAGTATATCCTCTTGGATGTCCACCCACCATCTCGAACTCATCATGTCTAAGACCAAACTCCTAATCTTCCCACCCTCTACTACAGTGCCAATTCCTCACATCTCTCTCACTGTCAACAATGCCAATATCACTCCCACCTCTACTGGACCCCACCCTCTCTTTCATTTCCCACATACAGTCACTAACAAAATCTTGCCTTCTCCATCTAAAAAACATTTCCAAAATACGTCACTACCTTACACAACTAAGATTCTAATACACTCTCTCATAATTTCTCGTCTTTTTTTTCCAGTTTATTTTTTATTTTATTTGAATGATCAAAACAATACATATTTTACAGCAAATGAGTCCATAATTTATACAAGAAAAGACGTAAAACTATTTTTTATAATAGCAAACTGTGCATGGGCTTTTTTATATCAGGAAAAGAATCTTTTAATTTCTTTGTCACATACAAATACCACAAGTGTTAATTGGAAGATAGACTCTTTTTCATTAATCCAACTGTATGATCCTTATTCATAGAGTCTCTATTTTTTACTATTGCACTTTAAACTTTGCCCTATGTTGAAATTTGAGGAAGTTTCCAATATTTTAGAAACAGCCATTTTGCTATCAATAAAATGTGAAATACATATATACCTTGTGAGGCTGACAAATGTATATCTAAGTGTAATAAAATCAATTGGGGAGTACATAAAATCTGTTTCCCAATTATTCTAGAGATGTGAATACAAAATGGCTTTACTTTTTTGCATTCCCACCATACATGCAAGGTTGTACCCTGCTTCCCACAACTTTTCCAACAAGGAATTTGAATCATATCTATTGATAATGTCCGGAACTAAATACCACCTCTGTGTAATTTTAAAATATAGTTCCAAGTATGAGGCATTAATTGCAATTTGTTTAACAAATCTGAAGGCAGCCTTCCATGTATTTACATGTTTTATCCAGGTCTGTTTCCCATTCTTTTAGCCCTCTAGATTTGTCAAATGGGCAATTAGAAGATATTATTTTACTACACTTGGAAAGCAAATGTAGATCATCTCCCTTAACTATCAATTCTTCTAGTAAAGATACATTTTTAACATTCTTTTTAAATTCCCCCTGAATCAAAGATTTACCAAGGCTCTATAATTTAGCCAAGTAAAGCCAATTAAATCAAATTTATTTTGAATCTCTGATAGTTCTAATAGGGTACCCCCTGAGTACAGATCACCTATATTATAAATTCCTTTTTTCTTCCAAAATGATATATCTAGATTTAGTTCTAAGTTTTAGCTGTCTGAATTTCTGTTGATGCAGCCAAAGATGGAAATTGTGATAACTTCAATCTCGTGCTAGACTTATACCAACATTTTGCCAAGGATTTTACACCCCTAGGAACATTTTTAAATATTGAATGTATACATTTAGGCAGCCATAGGATGGATTGGATAGGAACCTCTAATAATAATTTGTCTTCTATGTTTTCCCAAATAGATTTCTTATATAGTGAACTCCACCCGATCACTTGCAAAATTGCTATCCTATCATGAATATCTTTAATTGATGGTATTGCTAAACCTCTCATTTCAAATTTTCTATTTAATATATGAACTTTTATTCTAGACCTTTTGCATATATACCGCATTTATCGGCATATAACACGCACCGGCGTATAACACGCACCTCATTTTAAGAAGGGAATTCAGGGGAAAATAAGAACTTTGAAGCAAAATCCTCAACCTCAACCTCCCTCCTCATCCTCAACCCCCTCCTCAACCTCCCACCTCATCCTCCCTCCTCATCCTCCCTCCTCAACCCCCTCCTCAAACCCCCCATCCTCAACCCCCCTCCTCAACCTCAACCCCCTCCTCAACCTCCCTTCTCATCCTCAACCCCCCTCCTCATCCTCAACCCCCTCCAAAACCTCCCTCCTAAACCCCCCATCCTCAACCTCCCTCCTCAAACCCCCTCCTCAACCCCCCATCCTCAACCCCCCAATCCTCATCCTCCTTCCTCAACCCCCTCCTCAACCTTAACCCCCCTCCTCATCCTCACCCCCCCTCCTCATCCTCACCCCCCCTCCTCATCCTCACCCCCCTTCTCATCCTCAACCCCCCTCCTCATCCTCAACCTCCCTTCTCATCCTCAACCTCCCTCTTCATCCTCCCTCCTCAATCCCCCCATCCTCAACCCCCCTATCCTCAACATCCCTCCTCAAACCCCCTCCTCAAACCTCCTCAAACCCCTTCCTCAACCCCCCATCCTCATCCTCCCTCCTCAACCCCCCTATCCTCAACCCCCCTCCTCATTCTAAACCCCCCTCCACATTCTAATCCCCCCTCCTCATTCTAAACCCCCCTCCTCATTCTAAACCCCCCTCCTCAACCTAAACCCCCCTCCTCCTCCCGGTATATGCTAATGACGTGGTGCGCTGGCGCGCATGTGACGTCACCGGGTCAAGGAGTGGAGCGGAGGCCGGAGCAGAAGCAGGTAAGTGAGGGGGAGGTATTTAGGGGGGTTTAGGTTAAGGAGGGGGTTTTAGGTTGAGGAGGAGGGGGTTTTAGGTTGAGGAGGGGGGGTTAGAATGCGGAGGGGGTTTAGAGTGAGGAGGGAGGTTGAGGATGAGGAGAGGGGAGGGAATATCGGCATATAACACGCACCTATCATTTGCCCCCTATTTTCAGGGAGAAAAAGTGCGTTATATACGCCGATAAATACGGTATATATATATATATATATATATATATATATATATATATGAAAATATATCCATCCAATATTTTTTGTATTTTATCAAAGACACATTTAGGTACTCTTTCAGGAAGGCACCTAAAAAGATATGTTATTTGGGGGATTATACTCATCTTTATTGCTGCTATCCTTGCGGACCATGATAGATGTAAAAAATTCCAATCATATAATAAGAATCTAATCTGTTTTAGAATTCCTTCCAGATTATTTTTTAGTAAAGTCTCTATTCTAAAGAAAATGTAATCACCAAATGAGTTATATAGTTTGTCTTCCAATTATATTGATATAGATTTGCCAACTGTCTTATTTGTTCCATATTAATTCCTCTGGAGATTAGATAGTTTTTTAGATAGTTAATTCTAAAATAGGAAACTACTAAATTTTGACAACAGTTGATGTAAATAGGAACATGACACTTTAGGCTTTGTTAAAGTTAATACTATGTCGTCCGCAAACATCATTATTTTGTAGTTAGTTATTATTGGAATCTCTAATCAATGATGACAAGGGTTCTATAAATAGTATAGAGTAGGTAATAGAGGGCATCCCTGGAGTGTATCATTTTTAATGGCAAGTTTCTGTGTTTAAAATCCGGGGCCAAATATAAATGCTTTTGGATTAGTATATAAAGCTTTAATCGCCTTCGATGCAAACTCTGCTAATCCAAATTTCTGGAGTACTGCTTCAAGAAAATCCCAGCTGACCCTGTCAAAGGCTCTTTCGGCATCAAGTGACAGGGTCAGCTTGGGTAGATTGATCCCCCTGGCGTACAACATAATATGTACCAAACGCCTTGTATTATCTGAGGACTGTCTCCCCTTTATAAAACCTGATTGATCGTAATGAATCAATTTACGGATAAAATATTTTTTATCTATTCAACAGTATTTTCGAACACATATTTATGTCTAAATTAATCAGAGAGCAATAACTTCCACACTCTTCTGGATCTTTATCTTGTTTTAATAAATTCAATATTTTAGCTTCCAAAAGTTCTGGTAATAATTTTCCTGTCTTTTTAATCTCATTAAACAGATTACATAGATGTTCACTTAGGTCAAATCCATCAACCCCAGGAATGTTGTTTTTTCCCCACTTTTTTATTGTTACCTCGATTTCCTCTTTAGATATCTCCTTATTTAAAATTTCTAGGTCATTATCCAATAATCTAGGAAGATCAATTTTATCCAAAAAATCCCATATTTCAGTTTTCTTTGTTTAGGGTCCTGTTCTAAGTATACAAGGCCTTATAGAAATGAAAAAAACATCTCACTAATTTTATCTTGATGTGTGTATAGTAAATTATCTGGACTATTCAATCTCAATATTTTATTTTGTATTTGTTTTTGTTTTTAATATATTAGCCAAAAATGTACCTGTTTTATTCCCAAAAATAAATTGATTTTCTTGATATTTCCAGATCAAGCTATCTGCTTGACTTTGTAAAATTATTTTTATTTGCAAGTTTAATTTATTGATTTCTCCCAAGTTAACTTTATTGGGTGCTATTTTATTTTGACATTGTAATTGTTCTAAGTCAATGTAGAGTTGCCACGAATGTAGGCCTTATGTGCACACCATAATACTGATGGTGATAAAACTGAATCTTCATTATCTTTAAAGAAATGTTTAAATTCTTCTATCAAAAAATCAGTTTGTTCTTGGTTTTTAAACAGCAATGGTACTATTCTCCAGTATTTATTTTGATATACTTCACTTATATCATTGAAGGTTACACTAACCATAGAATGTCCGACCAAGGAGATTGGTCTATTCTTACATCTTTAGCTATATTTATAGTTTATAAATGCACAAAAACATAATATAATCTGGAATAAGAACCAAGGTGATTAGAGAAAAAAGTATAATCCCTTTCATAAGGGTGGAATAGTCTCCATATATCAAAAAGATCCAGATTATTGATTTCTCTTATAAATCCTATCGATACATTAGATACCAAATTCTCTGACCTCATCTCATAACCAGATGATCTATCTATTGTGGGATCATAACCATGTTAAAGTCTCCACACAAAATTACGGTACCAAACCCTTTTTTACTTTCTGTATTACTTTTAGAATTTTCCCAAGAAACTTTACCTGATTTTTATTAGGTAGATATATATTTGCAAGAATAATACTTCTACCATTTATAGTACCTACTAGGAAATTGCCCATCAAAAATGACGGGAATAAAATTGTAAGGCTGACAATGGTGTTTACCACACAATGTGAGGCTTTTGCTCCTTTGAGAACCTTTGGGGCTCATTGCGGGCCTCTCCCCGTATGTACTTCAACTTTCCTGCTTTGCAATGATCACCTTCGGCACTCATTACAAGCCTCTCCCGCTCAAAGTGCTCATCGCAAGCCCCGCGATGAGTGGCTTCGGCGCTCATCACGTGCCGCACAATGAGTGGCTTTGTCACTTGTCTTTGCCAACCCACCATTTGTTTCCCCCCTCCCTTCCCTGTCTCCTTTCCTCCTCCCCCTCTCCTGTGCCTCCTTTCCCCCTCCCCTGTATCTCCTTTCCTCCCTCTCCTGTACCTCCTTACCCTTTCCCCCTCTCCCTCCCCTGTGTCTCTTTCCCCCCTCTCTCCTGTTGCTCCTTTTCCCCCTCTCCCTTTCCCCCTCTTCCTTCCCCCCTTGTGTCTCCTTTCCCGCTCTCCCTCCCCTGTTTCCCCCCTCTCTTGTCTCCTTTCCCCCCTCTCCTGTACCGCCTTTCCCCCCTCTCCCTCCCGTGTGTCTCCTTTCCCCCATCTCCCTCCCCTTGTGTCTCCTTTCCCCCATCTCCCTCTCCTGTTCCTCTTTTCCCCCACTCCCTTTCCCCGTGTCTCCTTTTCCTTTTCGCCCTCATGTCTCCTTCCACCCCTCTCCTCCCTTGTCTCTCCTTCCCCCCTTCTCCCTCGCTTGTCTCTCCGTTCCTTCTCCTCTCCTTCCCTTGTCTCCTTTCCCCCCTCCTGTCCCTCCCCTGTGTCTCATACCTGGATGCAACCCTGGCAGAACTCACCTCCTCTGCGGCTCCCGTCCTCTGGCCAGAACTACTTTCTGGATCAAGCCGCGTATTGCGCATGCGCATCTCGACTGCGCAATGTGCGGCTTGATGCAGAAAGTAGTTCCGGCCGGAGGACGGAAGTCGCAGAGGACAAGATGGTGAGTGCGGCTCTGCTAGCAGAGTTGCATCCAGGTACGTGCTTCAGCTACTGGCAGGAACCAGGTACTGGCATTGATGCAAGCCCTGCAATGAGCGCATTCATGCAGCCTAAGTCCCACGGGCCTCGCATTTGCGTGCTTCAGGGACGGAAAAGCGTTTCCAACATCGCAAAAATCACCAACATTCACAAAACCAACAACTATTATAGTGATCCAAATAATATTTCAAACTTGATCATCTATTCTTTTATATCATTCTTGTACTTTTACATTTTTATTGAAGAAAATTGACACACCTCTTGATTTATTATTATTTGTTGCATCTACCTTAGATTACAATTTTTGTTGTTTTCATAATGAAGGGATTCTTCCTTTAAGTGTGTCTCCTGTAAGCACAGAATGTCTGCTTTATATTTGGCAAAGTTTATAAATGCAACCTTTCTTTTAGTGGGAGAATTTAGCCCATTGACATTATGTACAATTACCTTAATCACCATAGTTTGCTATCTCTTTATTAAAAAACAATATTACTAATTTATTTTCTTGTTTTCTCTTAAACCAAAATTCTATAACAGCCTTTCTCGTCCTAAATTCATCCATGCATTGAAACATACTCCAGAATGTCCAAATAACATTGGGCATTCTTATTTATACAGGGCTATAAAAGCCGATCTAAAGAAATGGTGGGTGATTGTCATAGGCGGAGCTACTGCCGGTGTAGGCAGTGAAAGGCACAGAGGCCCCTGACCTCTGAGGGGGCCCGCAGGCCACCTGTGGCCCCCGCATCCCTCTTGTGGCCCCTGTGGTTCCCCCAGATCCTCTGTGGAACCCACGGGTCCCCTGTGGCTCCCGCTGGTACCTAACATGGGGCCCCTGTGGCCACTTACAGCCACTGTGGCTCCTCACAGGCTCCAGGGGCCCCCTGCCAGCCCAGAGACCCCCACGCCCCTTATGGTGACCGTGGTCCTCCCGTGCATCCCCTTAAGGTTCAGTGCAGCCCCTCACAGGCCACAAGGGCCCCCCATGAGGCCCTGTGGCCCCTTATGGCCCTCACGGACCTCCCTTTGGGTCCCCTGCAGCCCCTTATTGCTCACTGTGACCCCTCACAGGCCCCTTGGAACCCTCTTCAGGCCCTGTGGCCCCCATGGCCCCTGCGGACCATCCGTGGGTCACCAGCAGCCACTTATGGCCCTTGCAGGCCCTGTAGCCCCATGGCCTCTTATGGCCCTCGCGGACCTCCCATGGGTCCCCTGCAGCCCCTTATTGCTCACTGTGGCCCCTCACAGGCCCCAGGAACCCCCTTCAGGCCCTGTGGCCCCCATGGCCCCTGCGGACCTTCTGTGGGTCACCAGCAGCCACTTATGGCCCATTGTGGCCCCCACTGTGCCCCTTGCAGTCCCTGTAGCCCTTATGGCCCGGCAAACCATCTTTGGCCCCTCGCACACCTCTGCTGCCTCCCTCAGCCCCTTGTGGCCCCCTCAGACCTCTGTGGCCCCCTTGGCCCTCTGACCTGCAGTGGACCCTTCTCACCCCTGTAAGTGGAGTGCAGCAACGGGCAGATAAGAAAGTATTTATAGTTCTATAATATATATATAGATGTATATGTAAATGCATATATATATATATATATATATATATATATATATATATATATATATATATATATACACACATATATATATATATGGAGGTTGATGGGAATAAACTTGTAAACCTGGCAATGCTGTTTGCCACACAATGTGATGATTTTGTCCCTCTGAGCACCGTTGACGCTCATTGCGAGCCTCTCCTCCTGTGTACTTCATCTTTCCTGCTTTGCAATGATCACCTTCGATGCTCATTGCAAGCCTCTCTCCATATGTACTTTATAGGCCTTGCGCTTCAGCCCCTTCGACTGGCTCTTAATGAGCGCCTTTTGGATTATTTTTTTGCAACGGACACCCTATACACTAGCCACTGGTGATTGTACCCTAACAATCTAGGTAGGGAGGTCATTGATATGAAAGGTTAATTTTCCAAAGAGAAGCTTAGGAGGATAGAGAGAGAGGGAATTAGTTATTAATATCTTCCTTCTCACATTCTTCTCCCCTTACTCTCCTCTCTCTACGCCGCACCCTTCACACCTTTTTAAACCCTGTGAAAACTGTGAGTTTCCCCCAAACTCCTGTTATAAATATTTAAGTACATTTTTATATATGTATTCTTGCGTAATCATTTATTCTACTTATGTGATTCTGAACTTTTGTTCCTCTATTTTATTTCAGTGTTTATATCTATAAAAAAACATTTAATTTCAATCCAATTATTAATCCCTTATTCACTATCTATAATCTTAATAATGAATATTTCTTGTGACTTTTATCTATTACTAATATCACTTTTCACACTTATTTTTACGAGCTATTAGTGAAGTGTTTTCCCATATACAAACTCACTCTTCTTCTCTCTGACCTAAACTTTCCCTGCATACCCCTGCTCCTTTCTATAGTCCTCATTCATATGCAATTTGAACTCTATATAAGCCCATAGTATATTTTTGTTACAGAATTTTTAGTTAGTGAACTTCTATCCAAAAACAAGGTCTTTACTAACTAAAAACTTCTGTAAAAAAAATATGCTCTGTACTTATATAGAGTCCTATTCCATTGGCCAAATCGCATTTGAATGAGGCCCTTTACTAATTGCCAATCTGGTGTTTTAAGTAACAGTTCCTTTTTTTTCACCTTCTTTGATATTTCCAATATTCATGTTTCTACCGTTTTGTACTGTGTTGGCTTTATGCCAACTTGAGTCCTTAAGAATCATAAGTCCACTGGGATGTTTCGATTTATACTTGACTTCCTCCTGTATTATTCTTTGAGTTATGTTTGCAAACTCTCTTCTCTTTGCCAACATATAGGGGGATAGATCTGAGAAGATTTTTATTCTTTCAAAAGGAGAGTCCAGGACTTTCTTAATATAGTTAGCTTTAACAATTGTTTCCTTGTAAGGTAAATAATGTGTTCTCACAATCAAATCTCTTGGTACTGCTTTATCCATATTGTTTGAAAGAGGAATTCAATGGATCGCATCCAATTGACAGTCCTCTTTATTTGTTGCATCTATATAGGGATAGTCGGGTACCAGTATGTGGAGTATATCTCCTACATATTTATCCAGATCCCTATCTGTCATTTTTTCACAAATTCCTCCGATTCGGAGGTTATACCTCCTTGAGTGATCTTCTGAGTTACCCAATTTTTTATTTAACTCCTCAATTTTATTTTCCAATGAGGAAGTGTATTTCAACAGAGTAGTGTGGTCAGTGGTTAGCTTATCAAACTTCACCACTAATTCCTCTGTTATAGAATTAACCTCTTTAATAGCTTTGGAGTTATCCATAATTTGATTTTTAAGTTCCATTATAAGATTTGTCCGAAAGTCAATCAAGAGACCTTTCATTTTTGAGCATGTTAGTTGTTCCTCTTCTTGATAATTTACCTCATCTCCATAAGAGGTTTGTTTTTTTTGTTTTTATAGGCAACTGATTAGGAGTTTTCTTCATAACTGAAATCTCGCCATAAGATGCTTCTGTTAGCACATTTTTTTTTGGGGGGAAATAAATTAGTAGTTTTTATAGACCCATTTTTCTTATTTAACTTTTATCTTTGCAGACATTGCACCTTTCTTAGTTGACATTGGTTTATTCAAGCCCAGCAAATATACTATAGATCACAGCTTAGTATATTTTTCTTATAGGGATATTCTCTGGACCACTTTTGTATTAATACCCCACCGCTTGCAAGCTTTTATATGTTTCTTCTTTCACAAGGAAGTCTTCGTTACCAAAGTCTATATAAATTGCCTTTTCCCTTTTCTCCTTCCCTCTCATTTGTTAACCCATCACATCTCCTTTAATCTATCCTCCTTACACATTCAGACACATAAGCAAAAAAGAAAAAAGTTACTTATCTTGCAGATAACCTCTTTTCTCCAGTGCCTGTTTAATATATTCAGTATTGTCTCTTTTAGAAGACTCTCTTATTCCATGTTGTGGCTTGTCCTATGAGCTTATCTTTGTTTTATTTTCTACTCCCAGTCATCTCTTAACTCTCCTCTCTCAGATGCCCGTTCTCACGCTGAGAGTCCCTGCATACTGTCCAGAGAGGCAGTCTGCTGCGATCTCAGCCAAACTAGTGTTGGCGAGCAATAGCTATCATCTCTTGCGAGACCTGGATTATAACGTTCCCTTCACTCCCTCCTCCTCTCGCTGGGTCAGACAACCACTTCCCACGTGAATTCCTCCACCACTCCAATTCTGTGCCTTGCTTCCGCTGGGAGCTCCACACCGACCCAAGGGTACAACCTCGGAGGTAACGAGTATATAATGGGGAGGATATTTCAGGATCAGCTCATGACCTCACTACCACCTTTACACCAGCAACATGCTGATGATTAGCACATTTCCGGTTCCACCCCCAAGCAGTGAATTCCATGTCAGACACAGTTATAAAATTAAAAGTCTCATAATTTCTCGTCTTTACTACTACAACTCACTTCTTGCTGGCCTGCCCACCACCTGTCTGTCCCCACTTTAATACATAATTAATGCCTCTGCTAGACTCATCTACCGTACACAACGTTCAGTGTTGGCAGCACCTCTGGCTAAAATACATTTTTAAATCATGACCCTAACTTACAAAGCCCTCAAAAACAGCGCACCCCTTTACATGTTTACTCTCATCTCCAAATACTACCCCGCCCTCTTCATTCTGCTAACGACCATCTTCTTTCTACCACTCTTGTCACCTCCACTCAACCCCGCCGTCAGGACTTTTGTTGTGCTGCCCCAATTCTCTGGAACTCCTTGCCTCGCTCCACCAGACTATCCTCCTGCCTCAAAACCTCACTAAAGACATATCTGTTTAAAGAAGCCTATCACCTTCCTTCCTAACATACACAACACTTTTCTAACCCATCTGCACCACACACAAGACCTTTAGATTGTAAGTCTACGAGTTTTCAAACTTGCATGGCGCTTTGGGGAAAGTACTATGGAAACCGGATTCTAAGCTCAAAGACAGGGCCCTCCATCCTTTGCAATGTGTTAATATTGAATATGTCTTTGCCTGGAAATTAACTTTTCAATCTCATAACTTGGAATCTGTTGGGAGGCCGCCAAAAGATGCCAACTGAATAACAAATTAGCTTTCAACCTCACTTATGGACTCCCTGCCTCAGGTGGAGGCAGTGAGCCCATAAGTGAGGTTGTAAGCTAATTTCCTATTCAATTGGCGTCGTTTGGCGGCCTCCCAATGGCTTCCGAGTTACGGGCTTGAAAGAAAATGGCGGTGGTTAAAACCAAGTTACCGGCTTGAAAAAGAAATTGGCACTCATTTTTTTCATCAAGCCTGTAACTTGTAAGCCGTTTGGAGTCTACCCTTCCCCCACCTTGCGAGGTTCGAGATGAGCACCTTGGGTGCTCATTGCGCAAGCCCGTAACTTTTAACATAGCGTTACCAACAATAACGACAACTATGCATAGTATAGACTGTGGTTTGTTGATGAGGGACATGTTCTCCCACTGCAGAGATCATGCCAGGGGTCACGTGGGCAATGTCTAGTTATTTTATTTAACTTAGTGACTGATTCAACCTAGCTCATGATCTATGTAGTTTCTTGTGCCAAGGCTCCAATAGCTATATAGGCATTTGATTAAAATGCCTTAGAAAATGAAAAGGTATAAACAGTTTGCCACTTAATTTTGAAGCATACATTAAATGGTTCAGAGCTACTTTTGGTGACTTCCAAGTTATATTTAGCTCACTTGTGATATTTAACGTCTCCAGTTCATGTTTTGTACAGAGATTCCTCTTAAACTCTCCTGTTTAGCTGCAGCACACACAGAATGGGTCACCTTAGAGAACAGCCCAGTATAGATGTGGTCGCTCCAAACACAACATGGAGACACAAAATGCCACCATGACAGCATATGTACACTAACAAACACTCTTCTCTAAATCTTTGAGTGATTTAGAAATGTAACCAATAAATATGCAGCTTATTAACATAACCACGCCCGCAGAGGGCGGCTCCTGCAGTGACCTCTGCACCAGGATGAGCGCCTGTAGTGGGCGGGGCTCAGTCTTCTCACTGGGTTCGGCTCTAGCGCTTTCTATTGCGACCACGTGATTACAGTCACCAAAGAGCCCCAGAGAGGACTGGCAGAACGGTTTCACAATTACCGTCATGGATGTCAATTACACATAAGGTTTTATATCAATTCCATGACATATTGAAAAGATAACAATGCCCAAATTCCCACTTTGTAACAATTATCATCACAACACCGGAGAAACGTCACCTACAACAAAGCCATTCCCACCGCCAGCCTGCTCCCTGAGACCCTCCTCACTAACTGAACACAACTCTGCCTCACACAGACCAAACACCAGAGGCCCCTCCCCTCCTGGTGACGTCAGATCCCGCCCCTCCGCGTCACCAGCAGTCTTTCCCTCCTCGAGCCGAGCGCGCGCAGGGCGGGGGAGTGCGGCTCTCACGGGCTCGGTCTTTTTGGTGTCGCAGCCGGTAACGGAAAGAGAGCAACTACCGCCATGGCGGAAAGCGCCGGCCTGGATAACCACCGTATCAAGAGCTTCAAGAACAAGGGTCGAGATGTAGAGGTGAGCGGGGAGGCCTGGGGTAGGTCAGAAGGCTGGTGGGCCGCGCATGAAATGGCGGCTTCCGTTACCGAGGGCGGTGTGGTGACTGGGCGGACAGGAGGCTGCGGTGCCAGTATAATGCGGCCTAGTGTCGTGCTGTGCCGCCTGCCCGGGCCGGCAATCAGGTCACAGCGCCCTGTGTGATCCTCGGTGCCGGTCAGTGGCTCTCCCTGCTGCTCTGTGTCAGTATGGCCGGCTTCTATGGTCATTGTATGGTATTACCAGTCAGGATGCCCCGGCGGCCTATGTAGGGCTGGGCCTGACTGGAGCCTATACCGGGGTATCAGGGCCTGGCCTGGGAAGTGTCCGTGCACATATCACTACGTCCCACAGTAATGCTGTGCTGTACACTGATATGTATCTAATGATATATACACTATATTAGTACATGTATGTCGTGATATATACAGGGCACATACGCTACCCTAATACATGTATGTGCTGATATATACAGGGCACATACGCTACCCTAATACATGTATGTGCTGATATATACAGGGCACATACGCTACCCTAATACATGTATGTGCTGATATATACAGGGCACATACGCCACCCTAATACATGTATGTGCTGATATATACAGGGCACATACGCTACCCTAATACATGTATGTGCTGGTATATGCACGCCACCCTAATACATGTATGTGCTGGTATATGCACGCTACCCTAATACATGTATGTGCTGGTATATGCACGCTACCCTAATACATGTATGTGCTGATATATACAGGGCACGTACACTAACCCGATCACTGGCAGAGGGCAGCACTGCTTTGTATAGCAATGACAAGGTAATCACCCAATCTAGAAATATATTATAGTATGTTGTTATATTACCTGATGTTCCCTGCATCTCATTGTTCTGCATTGCAGGCCCCTCAAACACTAAAGGGGGTGAAGGTGGATTTCCGGAAGTGCCCATTAATCCATCTTCCCTTAGATGGCAGCACTATAGTGAATGCAGACCATCCTTTAAAGGAAAAGTGATGATAGGAGCATGTTGGTACATTAGATATATATCTTATATTAGAGCAGAAATTCTCTTACACTTTTTCAATTTAGTTTTTTGATTGGTGTACATCATCATTGGATGAGAAGAGCCAAGAAGAGTTTATAGGAGCCAGACAGTATGTTTAGGAGCCAGGGAATTGCCTGTTCACACACACATCATTTTTAAGTTAAGTGAATTTAGTGGCCATGAGTCTTCATATATTATATGTATGTATATGTTCAATCCTTAAGTCATGTCCAACTCTCTCTGACCATATGTGATTCTCCATAAGGTTTTCTTAGCACGGATACTGCAGTGGGTTGTCCGTTCCTTTTCCAATGGACCACAAACTATTTGTATAACCTCTCTGATATGGCATGCCCATCTTCAGTAACCCTATATGATATAGCTCACAGCTTCACCAGCACAAGCTAGCAATCCAGAAGGGGATATACATTGTTTTGTGGTGTCCGTAATTAAATGCACAATTTAACAGGTTTTGAAAGCTGAAGATATACCAAGAAGAATTTACAATTTGGAATTATGTGTGAATAATTAACAAATAACTGTCAAGTTGCTGTAAAGTTTAGGATCTGTACCAGTGATGGGCATGAGTCAGACCTTGCCCTCATAGACACTAAGGGCCTCTGCTCTTATCCATCAAATTTATGTGCTGTGTTTATTCCTCTACGACAAAGGTGATGTTGTTTCATACCAAAAAGAGTTGAAAGACAGTATACACTTTTGGGGCTACAGAGTCATTCTTTCAAGCAAACCTGATTGCTCTACCTCTGATCTTTATACTACCATTTAGATTGTAGCATCCTTGATACAGGTTGTTTTACATGCTGTGTATATTGAGGTTGTATTTTCCATAGTCCACACAGGGAGACTCCAATCAACTCTGTGTGGTGCAATCTGTACTTAGCATTCTGAATGCTATATCAGTTTTTGTGCTCATTAGCTAATGGGGGTGTTGTCACATTGCATCACTTCATATTGTGCAGCATTTGATTTAAAGACTGCCTACATATTTCAGTTGCATATCCAAGTTTGTTTTGCAGAGCATTTAAATACTCGTCCCAACGTGGTAAACATCTGTGTGATAGAATGCCTATCTTTCTTAAACTTGTTATCCACAAAATAGGGAGGCAGAGGAACATGCCCTGGCTTATTCTATTATTTGCTGTTCTGTCAACATTAGTTTCTCTTTCTGTGGGGAACATGCAAAAGGGGGGTTGTTAACCTTTGAGACAGCTTCTCTGGAAGCTTAATGGTAAGCAGAGATTAAAAGCATTTGAATGCCCAACTAAATAAACACGGAGCAGTTTTAAATAAAACCATACTTCAATAATTTGATATTTGATCATTTCAATAATACTTTTTTAATGAAGTAAAACAAGTGAAGTTATTCAAAAGAGCATACTATAAATTTGATACTTTGAACTTTGACAGGAAGTTTGACTCTGACCTTACAGTGGATGGCTACTAGTAGCAGAAAACATGGGTGATGCTTTGTCTACCAGGTAACTTCTATATTTCCAGACAACCAACACAATGGTTTCCACTGGATATTTGATTTAGTACTGACGGCCAGCTTTCTGGGGTGGTAGCCTATCTTTGTTCTCTTATCAGATATGATTATTCTTAGCTAAAACCCTCCACTCTCCCCTTAATTATCTTATCAAGATGGAGACCAACATTTAGCTGGATTTAGATATTTTCAAAGATAAAAGTATTGTACGTCCCCATTATAAATTATTAAAATTGTATTAATGCATAATTAAAATATCTGCTAGAGCATTATAGTGGTCCTTTATTTTTGTAGAATTCAGCAAAGTTATTATATATAGAAATGTTTGTGGTAGCTAAATATTTATGAGCTAGCAGTGGCTTCTGGGATTTAATTCTCAGTTTATAAATAAGGATATGTTTGCTTTCTCTATCCTTATACACACATGCCATAAGAGATCAGGACATATATTTTGTTTTCTCTGCAAACACTGGTTGATCATGCACATACACATGAGAAGGCAAAATAAATCAATGCTCTACCTTTTTAAGAAAAAGTTATAAAAAGAAAGGTGCTACGATATAGAGATTTCAATCACTCTTTTTACTCTCCATAACAAAAATGTATTTGGTCACCATACCTATACCGGCTCTTTACCTCAAGCATTCTTTGTCTCAAAAGTTGTAATAGTAAACTTATACTACATGGTTGCTTTTATAAGGTGGCTAGGAGGAAGATTTGAGTCTTATATTATTATTCTTAGCTTTGGTGGAAGTACCGAATAATTCTGCTGCTTGGCATTTGCAGTGGTCCTCATTACTTTGTTGATTTATGAACATAGAAAATAACAATTCCAACTTGTTGAACTACTTCTACTGATGTGTGCAATATTATACATTCAAGGCTATTAAAATAAATATTTTTATACATCATAAACAAAATCATTTTTTTTAAATTGAACTCTACTAAATTAAATGTTGTGACTCTATGGACCACAGCATGCTAGGCACATGTCGGCTGCTGACCCCAAATTCATGTGCATTGCTTCACTGATAAGAAATACGTGTAGTGGTGTTGCACATAATTGTAAAACAAAAATGGGTGCTATATTTTTAAATGTATTAAATATAAATGTTGGTACTCTAGCTTCTAATGTTTCTAAGCTGAACATATCTATGGTCATAAAAAGTGAATTATATAGATAGCATATAATTTCCAAAGTTCTGTTTCTTTAATCCCATATGTGGACACAATGAAAAGTTGCTGTAAAAGTTGCACAGGAAATATCCTCCTTAATTAATAATGAGAAGATGCTACACATATATAAAGGTAAATACTTCCCACAAAACCTATACAAACTAAACCGTAAGGGTCAAATGGTGAAGCATGTAAATATTTATTTAATGTGATATGTAAGTGATGAAACAATCCATAAAATCCATACTCGCCATTGATGCGGCAGCCACAGGCCTTTACAAATTTGTAGGAAATGGAGCCAAAATAGTGAGTAGCCCACTAACTTATTTTAGGAGCGAATGAAGACCGTATTTGTAGAAGTATATGAATAATTTAAAATGCCTAATGTGGGATCATTTCAAAGTAATATATTTGTATGAGAGTAGTTAGAATGGCACTTTATTTTTTTCCCCCTGCTTTTTAATAAAGTTATACAGGCGTCTGAATCAGTTTTGGGTCTATACTCCTCAATAGCAAGCTATATCCAGGATAATTGCTTTTGTACAGATACCTCCATATCCATATGTGTAGGTGTATAGACAAAATACTTGATATTTACTGTGTAGGAAATATGGACAAAATGTGACTCCTCTTTATAGATCTTGCTGACGTTGCAAATACTTCCATTGCTAATTCCTCCAACAAGGAACATATCGCTTAAGTGATATATTAGATATTTTGAGATGTATTTTCCTTTATGTCCTCCCAGGGATAATGAGATGTAGACCATCCCTCTGATCTGCAGATCAGGTTTTAAAATGACCTCCCTCCCACCAACCAGCAGTGTAATCCTGCCCTACATCAGGTAGGAGCACACATGTTAAGACATTCTTCTCTTTACTCCTATCTTCATCACCTATGGAGAAAAGGGATTTCTGACTGTCACCCCTCTGGATGTTGCAGGGGATGAGTAGGAAGAAGAGCCTAGTTATATTTTCCTGCACACTGTATCATGATAAACATAGGAGCCAGACAAACATGGTTAGGAGCCAAGTTATTGCTCAGAAGTTAAAATTGCTCAGAAGTTCATTTAGCTACACAATTATGGATAGTTTCAAGTATATTGTTATGGATAGAAGTTATTTATGAAAGAAAAATCTTTTCTCCGGCAATACAATGTTATTCTTTTTTAGTCTTTCTTAAAAAAATAAAAGTATGATACATTTTTTCCCAGAGTTTTTTTTTTAGGGTAAGAAGTTTGCCTCCCTTCTTTACTGGGCAGAAAGCCACTGCCCCTGGAAGCAGCTTTTAAGTATGCTACAGCAGTCAACCAATCAGATTGCTGCTTAAGGTTCCCTAGCAATTCTGTTTGCAGTTTTTTTCTAATGTTACTTTGCAACACTCTTTACTGTTTGAACAGACTGAAGACATCCATGGAATTGTTGTCTTCCATTCTCACTGGCTCCTTAGTTGGATCAATGTCTCCCTGTGCTGCCAAAGCTGCTGTTCTCTTTTTTTTTTTTTTTTTTTTTTTTTTTACTGTGGTTGAAAATATTAAAGACTCTGATTCTGATAAGAACACTTCAAGTGTTAGGATACATAAACAATACCTAGGTGTTTTGTTGTTTTATGTGGGACAATAAGTTTCCCTCTATTATAAGAATCTGTGTGACTCCTGTTTGAAAAAGTAGGTTGGGTCAAATTCTCAATTTTCTAATGAAATTAGAGACTTTCCTGGTTGGTTCCTATTGGCCATTAAAGAGTCTTTAGCTGAGGATACAAGGCTGACTTGAGATTTACTGGGATTCCTGTCTGGTTTTAATTCCTCTAGTTTAAGTTGTCGGTTAGAGTGCTACCGATTTTATTTGTGACCTTTCTTGGGATGCTTCAAGACAAACAGTTTTGTCTACAACAGGCAGAAGGTCTTTATGGCTAAAATCATGGCAAACAGACAGCCTCTTAAGAGTCACTCCTACAACATACATTTTGTGGGATCACACTTATTTTTAAGCTTCCAGTTTTAGACATCTGAAGGTTGGGTTTCTCACAGTATAGATATCCATATTAAAGTAAAACAAATAAAAACTTTAAAATAACCAGATTGACATCTGAGCAACTAAGAGGAATAAAAGACAGGTTTTGTCATCCAGCATCCTTTTCAGGTGACAGAAAAGTAATATCCTACCTATCAAACAAAATGTTATAGTTGCAGTTCCCTTGAATCAAAGGTTATAAGGCACGTATTTCCAGAATATTTTTAGTCCCAAAGGTCCACAAATATTTTTTCCTGTTCCTGGACATAAGGTTCCTAAGCTCTGTTTTGATTCTCAAATTATTCAAAGTGAAATCGCCAGGAACAATGTTAGCCATCTTTAAAAAACAAAATGTTCATGGCCTCTATAGACGTAAATGCTCTAAGCTTACAACAATATCTCAGAATTTGGGTGAGAGGTTCATTGTCAATTCAAAGCCCTTTATTCACCAAAGTAATGGTGGATATAGCTACCCATCTAAGAAGGCAAGGGATAGAGATTATTTCCTATCTAGATGACTTGCTGCTGTTCATAGACTTTTGTTCCATCCCAAATAGTAAGATTACTGGACATCAATTTGAATTCAAAAGTTGAAAGGAGTTTTTGCCTCTGAACACAAGCTAAGGGTGACTATTCATCAGGTAAAATTATAAAAGTTTTTTTTTTTCTTCAAATAATTATAGATGTATTTAAATTTTAAATGAGTTTTGGAGTTTGGAAAACATTATTTCTCTAAGTAAGGATGACTTTTGAAAATCTTTGGACTTCCCCCCTCTAATAACAAAAAGGTTTTGGCAGTTGCAACCAATAAGTCATTACAAACTGCTGTGAACATGATAACTTGTGCCAGTGATTACTCACAGGTACAGTGTGTAGGATGGGTGGAGTAAGCTTAACCTGCAGTCACTATCTAGACTTCAGTTTAATATCTTGATATACATTTGTATGCATATAGCTTGTATGCATAATAGAGTCTTATTAAACATTTTTTTGTGGTCCTTTAAAACATAACGGCATGTGTTTTAAACAAACCGTGAACATAGTTGGATGTCGGCTACAGGAAGTGTTTGATACTTTTCAATTTAACACTCCAGCAGTAATGACTGTACATATTCCATAATTAGCTTTGGACATACCACTGTCTAAACTAAAAATAGAGCTTGGTATCAATTTCTTTGTCTGGTGATATCTCAAAGTTGTCCTGTCATTTTAATGACTTAAACAGGTTGGTGCTACACTCTGGGGAAATTGGGGAAACAAAAGGAAAGTTATGGATTTCACTTCTGCTTTATGATTATTCGATCACTGTAACGTAGTCCCAATATCACCTTGCTCTGTTAACAAAGTACTAACAGTATCCTTTTTGAGAGAGAATAACTGTGGTCTGGGTGCCCACCTCTTTCTTTATTGGCAAAATTTAATCGGGTGTGGGGAAATCACATCCCTGTAAGTTTGTGAGTTTTCAATCTTGATAGCTATTATTTTTAAGCTCAGACAGGGCCCTCCAGTCTTTTACAATGGGTTAAAAAAAATGTTTTGCTTGTACTTACCCCTGTATAGCACTATGGAATATGAGGGCGAATTACACATAAAGGATGATAATAATAGTGGTCTGTTTGGTTTATTATGTGGCAATTGGACTAAAACTCAAGCTGTTACAGCGTACAAGTGTAGACTGTATTAAGGGTAGTCTTCTGTGAATTATTTTCTATAAATGTGTTTACTAGTTTAATTCATTGTATACTAATCAGTCTATCTTATAACATTTATACTTCATTTTAGAAATCCGTCTGCTAACGTTCTTTGAACCTCTGGAACCCCATCCCTCTCCATATTTGCTGCTATCTTCACATCTGTGACTTGGCAGTGCTGCGTTTTGGCAGCTTGGATAAGCTAATGCCGCACTCATGGCAGGGGCTCCACGTTACCATTGTCTGTATTTCTTAGATCGGTGTGTTCCTTCAAAACTATATTCAGTTTAATTGATATATTTTAGTTGATTGTTTTAAAATTGCTTTCTACTGTTTCATATCTGCCTGTCCAGCAGAACATGAAGAGCCCAATATACCCTAAAATTTGAATGGGGCATATACCATAAATATAACTATATTAATAATACCAATAATGAAAATATCCACTTAACAAAAAGTTGGCAGCATTACAATAGACCTAAAAATATACATTGTCTCTAATTCTTTATAGTTTTACCCTCTTTGTACATGATCTTACTTTTGATTTCAACTTTCTTATAATGAAAAAGGGTGTCCTAGTAATTTTATATACCACTTGAATTTTTCTTCCACACTCACATTTAAAGACCCAATTTGTGTGTTAACCTATCTTTCAAAAAGGTACAATACGGTATACCAGTTTTGTTACTTTTCACTGTTCATATGCTATCTATTCCATAGTCAACAGCAAGGGCATGGAAAATATTTATGGCCCAGCATCATCAGCATTTTGTAAGCATGAGCCTTCAGTGAGCGATGGACTATTCTTGTTCCTCCAAATGTCAACTGTACTTTAGTGGATAACTGACGATAAGATGTATACAGGCCATAAGTAATGATACTGTACAGCAATTCCAAATGTCTGTGATTCTAACCATACTTGTGGCCATAACATAAGGCCTATGTTCCGTTTGCATAATATGTAAACTAGCAACTGTTATACAAACCCAGGCAACTTTGACAGTATGTGCTTATTTGTGTTTATTTAAATATGTATTTTAGAATTTCTACATGCTATGTCAAAACCTCTATATATAATTCTAGACATTGCTAATGCTTCTTTATTTTTATTTACAGACTATGAGAAGACACAGAAATGAAGTTACAATTGAACTTCGAAAGGTAATTTGAGTCTCACTATTTTACCACTTAGAATTTTATTTGCAGCAACACTAAAGATACACGTGTATAAATACATAAATTGTTCAGTTCTGAAATTCCTTTTTTTTCAAGACCATGCCATGTTAGAAAAAAAAAAAAAAAAAAATTAAAGCTACAATATTTATCTGTACATCTATTCCAATATTTTAAACCTTTTTTTACTTCTTATAAATCCTTTCTATAAGAAAATAGCAATATAATAATAATTATTGCTGTTAGTTTTAAGTTGACAGTAGAAATACTGATACTAAGTTGCTTGCTGGCTAAAGTACACTTACTTGATGGCTTCCCTTTAATTTAATTTAATCTTTGCAAGTAACAAAATGTGCCTAGACAATGAGGTGAACCAAAGTATTTAGTTATGGAGAATTTAAATTCTGTTCTCTGTTGTGGCATCCATAGCTCTGCTATACATATGACATTCTGCAGAACAGTTGAACTATCACGTTTTTCTGAAGCTTAGGAGCCAGCCAGATTAGTTAAGAGCGAAACAAACCTTTTTAGAAGCCAGGTTAGGGGTTTCATATAGAAATATATTGCCTAAAACATTTCAGAAAAATATGTGTTATATAGATAATTTCAGTGTACTTACAAATTTTTAGGCAGGAGAGTAAATTCCAGCTTTGCACACCCACTGGAAGCTTACATAACCAAGTATGCATAGGAAATGCCGCTAGGTATGAAGTTTGACCTTTCAAAGGAAGTACTTGCTACTGGATGGAATCACATGGTTGTGTGGGGTCTGAGTTCACGACTGAATAGAGCGCAGGGATATAAAGAGACTACAGATCCCAGGCTACTTTGCAACACAGGAACCCCAGAGTGTGATATAAATGTATCGGCTAACTTATTCTTTCTCCTAATTGGACAAAACAAATTATGAATTTTATGCTAATCTTAGCAGGGATTTTCTGGGGTCTTAACCAACAAAAGCCTCAGCTTGTAAACTGAAAAGATAAAGCAAACATCAGGAGGGTCAATGTCAAGCTCATATTTACAGTGTGATATATGGGGAGGGCACAGAACCAGCTGTGGTTGTAGGGAGATAAGAGGCGGAATGGAGAGTGACACTGACAGTCTCTGTGTCTGAGGGAGAGCTGTGAGAGCCACGCTGGTGTTGGCCCGCATACATGGCAAGACTTAAAGCCGGCGTGCCATTTGACACACACTGTGAGGCTTTTGCTCCTCTGAGCACCTTCGGTGCTCATCGCGAGCCCCACCCTGAGCGCCTTCTCCACTTGTGTATTTCAACTTTCCTGCTTTGCAATGATCACATTCGGCGCTCAGCGTGGGGCTCGCAATGAGTGCCTTTGGCGCTCATTGCAAGCCTCTTCCTCTCGAATTGCTCATTGCAAGCCCCGCAATGAACGCCTTTGGCTCTAATCGCTTGGCTTGCAACGAGCGCCTTCGTGCTCATTACAAAACTTTTCTGTCGCTCCATAGCTACTTTGCCTCGCTTTGTGAGTCTCGCATGTGTGATGGCGAAGCTGTCTGCCTTTGGCGCTCTTTGCAGCAAGTTGCACGCCTCGCTTCACGCGGCACATAAGCATGACGACAAATCACAGTTTGACAACTATTATATGCGATTAACAATGGTAGCGTAAAGAAAGTTATTGCTCCAGATCAAATCTTTAATATATTTACTGAATAAAAGTTATATTTTTTACCTAAACCTCTTAAATGGTAATACCGATTGTGACTCTGGGTTAATTTTCACTTCCTAAATTGGTAACCCTGAGCCACGCTCGGGGTTACTGCATGGAGGATCTGGAGGGAGCCCAGTGCTGCCAAAATTGCCTGGGCCCCCTCGGCACACCATTCTTCCTCCTCCCCTGTGATCATCTTTCTCTTCCTTCCCCTTCTCCAGTCCCTATCCTCCTCTCCTTTTTTAATTGGATCTGATGAGCTGCCTGCTCATCTCTCCCCCCCGCATCATGTCTTCCGGCAGTGAAGTGACCGATATATGCTAATGATGTGACACGCTTGTGACGTCATGTCATTAGCATATACCGGTCACTTCACTGCATCTTATTTTTTTAAGATATTTATTTTTAAGATAAATTGCTTCAGTAACATGTAGAGATAACAGCTGTCCAAAAAGTTCACTAGGATATGTGAAAACCATGCTATATACATTGAGTTTAATGGGTCCACAAGGCTGCAACAAGCTTAGACATGCTCAAACTATAGGTATTTATACTTCCTTGTGCCCTGTGTGTGCAATCTCTGCCTCCCACACCTAGTAATAGCCGCTTTTGCTGTTTATTGCACACATTATTCCCTGCAGGTGCTGTTGATGCAATCAATAGAACAAATTTATACAAATTATTATAAAGTGCATGTATACATTTAAAGCATATGTGGCATTCAGGACAGAGACACCATAGCGGTATTGTACATTTTGAATTTAAAGCGTTCACAGTCTATAACAATAAATTGAGCTCACACAATGTATTGCTGTAGTGTAGCTCAAAATATGTACTTAATCTGTAAACTGAGTAAATTGTGTATTGCATACAATGTGATTACATGATGTGAGTTCTGAAAAGCAGCCCCTGTCAAGTAATGTGAATTCATAAAATAATGACTTACAGAATTTAAACAATACAAAACTACCCATTATTGCAATTGCTCCTTTGTGCTATTAACCCTTTGAATTTGGCAGGTTGTACTATTCAATGAAAAGACACAAAGGGGTAAATAAATACCGTATATACTCGAGTATAAGCCGACCCGAGTATAAGCCAAGGCACCCATTTTACCACAAAATACTGGGTAAAATGAGTGACTCCAGTATAAGCTGAGGGTGGGAAATGTGCTGCCCCCTGTGTCCCTCTTGTGCCCTCTGTGTCCCCCTCTCTCTCCGTGTCTCTTCTCCCCTCTCCCTTCCCTGTGTCTCTTCTTCCCTGTGTCTCTTCTCCCCTCTCCCTTCCCTGTGTCTCTTCTTCCATGTGTCTCTTCTCCCCTCTCCCTTCCGTGTGTCTCTTCCAACCTCTCCCTTCCCTGTGTCTCTTCCAACCTCTCCCTTCCCTGTGTCTCTTCTCCCCTCTCCCTTCCCTGTGTCTCTTCTCCCCTCTCCCTTCCCTGTGTCTCTTCCAACCTCTCCCCTCTCCCTGTGTCTCTTCTCCCCTCTCCCTTCCCTGTGTCTCTTCTCCCCTCTCCCTGTGTCTCTTCTCCCCTCTCCCTTCCCTGTGTCTCTTCTCCCCTCTCCCTTCCCTGTGTCTCTTCTCCCCTCTCCCTTCCCTGTGTCTCTTCTCCCCTCTCCCTTCCCTGTGTCTCTTCTCCCCTCTCCCTTCCCTGTGTCTCTTCTCCCCTCTCCCTTCCCTGTGTCTCTTCTCCCCTCTCCCTTCCCTGTGTCTCTTCTCCCCTCTCCCTTCCCTGTGTCTCTTCTCCCCTCTCCCTTCCCTGTGTCTCTTCTCCCCTCTCCCTTCCCTGTGTCTCTTCTCCCCTCTCCCTTCCCTGTGTCTCTTCTCCCCTCTCCCTTCCCTGTGTCTCTTCTCCCCTCTCCCTTCCCTGTGTCTCTTCTCCCCTCTCCCTTCCCTGTGTCTCTTCTCCCCTCTCCCTTCCCTGTGTCTCTTCTCCCCTCTCCCTTCCCTGTGTCTCTTCTCCCCTCTCCCTTCCCTGTGTCTCTTCTCCCCTCTCCCTTCCCTGTGTCTCTTCTCCCCTCTCCCTTCCCTGTGTCTCTTCTCCCCTCTCCCTTCCCTGTGTCTCTTCTCCCCTCTCCCTTCCCTGTGTCTCTTCTCCCCTCTCCCTTCCCTGTGTCTCTCTTCTCCCCTCTCCCTTCCCTGTGTCTCTCTTCTCCCCTCTCCCTTCCCTGTGTCTCTCTTCTCCCCTCTCCCTTCCCTGTGTCTCTCTTCTCCCCTCTCCCTTCCCTGTGTCTCTCTTCTCCCCTCTCCCTTCCCTGTGTCTCTCTTCTCCCCTCTCCCTTCCCTGTGTCTCTCTTCTCCCCTCTCCCTTCCCTGTGTCTCTCTTCTCCCCTCTCCCTTCCCTGTGTCTCTCTTCTCCCCTCTCCCTTCCCTGTGTCTCTCTTCTCCCCTCTCCCTTCCCCGTGTCTCTCTTCTCCCCTCTCCCTTCCCTGTGTCTCTCTTCTCCCCTCTCCCTTCCCTGTGTCTCTCTTCTCCCCTCTCCCTTCCCTGTGTCTCTCTTCTCCCCTCTCCCTTCCCTGTGTCTCTCTTCTCCCCTCTCCCTTCCCTGTGTCTCTCTTCTCCCCTCTCCCTTCCCTGTGTCTCTCTTCTCCCCTCTCCCTTCCCTGTGTCTCTCTTCTCCCCTCTCCCTTCCCCGTGTCTCTCTTCTCCCCTCTCCCTTCCCCGTGTCTCTCTTCTCCCCTCTCCCTTCCCTGTGTCTCTCTTCTCCCCTCTCCCTTCCCTGTGTCTCTCTTCTCCCCTCTCCCTTCCCTGTGTCTCTCTTCTCCCCTCTCCCTTCCCTGTGTCTCTCTTCTCCCCTCTCCCTTCCCTGTGTCTCTCTTCTCCCCTCTCCCTTCCCTGTGTCTCTCTTCTCCCCTCTCCCTTCCCTGTGTCTCTCTTCTCCCCTCTCCCTTATCACCCTCCTCAACCTCCCCTATCCTCCTCCTTAACCTCCCTCAACCTCCCCTATCTGTATTAAAGTTCCTCTTATGACTTACTCTTCCACTCTAGATTAGTAAATTATGGAGATAGGTTTATATTGTGAAAAAATAAAATGCAGTCTTATTTTTTTTTTTAAATCAAACAATCTGCTTAACCTTTTTTAAGTACCATTAAAGAATCTATTTTTATAATTACAAAAAAAAGTCTATTGTAGGAATTTGTTTTTATGAACTCAAAATGTGTGTGTGTGTGTGTATGTATATATATATGTATATATATATATATATATATATATATATATATATATATATATATATATATATATATATATATATATATATATATATATATATAAAAAAATCAACCATACATGCCAAAGCACATTCTTTTTGATTACATCATCTCCATTAAGCTGCACAAAAAGCAGTATTACTATTTAACATGGAAATGATTGGTGTTGTACTTTGCTTATTTTACTTTCATCTAGCACAGTAACTTTCTTTGATTCTCTTAAGTTTTTTTTTTTGTTTTGTATGTTTTATAGAACAAACGAGATGAACACCTCTTGAAAAAGAGAAATGTACCACAAGAAGAGAGCCTGGAAGACTCAGATGTTGATGGAGACTTCAAATCGGTATGTTATATATTTGGTTTCCTATGATGTTTATGCAGAACTTCTTTTTAAATTTCATACTAAGCTTAATAATGAACCTATTTATTTTCCCCAACAGCAAAATGTAACACTAGAAGCAATACTACAGGTATGTATTGCTCTGTCTCCTGGTATTAATAGTGTTCTGCTTTCAACATGCTTGTTAATTATTTTTTTTTCACTTACATGGTTTCAGAATGCCACCAGCGATAATCCGACAACCCAGCTCAGTGCTGTTCAGGCTGCAAGGTAAATGATATATAGAAATATGTATGTAGCCATCTAAATATAATATTTAAAAATAGGATTGTTGCACACATGGAGTAGAAGGCTTGCAAATGCTCTCGCCTGTTGATGGTAAAAGGCAGTGGCATATTGGGGGGGAAACCATTCTGGGATGTATTCTTTGATTGGCTGACTAGCAAAGCCATGCAATAAAGGGATAAGGAAGCAATGTTTATTTTTTTCTAATAAAAGTGATGACCTTTCTATTTTAAATATTCTCTCTAGATTTCAAGAGAAAAAAATAGTGTTCCTTTTAAGTACGTGCCTTGTTTATTTTTATTTTTTTCCCCATTTTTATTTTATTATTATTTTTGCCTTTTAAATATACATTTAAGTTTTGATATATAAAGCAGTTAATAATTTTTTTGTTTTGCTTCACAGGAAGTTACTGTCCAGCGATAGAAACCCACCCATTGACGACCTCATAAAATCTGGAATTCTGCCGATTTTGGTGAAATGTTTAGAAGCAGATGATAAGTATGTAGCTTTTATAACTTAAAAAATGCAAGATTTTAAAATAATTCATATCTTTTTATGAACTAGTAATTTCTGTGGCGTGGCAGTCTCAGAGGAAATACGTTTGTACTATTTGTTGCAAATCATGTGGAGGTTTCCTAGCTAAAGTTTTAGTTGCTAAACCGGTTAGTGTGCATATTCCCTAGATGTTGTTCCTAATGGAAAAAAGGTCAAATACCTGTTAATGTTATTTGAATTAAAAGGACACAACATTTTAAAAATATAGTTAACAAATATTTTATCATTTGAATTACAAATTGCATTGGAGTTTGCATCTGGTCCACCTAACAATCCTGTTCAGTTATGATTACTCATAATTACTCCCTTTGGGGGGGGGGGGGGGGTGTCTAAAGCTATCTGACATAATTGGAACCTCTGCTATGGCCTTTTGTGCATTTCATATGTTTTGCTAACATCTATTTATTTTCCTCTTCCTTAGCCCTTCTTTACAGTTTGAGGCAGCATGGGCATTAACCAACATTGCTTCAGGAACGTCTGCACAAACCCAAGCTGTGGTCCAGTCCAGTAAGTTCTAGGCAATGGTTATCATCCATTTCCACCAATATCAATATTACAAATTCTACTCCACTAGTTAAATTATTTTTTTATGAAGCTATAATATCTGTTCATTCAAAACTCATGCTAAATATATTGTGTTATTGATCTAGGAAGTGTCCAAAATGGACCTAGTTGGATGACCTTGCACAGTGTAATAGAAGTCAGAAACATCATGCAAAATACAAACAACTTCTTCTACTCTTAAAGCAAGCGCTAACCACATTTAAAATGCAATAACTCTTCTCCGATCGTTCATCTCCAATCTATAACTCTTGATCAAAACTTTTGGAAATACTGGCCTTGTAGTAAAAATATAGACTTTAATTCCCTAATATAGTGGACCCTCAGTACTAGACTACCTCAAAACCCGGCGATTTTGGTATTAAACGCGTCTTGATGAGCAAAAAATGCTTTGGCACCCATTGACCTTGCTAAAATCAATTTACATAATTTTTGCCACCTGTGCCTTCTGAAACCAATTAACGAGTACTAAGGGTACACTGCACTTTAACAGTATGGTATAGTCTGCTAAAAGAAACTACATTGCAGTGTGTCATTTAAAAAATGTATTTTTCTATGGTAATTTCTACCTCTGATCACACATCTTCCTCCAAGAGTGTAACACTTCCTCTAGTGCATATTTGGTGGTATACGGTATGCTGTAAAATCCTTGGTTAGCGACCAACTCTAACATAGTTTAGTCTTATCACTTAACATGAGTAATCACAATTTGTTAAAGTACAGCATTCACTTTTGAAGGACTTGGCTATTTTGATAATTTGCAAAATGTTTATTTTTACAAGTTATAAATAAAATAAAAAATAAAAAAAATTAATGGCTTTATTTAAAAATTGATTTCAGTGTTGCCTTAATGACAGCAAACACTTTTAGTGATTAGAGACCTGGGAAAAACAAAGGATTACGATAAGATCTCTATTCTATTATGTTGAAAGGTTGTCACATTACATTACCACTTGGCAACAGAACTCAAAGAACTTAATAGAAGACTAAGCCCTCGTAGAATTACTCTCACTTTCAAACTACAGGCAAAGTAGCAGTCCAGGATGAAGGTCATTCTTCTGGCTTACACCAATGCAAATAATTGTAATAATAATTGTTACTTTGTTACAAGCATGTGAAGTTTTTCTCAAATTGCAGTTATTTCCCTTTATGAAGCAATACTGTTTGCCAAACAGTGTGAGTCTTTTGGCCTCTCCCCTCGTGTACTTCAACTTTCCTGCTTTGCAATGATTACCTTTGGCGCTCATTGCGATCTTTTCCTCCTGCCTACTGTACTGGCCGCTCATTGCATGGTTGATTTACCTGCAAGTTTTGTGCTTGGCAATTCCATGTGTCTCTTTCCAACATCTCCCTCCTGTCCCTTCCCTGTGTTCGCATCTGTGTCTGCTGTATGTTTCTGTTGTTGTCTGTCTGTCTTTCTTTCTTTTTTCAAAGTCCCGCATGCCTGGCGTTCGTGCAAGTGTTGTCTTTACCGTCGTGTATTTTTAGTCCCGTGTTTTTCAGAGTTCGGTATTTTTCCGAGGTCGGAATGTGCTTAGCCTTGTTTTTATTCAGTTTTCAAATTATTATTTTTGCGTTTTTTTTTTTTTTGTCCCCAATTTTTTTTGTTGGTTAGCAGATTTTCGAAACACGGCAAATTGGCCTTAAATTCTCTTGCAACCTCACTCCCAGGCATCCTGTTTCCCTCTGTGCTGTGTGTGAGTGTTTTTAATTATTGTTTTTTTCTTTTTTTTTTGCGGTTCGGCCATTGTATTTGTATTTTTGCGAGGTTGGATTTTGTTTGTGCAAGTCTTACCGTCTTTGGCGTTGTCTTGTACCGTCTTTGTGTGCCGGGCGTTCATGTAAGTGTTACTGTGTGTGGTGTAGTGCATTTTCCAAGGTCTGCGATTGTAGTGCCTCGTTTTTATCCAGTTTCAGATTATTATTTTTTTTTTGTCCACCATTTTTTTTTTCTCGCTTAGCCGTTTTTCGAATGATGCAACACTGGAAATTTGGCTTAAATTCACTTGTAACCTCACTTCCAGGCATCCTGTCTCTCCCCCTGTGCTGTTTGGGAGTGTGGTTTAATTTATTTTTTATGTTTTTTATTCGTGTTTTTCGTTTTCAGCGGTTCGGCAGTTATATTTTGTATTTTTGCGAGTTTAGACTTTTTTTGCAGCCTAATTCCCGCGTGCTTCAATCACTCAACTGGTCACCTTGCTTAGCGAGGCTTGCAGGAGCGCCTTTGGCCCTCCTTTCAACCTATCCCCGCATGCTTCCACACCTCAACTGCTCACCTCGCAGGGCAATGAGCTATTTCGGCGATCATTGCCCAAGTCCTTCAATCTCGTAAGGCGTCTATGCCTCAACGGCTCGCCTCGATTTGCGAGGCTCGCAAGTGTGATGACAAATCAGTTTGACCACTATTATTTATATATATTTATTTATTTATTATTTTTTTATTTTATTTTATAATTTTTGGGGGGAGGACTGTTACACTTTGCCACTAATATAAAGTGATACGTGATTTTATTATAGGGAGGGCTAAAAATCTGATGTACTATATATTAGATCTCTTGCAAAATTGCATTTTGTATTTTTAGAACCAAATTTTAAATCCGAATACAACATGCTGTAGATTTTTGCAGTGAAATGGTATTCCTCTGAATCTGTAGTCACCTATTTTGATGACTAGCCTTTATAATGTGCAAAATGTTAGTAGTTATAAAAATAAATAAAAAAGTCTTTAATGTATTAACAATCATTTACAATTATGCTATCCTGGGAGCCTGCAATGCTTAAAGCCATATTTAAATTTCCTGGATTATGAATACATCTGAAAGAGGAGAATCAGTAGTGTATGCAAAAAAAAAATTCACATGAAAGAATACCAAAATAAACATTTACAAACGCACTCTGTCTGCTAAATACTTTCAGTTTGCAAGCTGATGTTTTTGTCAGTTGACTCCCCTGAAAATCCCTGCTAAGATTAGCATAATTCGTTTTGGCCAATCGGGAGAAAGCAGACACATTTGTATCGTACTCTGGGGATGCTGTGTTGCAAATAAGCCTGACGTCAGACGCCTATACTGTGAATAGGTAGTGCTTCCAGCACAGCTCCGTGATTTAGGCGTTTAGTCACCTTTCTTGTGCCCTAAATTTCAGTACACGGGAGAGCCTGGTACTATATAGGAGGATTCTGTTAAGTGGCGAACGCATTCAATGAACTAAAAACCACTAGATTTTTAAATAAGTGATATAAATGCGATACCCGGAAATGGGGGTTATAAGAAACGCCACAGACATAACAGAGGAATGGAAGTGTGGAAAATCTAGCTTAAGACCTTTTTCCCTATAAAACTTCTATATTAGAATAACCTCCAATGTGAAATTACTATAAGAACTGGAATTATTATATGAAATGCACCAGATAAACGAATACAGTTTAAATAACGGATATAGGTATTTTAAGGGCACATTGATTATAAAAATAACACCAAGTATGTCAGATATGCAAATAATCGAATTGTATAAGTTAGAGTGCATATCTGCAAAAAATTTAAGGTGTCAGGACACCAGGATGTAAATATAATATCTCTAATATTGATAAAGAGAGATATATGCTTGAAAGTCTGGAAGCCAAACCTAACAAACTAAACACTCACTAAGATAAGATACGAGGAAATAAGATAATTTGAACTGATCCCTCAAAGATTATGAATTCACTTATCCTAAGTGTTAAAAAATAAGGGATTTAATATTAAATGTTTTTAAGGAATCATTTCCTATTCTCTTGGTTTTTTATCAACGTTGTCTCCTAAGAATATAAATAAAACTTTATTATTTTTGTTTTTTCTAGTTCTTTATTGAATATATGTGAAATAGGTGTTATGCACCAAGAGAAAGAAGCTCTATTTCCCAGTGCTTACATATCTAAGCCTGGGATATGTATTCTTTCTCTATATATACTTGTGATCTGATTCAGTTGTAAACTCAGACCCCACCCAACCATATGATGCAATCCAGCACCAAATACTTCCATTGAAAGGTCAAACCTCATACCTAGAAACATTTTCCTCCTGCACACTTTTAATGTCAGTTTTTCCTCTATGTGAAAAGTTGGATTTTACTTTCCTGTCTATAAATTTTGTAAATACACTGAACTAATCTATATAACCCATGTTTTTCTGATAATCACTGCCTGTTTGTTACCAAACATTTGAAACCCGGGAAACTTCTATATACATTTAACGTTTTAAGCAGTGGGGAGAGGTCTTTGTTGATTAGCTTTCTATTGTTGCTTATTAAAGCTTCCACTCTCTTTCAATAAACCTGAACTGTAATTGTATTCAAGATCCTGTCGCCAATCAATAAGATACTCTAACTATTAAAGTATGTTGAAATTTAATTATTCATGTCAAACAATGTATTAACTATATAGAAAGATGTCCATTAGTGTAGTGCTGCAAACAGTCACTTGCAGAGCTGCATACATTTCACATGTTTGCTCTTCTGGTTCCGGTTTACTATCGTTAGGTCTTCAGATTCCCAAGTACAAATCCCTACATGACTTTACTCCTTTCGACTTTCATTAACATATCTCTCTCTATGTCCCATGATACTCTATGCTACAAGCCCCTCCTCAGAATGCCTTTCCACACTCTAAGTACCATTCTACGTATTGCATTAAAACAAAATAATGTGAGGTTGCTAAATATGCCCACATAATGAAAGCAAGAATAATTTTTAAAGGGAATAAAATATTAGTCAGTCTATGTATTGCCTTAAATGAATACAAATAACATGAAATCCTCATAACTTAAATTATTCAAAATATTATGAAAGTATAATTTTTTTTGCGGTGTTTATACACAGTGCTGTATTTTAAAGCCATGCTTCATTTATTTTCTCCAACTAGATGCTGTGCCTCTGTTCCTGAGACTCCTCCATTCCTTGCATCAAAATGTTTGCGAACAAGCAGTTTGGGCACTTGGAAATATCATTGGTGAGTATTTTTTAATTTGCAGTTAAGCCTGCACTTTTTCTTGTGTGGTCAGGACCATAGTCCTACAGTACTACAATCTGATGAAAAATTTCCATTTTATATATTGATAAAAAACTACACATCACTGTGCCTTTCTTTATCCATGTCCAAAAATATCTAATTGATTTCACTTGGTGAATTACTGACTTATAAAGCAATCAACTTTATTATAAACAAAATTTCATAAACAAATTAATTTTTTTTACATCCAGCCAGTCAACTTTATTTTATGTATGTAAGCCTGAGGTCAGTATGTCGTTTAAAAAGTGTTATTATCATATAAAGATTAAGAATTTATACCATGACTGACATAAATCATTGCATACATTTCAGATTTCCCTTTTTTTCAGCATCCTTTCTAAGTTTTTATTTTTTTCTTTTCTTTTAAAAACCCTTCTCATTTCTGTAGGTGACGGTCCTCAGTGTAGAGATTATGTCATCTCACTTGGAGTTGTCAAACCGCTCCTGTCCTTCATCAACCCCTCCATCCCCATCACCTTTCTTCGGAACGTCACATGGGTCATTGTCAATCTCTGCAGGAATAAGGATCCTCCGCCGCCCATGGAGACAGTACAGGAGGTAACAAATATGAGCAGTGGAGTTTAGGACTTCTTTCGTGTTTTTGATTCTGGTTACAGTTTGAGCACATTCATTACCTGACAGGCCTTTAGCACATTGCCACCAGTTTAATCCTATTTTCTATTTCCTTTTTCATTATACTTGACCACCTTCCGGCTCTAGTTTTTCCCATACACTTTGCCTCACCTACTCATGAATCTAAATATGTACAATTAACAGTCAGTATCACTCCATGAGTTGTACAATATGTAAATGCCCAGTCTAATCACATTATGACCATCAGCTAATATCAAGGAATAATCACTGTGTGCAGCATGGACACCAGCTAGATGGCGTGATAGTGAGTCAATAAGATACCGAAGTGTTGACAAGGGTATCTAGAGCCATGTAGACTGCAGTGTACCAGACAGCTGCTGAAAAGTGTGATGGAGGAACCATACAAAGTGTTCCCATAGGTGCTCAACTGGCTTCAAATCCAGGGAATTTGGAAGTCGTGGAAGTCTTTGATGTTCTCCTCCAACCTTTCCCAGACAATTCTGTGCATATGACATGTTGCATTGTTCTGCTGGAAGATCCTATCTGCTCCAGGGAAGACAGTCAACATGTATAGGAGTACTTGATCCTCAAGGATAGTTAGATAACTCAATCGGTTGAGAGTGCCTTCCAGAGGTATGAGTGGACCCAGACAATTCTAGAAAACATTCCCCAGACCATAACACTGCCACCACCAGCTTGTGGTTTTCCAATAATGGATGGTTTTCCTTGGATGTTTCGCACCTGACACATGAAAGTTTGTCCAGAAAACCCTTTAGCGGTCAGAAGAGGTCCAATTTCGGTACTGTTGCGCAAATTGAAGCAGTTTCTGCTGCTGATCCCTTGTCAGCATGGATGCAGTGACCAGCTGTTTGCTTTGGAGCCCCAGCAACAGATTTGGCTGTACTGTAGTTTTAGCCTTATATACCCACCAACCCAGCTCGCGATACGTCCTGTATTTCACTGACTACACACTGCTGATGTCAAAAGTAGGCGCTGGGTATACATACATACATACATACCACATTAGTCTGTATGTAAGTGGGGTTCCTCAGGGTTCAGTATTAGGTCCTCTACTTTTTAACATATTTATTAATGACTTTAAGGTGGGACTGGAAAGTAGTGTCTCCATTTTCACTGATGACACAAAGTTGTGCAAGGTAATTAAATCAGATAATGATGTGCTTTCCCTTCACAAGGATTTACATAAAATTGAGGAAAGGGCATCTAAATGGCAGATGAGATTTAATATGAATAAATGTAAAGTTATGCATCTGGGAAGGAAAAATAGCCATGTAATTTATAATCTAGGGGTATCTGATATTGAAAGGGATTTGTGAGTGCATGTGTACAACCACCTAGGTAACAATGTTCAATGCCAAGCAGCAGCTGCAAAGGCAAATAAACGATTAGCATGTATTAGGAAGGGTATAGAAGTAAGGGAAGCAAATATAATTCTGCCACTATACAAATCTCTAGTACGCCCTCATTTGGAATTATGGAGTACGGTTTTGGGCACCACTTCATTAAAAGGACATTTTAGAGCTGGAAAAGGTACAGAAAAGGGCAACAAAACTAATTTGGGGAATGGAGGGGCTAAGTTATAAAGAAAGACTAACAAAATTAAGCTTGTTTTCTCTAGATAAAAGGAGTCTAAGAGGAGATATGATTACATTTTATAATTACATCCAGGGTCAATATAAAGAATTGTCAAGGAAGCTTTGTGTACCAAGAGGTTTTCAAATAAGAGGACATCCCTTGAGGATAGAAGTAAAAAGATTCCACCTTAAAGAAGAAAAGTGTTCTTCACCGTAAGGGTGGTTAATCTGGAATTCTCTACCAAAGGAGGTGATGTCAGCAGATTCGATAGATAATTTTAAAAGGGGACTGGATTTATTTCTAATTAAGAAGGGAATTCAGGGTTATCCTGGATAATTAGAGTGTATTGATCCAGGGAGGAGTCCAATCGCCAGTATCTGTGGTCAGGAAGGAATTATTATTGTTTTCCCTTTGAGACGATTGGCTAAGTTTCACTTGGGTTTTTTTCTGTTTGCGATCCTCTGGATTAATAATTAAACATAAATAAATAATTGATTAATAAATAATTAATTAACAACTAATTAATAACTAAACCTCATGTTGCAGATTAGAGGAGATCTTAAAAGGTTGAACTTGATGGACTGAAAGTCTTTTTTCAACCTTAATTACTAAGTAACTACATACATACATACTAAAATCCTGGTTATCCGGCACTCTCAAGCAACCGGCATAAATTCCCAGTCTAAATTAAAAACTCGAGCTAAACCGGCATAACGGCACTATCCGGCAGTTTGAGACTGCAAAAAGAACTAATTTCTTTTTTAAAGGCATTTTGGGGGTTTTAGGGACCCTTTTTTTTTCGGGGACTCACGATTTAACTACACTTATCCGGCAATAGGGATTCCACGTTGGTGCCGGATAATGGGGAGTTCACTGTATATATAAAAATGCCTTATTAAATCCGTTTAACTTATACTTTTTAAAGCAGTGTGTGTTGGTACAGTGACTTCATAAAATGGTTTCATTGGTAAATCATTGGTCCTAAATCAATGTCGTCTTCTAATATTTTGTTTTAAAACACATATTATTGTTATATATAAATAAATAAGTACATTTGTTAAACAAAAAAACAAGTGTTAGGCAGGGGAATCAAACCTATGATTTACCAATGAAAAAAATATTTAATACAAGCTACTTAACTGCTGCACAATCACACTCTGCTCCTAAATATAATGTTAATCTAGAATACAAACTCCAGCATTATTATTTATGCATATTCTTGTGGGACAGCTTTGAAAGATGAACTAAAAAGGCAATATCGAAGTCAATTCTTGGTCATTTTTAAAAATGTAAAACATTTTCCACATAATTTTTCACCCTCTAACTGATGGTACAGAGCATATAACTTTTGTAGTCTTTTAAAAACTACTACTACTACTTTTATAAGGTTAAGGCCACCTTTCACTTCCTAAACAGAATGTCTTCGGAGCATGTCATTTTTCATTAAATAAAATATAGGATCTCTGTGTGGGTCCAGCTATTAGAAATAGTATAAAAAATTGTTTTATTTCTTGTGATAGAGGATGAATTTTGGTGAGGAAACTCACAAAAAAATAGTGGTTTCCTTTCAGCTGGAGTGAAACCCATATTTTCTTTTTTAATTGCTGCAAATTGTAACAGGTTTTTACTACTGAAATATTTGAAGTCTGATCTGTTATATGGTTCCTTGTTGTTTATTACCACTGCAATTTGATGTATATTTAGTCTAGGCTTTTTTTCCCTATGCCCATTCTATAAGTTTTGGGGGGGGGGGTTGTGTTCGCTTTATTCGATTCACACTACTGGAATATCCAATAAATGTATACGTACACGCATATATTTTTTTATGTTAGACACATTTCATTTCTGGATTGATATATGTGATAGTGATTTTTATAATTAATGGATACAATTCCCCACCTGGTTAGTACAGATGGAGCAGGTATATTTTAAGTGTTTAATCAGTTTAATCACCGGCTCGGTGACCGCTCTAGTATTGTGTAATCAAACAAAAAATATATAATTTCACATATTTTCCTGATTTTCTGGTGTTCAGTGTTGTACAAATGTTTGAATCTGCAAAATTAGTATAAAGGAAAACAAACTTACAAAGCTGCTTGTTTGCATCGCTCTTAAGCCAAAACGGTTTCTTTCTGCAGATACTGCCTGCTTTGTGCGTCCTCATCTATCATACAGATATAAATGTAAGTAAAACATACATACATCATGTTTGACTGTTGTACCTTAAAGGTTTACTATGGGGAAGGTTTCCTATATAATAACTGAGCTGATAATAGAAAGCAAAAAATGGCTTTTATATGCCTTTATTCTTAACTGCATGGTTCTGGGAAAATTAGCCTTCCATTAGTTATGTGGATGTAATGGCAGTTGTAGCTTCCACATTCCCGTTGTGCCGGTAGAAAATGTCTATGCATTTAGCCTCACACTTGAGGAAGTGGAACAATGGTAGATTGTGCTACAGTATACTTTCACATTAAATGTAATTAGAAGCTCTATTACGTTTACCATTCTTAAAAATGGTATTTCAAGTTTGGTTCTTCAAAACGTTGTATGTAAATTATCATTGGCCCTTTAAATGGCTATATGTACTTTTTTTTTTTAAATGTTTTTAAAAAGAAAAATATATACATAGAAATGTTAGTAAGATGTAGATCACAAAAGCCATTCGATCAAAGCACTCCTCCTAGGTGTATGCAGGAGGTGGTAGTGAAGTCATTGTTGGGATATCATGGAAAATGAGCCCATCTAAGCTCTCAAAAAGAGACTGAAGACCATTCTCTTCTCCCAGCCCTTTCAATAACTCCCACCCCACCCCTGTGTTCTTGTTCTTTTCCTAAGAGCTTTGAGTCTCTTTTGGGAGAAAAGCGCTATATAAATAGTTAACAGCCTTATTAAGTTGTGATTTGGCAAATTCAAATGGGCTTGATTTAAGCACATAGCATATTTTTTTACAGAAGTTTTAAGTTGGTGAAGACCTTGCTTTTGGATAGTTTGTAATCTTACCTCTGCGTAGTAGATATTTTTCTTCGTTATCTTTTGGAATTTGCTTTCCAAATGTTATAGTCCGTGCTGAAAGAATAGCTCAGATATGTTTATCTGGAGCGAAAAAAGTTTTCCACCATCTGTTATCAGCACCAGTTTTGCTGATTTTCTGTATTTAATTTTAATTTTTACCGGCCAAAGCCTAGTTAAAATATTCATCCTGCGCTTAGTCTTTCATCATACATTTCATTGCTCAGTAATGAAACAAAACTTTATTTCATTTTTTTGTTTAGATTCTGGTGGATACTGTGTGGGCTTTGTCCTACCTAACTGATGGAGGAAATGAACAAATACAAATGGTAATAGATTCAGGAGTCGTGCCATTTTTAGTACCCCTTCTGAGCCACCAAGAAGTTAAAGTACAGGTAAGACTGCAATAATGGTATAATAGTATATTCAAACATTTTCCTTAGCACTGTTTACAAGTTCTTTCCTCTTAGGAGCTTGGTGCCTGTACGTGCAAAATTGTAAATGTGACTTGTTTTATAAGTAAATAGTTTTAACTATACTTTAAAACTTTGTTTTGATGGTACTTATAATTATTATATTGTCCATCAAAAAGTATATTTGGTTATTTATTGATTCTAAAGCAATACCAGTGATCACTTTTGTATCACTGTCTTTTATATCTCTTACCAAGTGTTAGAGAAAGTATCATTGGAGTTATTTATTGGCCTTGCTTCATGCTACATAATGTTTCTCTTTCCAGACTGCCGCTCTGAGAGCAGTGGGTAACATAGTGACTGGCACAGATGAACAGACTCAAGTGGTCTTAAACTGTGATGTTCTTTCTCATTTTCAAAATCTGCTGACACATCCTAAAGAAAAAATTAACAAGGTAATAATTTGAAGTTGATTCCAGACAACAGATTTGGATAAAAAAATACTGAAACCACTGTCTCACAAAACGATACACACCAGGCTAAGGATCAACACATGTTCTGTCTGAGAGTTCCAATTTCTAAAGTTCAAGGTTTGTAGGGAGTTGAAAGTAAGTAAAATGTGTGGTGTTAAAATGTGGGGAAGACTTTCAGGGAGATACTCCTTTAGTGCCAATGTATGTGATGGCTACACACTGGTCTATCGGCATCTCTGTCTACTGAAAGTTATTTGTTGGGGGAAAAATCAAAGGACCATTACACAATGATGTGTCTGTTTTATAATCACTTTGAGCATGACTAAAGCATAATTCAAACAATTATTTTGCCTTTGTTGGCTGGAACCTGGATGTATCCATGATTCATTAGGATAGTTGATTTGTATGAGGGTGCATTTATATATCTGGAGAGCTGTAGCTGAATTTCCTGAAGCAAGGAGTCTGCTTCTGAGCCAATGAGGGGAGGAGTTTGGTGTTCATTCCAATCTTATCCAATTATCAAACAAATGCTTTGGACATCTGCCTGTTCATGTCCCACACCTCCCTTCACTAGTAACTAAAATGCATACCCTCGTGATCATCCAGCTCTTTAGATGTGACACAAAATCATTCCAGTATTCATAAGCAGAGTATTTAAAAAATAAAAATCAGATTTTATTTTCAAAGATGGTTTACACAGCTGCTAATATTATCTTGGTACCTACTTGACAAATATGTATTTATTTTTTTACTTGAACTGCAATGGGGCAATGAAGGGGGCAGAAGGCTTGCACTTTATATAGATGGATGGACATATACAAACAGGAGCACAAAATACCAAAATGTTAGGAGCCAAGAAGATTTTACAGGAGAAGCAGGCTATTTCTAAAAGACTGTAATTAAGATGTTCATAGAGATGCATTATACTTTAGTTAAAAATATTTTAGAAGTCATGGCTACTGGGAAAAACCTTGCTCCTGTATATCACAACTAGGGTGGGAGTGTCAATGTAAATGAACATGATAATATATATATATGTACACACGCACGCGTAATCTTTTCCAAAGTCTTTATCACCTTTTTAACTTCATTTTATTTTTATTTCTTGTAGGAAGCAGTGTGGTTCCTATCCAATATCACAGCAGGAAATCAACAGCAAGTTCAGGCAGTAATAGATGCTGGATTAATCCCCATGATCATACATCAGCTGGCTAAGGTGAGCCAAGTTCTAATATATACAGTTTGGTCATGGTCACTAATTTTTAAGCTTCAGCCTATAACATGCAACCTAAAGGTTATGTAGATATTGACCTACACATTTGTTTATTTTTTTTTGTAGGGGGATTTTGGAACCCAAAAAGAAGCTGCATGGGCAATCAGCAATTTAACAATAAGTGGAAGAAAAGACCAGGTAAGCTTCTGGTTAATGTGTTGAATTGCACTAGAAGACCACAACCATGCATTGAAAAGAACGAACTGCAAATTAAACTTTACCATTTGTTATTAGTCATTTATTTAATACTTTATTTGGATTTTTATTGAAATAATTCTAGTTCTTTAGGAAAGTGAGGTTAAAGTGATACATTATTTTTGTGGATTAAGCACATTTCTGCCTCCGTAGAGGATCTAGCAAATTACCTTTTCAGTATTTAAACTCATGCAAAATTTGCTAAACAAAGTAAGGTTGAAATATATCCTGTATCCCCTGCTAGTTCTGCGTAACATTAAGAGGGATTCCACAGCCGTGCAAAATTGTTGGTGGTGAAAAGGCGTCAAATAGGAAAGCAGAATTGGCAGCTGGTTATCTAAGATCTTGCTTCCCTTTTGGAGTTAATTTACTACATATTAAAAAGCATTCTTCTTGCTTTTTAGGGCATGATTTTCTTTCAGCTGCTTATGTTTATTTTAGTTGAGCGAAAAACAAATCCCATTAGTGTTGACTTTAAACTGCATCAGCATCTCATGGTGATTTAATGTTTTATGACATTACATTAAGTTTATATCCTTAATGGCACACATACTGCTTAATGCTTAGATTAGTGGTCAAAATGGGGGGGGGGGGGGGGGGGGGGGGGGGTTTGTTTGTTTTTTTAAACCTAGGTGTGTGTATCACTAGTACATTTATATATATATATATATATATATATATATATATATATATAATTTATTTTTATTCTTTTTACTTTTTTTTTTTTTTTTTTTTTTACACAAAAGTGAGTTTTGGAACTATATTGCTATCCCTGAGCCCCTTGATAACATATATGTATGTGTGTTGCCATTGCTTGGCTTTCAGATAATTCTTAATATTGCTCGAGTTGATTTTTCTTTTCATCTTTACAGGTCGAATATCTTGTACAGCAGCATGTAATACCACCATTTTGCAATTTACTGTCGGTTAAGGATTCACAAGTTGTGCAAGTGGTTTTGGATGGTTTAAAAAACATACTTATAATGGCTGGAGAGGAAGCTAGCACAATTGCTGAAATAATAGAGGAATGTGGAGGTAAATATTACATAACTCTTTCCTAATGGATGCTATTCTAACAGTCCGTTTTTGTGTTGTGAGCAGAGTTAACTGTGTTATCTTTCCTTCAATACTTATGCTTGTTACAATTTCTTGCTATAAATGAGTGTGGTCATTCCCTTGTACGTCTCAACACAGGACGGTTTGCTACTGGTATGCAAGGAAATCTATTTTACTGTTTTCTATGACTGGAGTGTTGAGAAACTTGACCCAAATGTTTGGTTTCTGTGCAAATAAAATGTGAATAACTTTCAACAGGTAATACATTTTAATGGAATATAAGACAGCGACGAATAAAATGATTAAAAAAGGAAAGGGAAATTAAAAACAAAAAAACAGATTATTTTGTTGGCTATTGCAACTCTTAATTCCACTTTTATAAATATTAGAAAAAAGTGTGAATTGCCAGCCTGAAGTAAATTCCAATGGGTTTTTGGGGTACTATTTAGAATATTGGCACATTGTAAATCCAGTGAGTATTTCCAAAGCCAGTGGTATCCATGTCTGAAGTATCCTGTATGCAGAATTGTAACAATAAGCACTTATTATTGCTTTGTTATACAGAAGGGACCTTCTATGGTCTTCCAAGGACCATAAGGATAAGATCTCTATTTGCAATTTGTATGCAATTGCGCTAGTGGGATATGCTGGTGAGATACAATAATGTGTATAATTACCCCCATCCTGTCATCCCACACTTTGTCCACTGTAGTGTATTTAATTTTCGAAGGCTAGTGCCCTACATATCACCCCACAAGAAATTTCAGTGTCTCAGCTTCTACATTCAATTTGGGGTGCTAACACTTCCTGTTTGAATCATGCGTCTAAGACGTGATGACAATCCTTTGAGAAACATATTTCTACGTTAGAGCGTCTTTCTCAAGGGAGTAAACCTGCGTGAATGTCATCATGTCTGAGACGCACGCTCCAAACAGGAATTGTTAGCATCCGAAATTGAATGGAGATGCTGGCATTGGAAATACTCTTACTCTGATTCATTTTAGGAAAAAATAATGATACAATCCTGTGAAATTCCATATTGTAGTTGCTCTGCTTATATGCAAATTAACTACTTATTAACTGCATCGATGTTCTAATTAGGATTACAGTCTGTTGGTTTGTCTCTGTAGTGGCCAAACGAAGACCCCCAATCTTGTCTGGCAGTTAGATCTTCTTTCCCACCCTCCTCCTCCAGCTTTGTGAGCTGCACAAAGCGACAGTACATATCAGATTTACTTACGTTTCTCTGTACCCACACATTAAAATAAGAGAATATAATGTTCTGTATGTGAACGTCTTCTATATGGCCAGACTTTTCAAGTAGTGCTGACTTCTGTGACTGTTCTTTTTTAGGTTTGGAGAAGATTGAAGCACTGCAGCAACATGAGAATGAAGAAATATACAAACTAGCCTTTGAAATCATAGATCAGTATTTCTCTGGTGATGATGTAAGTACTTTATATCGGCTAATGATTAGTAGCCTATTTCATCTAAAGGGCTATACATTTGACATCCTAATTTCCGCTCATGTATATATCTTCATTTGTGCATTTCTTCACTTTTGTGTGTGGTGATGGTGTTCTGTTCGCCATGGAAGAGATTGTCTAGAGTTTAATGTTGGTTTTCTTTTTGTCCACAGATTGATGAAGATCAGAGCCTCATTCCTGAAGCCACACAGGGAGGCACTTACAATTTTGAACCATCATCAAATCTTCAAACAAAAGAATTTAACTTCTAAGTATGTTGCAGTGCAGCTTTGTCCCACAACATATAGCACCACCAGACGTCCACCAGTGGAAGAAACACAAAGGCTTTGAGATACACATGCCTCTTCGTTTTGATGCTTCTAAAGCAAACCATGTATCTGTCACCTTGCAGTTGCCAAATGTCTCACTCACAAGGACTGTAATTGCATATGCATGATATTGGTTTACTTTGAAATTCTAACAGCCCAACTATTTTTGTTTTGCCTTTTCCATTTGGCACCATGTGCTGACTGCCACAACTTTCAGCTTTTTTTTTTTCTTTCTTAAGATTATTCCATAGTGGTGGCGTTATCAGCTTACTGTGGAAAAGTAGCTTCTCTTGAATCTGGTGCACTGTACATCAAGACTAGTATGATGCATACATTTTTGGAGTAGTTTTGGACTACAGGAGTAGTCTACTCTGAGCCTCCATATTCCTACATGGACATTTTCATATTTTGTGGAACTACAAATTTAATGGAAGAAAAAAAAAACATGCAAGCCAAAAGATTTCATTCATGAAACTGAATAAAGGTTTAACTTGGGTGATTTATTGAAACAAATTATGTTTAGGAGAGAGAAACTGTTCCTCTGTCTCTAGTTGGTGTTTCCTAACTGCATCACACATCATGATTGAAAAAAGGAACTGATTAAAAAGCAAAATGCTTTGTATTTTATTGAACATCAAGCCCCATCTGACCACTTCTTCAGCCTATGTTTCCTGCTGTTTTGAAGTAACCAAAAGCTGTGCATGGAGTTTACCCTGAGCTATAAGAACCTGTCATTTATAAACTTGATCTCCAAGCTGAAAGCAAGAGTCCCCGAACAAAAAATGTATTTGTCAAAACCAGAATACCTAAAGATATTTGGGGGGAGGGTAGAGGAACCTTGCTTTCAACTTTCAGTGGACATGGTATGTCTTGTTTTAATTAGGTGGATATAGATGATTTTTTTTTTAATGAGGTCAAACAGTGGAGCTTTCATGTTTACTGTAATTTAGTCTTAAACAATTTATACTTCGTAACCAGTGCTTTTGAAATTGTGGTTGGCAACAAACCAGGAATATTTAGAGACATCCTAAAAGCTTTATTCAGATTAATGCAGGAGTTTAGTTAAGAAACTAGTGTAAACACCATAGTCTCATGATGATAAAAACAGGGCTCATTTAATCACTTACCTGCCTCCTGGGCCAGTTATGTTTCTGGTCAACAGGCAGTTCTAGGTTTGTGTGGGGTAATAGCGCAATACTGTTTTTGCTTTCCAACTGTACAGTGCTTTCAATAACCCTCACATATGTTGGCAACCTTAAGAAGCTAAGCTTATTTAACTTGATTAACCAGGTTTATGCCAATGGCATAGTTATAAATCTGGTAAGGTGAAAAAAATTGTGTTACATTTGAATGGCTTAATGCTTTCAGAAGAATCAGACTTTCAAAGATGCTTTTTTTTTGTGGTGGGAGCTACATTTGCCACGACGAGGAACATTTTGCAACTCGGACACGACAACGCAGTTTATTTGCGTGTGATGTTTCCCAATGAAGTGATGTGATGGGTTAGATAAGTTAAAACTGCTTTAGTTATCAGACTTGGGTCGTGTTTACTGTGATGAGAACAGATGCCATCCAAGCTTTGTGGATCAGCTATCCTTTCACTTATGAACAACTCACAGCAGATTTGCATTCATTACAATATATATCTGCCAAGGTGGAGCCACTTTAAAGAGGGGGAATTTGTCTTGTATCCCACAAATGATACAAGCGTATGTTTAAACTGCAAGATTTTTACTTGCTAGAGAATCTGTTTTAATATAGCGGTTTGGCCTCTGAATATTTATAGGTTTTATAAATTTTAGAATCAATTTCTCTTTAAGGTGGCTCAAAACTTTTTCAACTCTTGTGCACATAAAAAAAAATTGAGTTGAAGTTCATTGTGCCTTTTTTTCTTTACCCCATCCCCAGAGTTTAGAGTTGACGCTTCATATCGTAACTGCATCCCATTCACACAATATAGTCAAAAATGTGTGGTGTTTTCCTTAAAATAGTCAGTTTGTCAGAACTTGATACGGTCACATTGCTGTAAGATGACCTCTCATTTCCAAGTTGTAACCGAGGCGGAAATAACTTTACGCCCTTCTTTGCTCTTGTTCTAGATTGACCATTATATTTCTGAAGCATTTATGGCTAACACTTCAGTATAACAGGGCCTAGAAAGAAGCCCTATTCAAAAGAAGAAATTCCTGTAAATAAAAAGCATTTTTTCTCCACAGAGGTTGGGGTGAGGTATTTCACATAATGGAGTTTTTTTTGACAGAGTAATTAAATTACTTTCTGTATTATCATTTTTTTATATATTTTTTTTTTTTGACGTAGATATAAAAAAAAAAAACCTTTAAAGTGTACATGACTACTTTAAAGTACTAGCCAAATAGGATATTTGGCTAGCTTTACTCAGTTGTGACCTTACCAAGTTTTGACAGGGATTGCATAATTTGATCGTTACAAAACAAAGAATATTGCTGCACTTTTACGTTTTCAGAACAGTGTTTGAAAAATGCATTTTTTTTCTTTTTTTTTATTAACTCTGTTTAAATAGACTAAAATGTTCTTTCAAAAGAGGCATCAAAATGTGTTCCTAATTTTGTATATGGGCTTAGGTTTTGTAACCAATAAAAAGCTGCTATCGAAGACTATATACTATTACTCCTTGTGTTATGTATTTTGTCCTCTTTAGATTCTCGACCAGCCTCCTACTGTGAATGTATGTTCCAGGCGGTTCATAGTTCTTTTATGGGGAGCTCACTCTGGATTGCCTTGATCTTGAAAGCAATTCCCCCTTTCAATGAACATACCCAGTGGATACCTCTCCAGGTGGGGATTGGGGAGGCTTGTACAGGTTTGGTCCTCTTGTCAGACAAACAGTCTTTATTTTTTTTTGTGGTTCTTCCCTGGAGATGCTGGATAGAAAATGTGAACGTTTGTAGGGCAAAGCTCCACTGGAGCAACCGCCCATTGTCCCCTGAAACTCTAGCCAAGTAGCCAAGAGGGTTTGTGGTCTGTGACAATAGTAAACTACTTATATTCCCAGATCATCGCCAAGCACTGCTTTTTTTTTTTTATTGCTGAATAGATTACTTCAGGCGTAAGTAGAGAGCTGTAAATCAGAACAAATCTGTAATATCCAGTGGTGCCCAGAAAAGCCATCATGGGTTTTGGGGAATGGGCCGATGAGCAATTTCCTCTATCTTAGCCAGTTTGGGATGTACCTTAGCACTGCTGACCCAAAGTACTGTATTGAGGCTAAGGGAGAAGTGGCACTTGGGGCGAATAGTTAATCCCACCTGCCAAATACAGGCCAGAAATATGGCCTGATGTGATGATGATTTGCTAAACACAGCATTGTTGCTCAGATACACATAGACAAAAGTTTGTAACCCATGTAGTAACTGGGTAACCAGCTGCTGGAAAGTAGAAAGGGGCATTTTTCAATCCAAACGGCATCACCATGATCTGGTAAAGCCCGAAAGTGGTGACGATAGCCGAATGAGGGACAAGGGAATTTGTCTGTACCCTTTGGACAAGTCAAGTGTTGTAAGGTGGACCGCCTTCCCCAGCCACTCAAAGAGCTAGTCTACTTGAGCCACTGGTTCAGTGTGTGATCTTTGACCTTTCTGAAGTCAATGTAAAACCGAATGGAGCCATCCTTTTTGTGGACCACTGTAGATGCCGATTGGTTCTATAGGTTTTCATCACCCCTAACTAGCATGTCTCCCAATTCCTTTTGGATGCCAATCCTCCAGGCTTCAGGTGCTCTATATGGGGATTGTTTAATAGACACATGCTGAGGAGTAGCGATATCATGATTGACCCAGCCGTAAATAGAATAGACTGTTGGTGATTATTAAGGTTTGTAACTTGCTGATGCTAAAGGTTCAGACTAATCAGCTCAGCGGGATCTTCTATTGGTTTGGTTCAAGAGACTGGAGTGAGGAGATACTCCATTTTCATATTGATGTGAGTTAATCCTGCTCATTCAACCCACCTACAGTCAGGTCCATAAATATTGGGACATAATTCTAATCTTTTTGGCTCTATACACCACCACAATGGATTTAAAATTAAATGAACAAGATGTGCTTTAACTGCAGACTTTCAGCTTTAATTTGAGGTTATTTACATCCAAATCAGGTGAACAGTGTAGGAATTACAACAGTTTGTATATGTGCCTCCCACTTTTTAAGGGACCAAAAGTAATGGGACAGATTAACAGTCATAAAACAAACTTTCACTTTTTAATATTTGGTTGCAAATCCTTTGCAGTCATTTACAGCCTGAAGTCTGGAATGCATAGACATCACCAGACGCTGGGTTTTATCCCTGGTGATGCTCTGCCAGACCTCTATTGCAACTGTCTTCAGTTCCTGCTTGTTCTTGGGGCATTTTCCCTTAAGTTTTGTCTTCAGCAAGTGAAATGCATGCTCAATCGGATTCAGATCAGGTGATTGACTTGGCCATTGCATAACATTCCACTTCTTTCCCTTAAAAAACTCTTTGGTTGCTTTTGCAGTAAGCTTCGAGTCATTATCCATCTGCACTGTGAAGCGCCGTCCAATGAGTTCTGAAGCATTTGGCTGAATATGAGCAGATAATATTGCCCGAAACACTTCAGAATTCATCCTGCTGCTTTTGTCGGCAGTCACATCATCAATAAATACAAGAGAACCAGTTCCATTGGCAGCCATACATGCCCACGCCATGACACTACCACCACCATGCTTCACTGATGAGGTGGTATGCTTTGGATCATAAGCAGTTCCTTTCCGTCTCCATACTCTTCTCTTCCCATCACTCTAGTACAAGTTGATCTTAGTCTCATCTGTCCATAGGATGTTGTTCCAGAACTGTGAAGGCTTTTTTAGGTGTTGTTTGGAAAACTCTAATCTGGCCTTCCTGTTTTTGAGGCTCACCAATGGTTTACATCTTGTGGTGAACCCTCTATTTACTCTGGTGAAGTCTTCTCTTGATTGTTGACTTTGACACACATACACCTACCTCCTGGAGAGTGTTCTTGATCTGGCCAACTGTTGTAAAGGGTGTTTTCTTCACCAGGGAATTAATTCTTCAGTCATCCACCACAGTTGTTTTCCGTGGTCTTCCGGGTCTTTTGGTGTTGCTGAGCTCACCGGTGCTTGTTTTCTTTTTAAGTATGTTCAAAAAAGTTAATTTGGCCACACCTAATGTTTTTGCTATCTCTCTGATGGGTTTTTTGTTTTTTCAGCCTAATGATGGCTTGCTTCGCTGATGGTGACAGCTCTTTGGATCTCATATTGAGAGTTAACAGCAACAAATGCAAATAGCACACTTGAAATGAACACTGGAGCTTGTATCTTCTCTTTGTAAATGGGATAATGAGGGAATAATACACACCTGGCCATGGAACAGCTGAGCAGCCAATTGTCCCATTACTTTTGGTCCCTTAAAAAGTGTGAGGCACATATACAAACTGCTGTGATTCCTACACCGTTCACCTGATTTGGATGTAAATACCCTCAAATTAAAGCTGAAAGTCTGCAGTTAAAGCACATCTTGTTAGTTTCATTTCAAATCCATTGTGGTGGTGTATAGAGCCAAAAAGATTAGAATTATGTCGATGTCTGAATATTTATGGACCTGACTGTATGTACATAGTTTCATTTAGTTACATATTGTTTGGTTGGGCCTTCCCATAATGTTTGCAATTTATTTCAGGTGCTTGGAAATGGTACCATACTTAGCCAGGTTGAAAATCAAGGTCATCCTGGAATCCATCAATGTCCGTAACCGCTTCAACAAATTCTTGAAGGTGCTGTGGGATAGTTTTGGTCCACTGCTCTAGCTAAAGGCTTACAACAATTCCCAGGGTGACCCTTGTCCTGCTGCAACGCTGCTGTTATTTTTTATTTTCCCATGAACCACTGTTGGTACTGGCAAAAGGCCTCATCCTTGATACCGGACTCCACTTGCTCAGGACCTGGTAGCTGCAGTGACTGCTACTTGACTCCACTGGTTCTTCTTCTGGGACTCCCGCTTCATCAAGCTGCCTCTGCTCCTGCACCATAGTGCGAGATCCAGCCATCTGCATTCCTTGCATCTGGAAAAGGACCTGGAGCTCAGCCATGGTCATATCATTGTACTACACCAGTTAATGATACCGCACTTGTACAGTGTCAATCCCATTGCTGCCATCAAGTCTATGAAAATACAGGACCATATGTACTGACCACAATTAGGAACTCCCGCTGGTTAGGTCCTCGTCCCTTAGGTTGGTTTTGTCAACACTTGTGGGTGTTTAACCAGGATACGGCAGTATCCTTGCAGGAATTCCTGTACAATACCAGTATGTTGTCATCCCTTATGAAAGAATCTGGGCTCTACACCTTATAATTGAACCAAAGTGGAACACTTCATTAGAACATTGCAGGGACATTTATACAGAAGGGCTGAGGACAATAGGGAACAGTAATCATTATGTAAACCTTGCACAAGGTTTGGCCAATCACGATAGCACCTATGTTGATTGGCTGTACTGTGGGACCAATGAATGACTATTCCATGACAGAAGCTCAGTACCTCGTCCGATATCATGTGGGATAGGGACCTCCCAACCAGCTGCCTGACCTATGTGCCAAGACTGGGAGCGATGGCTGAATACTTGGATCTAGGGAAATTTACCATTTTAACTTGCGTGAGAGCCAACCATGGGTGCTTATAACCTCTTCTTTTTTTTTTTTGTTGTTGGTCTTCTTCGCATACACCCATCCTTGTAAGTAACAAAAAATAACAGAGAACAGATAGTTTGAAGACTTCATAGTTCTTTCAGGGGAAGCTCTCCCTCTTGACACTATTCTATTCAGATAGTAACCATTGATTCAACAGAACTGAGAAGAGATCATATTTTTTCTCCAAGATTCCAATTGTGTTAGTAAACAAAACCTACATTTCTACTACTATTAAAGCAAAATTTAATGCAGTAGTTTAACATTTTGTAAACACATTTTGCATGTTAAATGATGTTCTTCATAGAAGCATACAATAAACAACATTTCAGTGACAATTTTAGCATTTGCAAAGATTGCCTGGTTGGAGCCCACAATTCTAACCAAGCTAATACTAATCACTTATACATTTGTAATAATACACATTCACTATTGTCTATTTTCCTCTTCAATGGACCAAACCATTCAGGTAACTTAACTGCATATTCTCATGTAAAAGCAGAATACTCCATTGGCACCTAATCAACTTTTTTAACATTACAAATTTGGTTATGTTTATATTACACCTAATAATCTTAAATTTAGAAACCGATCTGGTAGGAGATAAGAAACAAAGCTTGGCTTAATTTAATCTCAGCAGTATAGACTCATGGGCCCTCATTCAATTGCAATTTGCCCAATTGAATAGGGGTCTAAATAAGCACATAACATATTTTTTTAAATAAGTTTTTAGTTAGTAAGCATCTATCCAAAAGCAAGGTTTTCACTAACTAAAAACTTATTTGAAAAAAATATGTTATGTGCTTATTTAGAGCCCTATTTAATTGGTCAAATCGCAATTGAATGAGGGCCATGGTATGCTGAGCGGGCCCATTACAAGTTAAATCTTTTTTTTCCATTCACTGTTAATTAGCACTAAAATACATGACCAATCCGCAATAAAAACATAATGGTTCCCATTGATCATAGATGCTCATTGTCATTAAGTACCTATGGATGAATGCGAGTGCCTTACCATATTCATTCATAGTCAACTGGTTTTAATTTAAGGCCAACTGGACAACAGCTGTTACTTAAAAGGAACATAACATAATGGAAAAACTAATATTTGTTTGACTCCAAGCATAATTAAGCAGGACAGAAGTCATACACCTAGCTTTTAATTCGAAAAAAATAAAAGTTGATGATTCTGCAGGACCCTGGAGAGCTATTGTTGCAGTGAATGATGCAAGGGTCTGTTTCTAGGCTAGTGAGAGGGAAAGCGTCTTGTCCCTATTTAAATCTTATATTACCTGGCTCTTTGTTCCCTCCTTCCCCGCAGCTCTCTTTACAGATAGTAAAAACACACGCACACTCACGATTCTGCTCTGAGGAAGTAATAGAAAAAACACAAAATGGATTCCTGATTTTCTAAAAAAAAATGCTATTTGCCCATGGCTTACATGGCTGCTAATGTTATTAGTTTGGTATACACTTGACAAACAAAGGTCTTTTTTTTCTTGAACTGCAGCTAGCTGATAAATGAGATGAAAGGCTTGTGTTCCTGTGCTTATCTGTCTCCATGTGCTGTGCATTTCATTGACTCCTCTGTGAAAGAGACAAATCACTGTTTTCATCCACTCATTTGCTAGCATTTAAAACCCCAGTTCAATCCTGTGCTTAAAGGGACATGCAGCTCAATCCGTTTACTCATGCATTTAAAAGAGCATAATTTAAACATAACCAAAACTGTATTTTGCATGAAAAAGGGATCTAGCTTGTTTGGCTAGCGCAACACGTGTGCGCTCACTTTGGGAGTGAGGAATGGTGTATACCCCTCCCACTGGCCTGTCGAAGCCTGTGTTCTGTTAAGGTGGATTACTGCAGTTAGCCACATACTTATAGAAAGAGTGTTATATATACCATATATATGAACAATCATATAGAAAGAGTGTTATACAGACGGGGGCACCGAGGGGGGGGGGTAGGAGATCTGAAATGGGGGACCTGGGGGAGGCGGTAGGAGATCAAGGAAGCTTGTGGCTCTTCTACTATTACCCTTATATTGTCTGCAAAGGCTGAGATTTTATGTTGTACCATTCCTACATTTATTCCTTTAATTTCCTCAGGGTTTTTGATCATGACTAATAATGGTTCGAAAGTTAGTGCAAATATTATGTGGGACAGGGGACACTGTCTCGTCCCATTCGGAATACCAAATCTATCCGAAGATAAACCTATTCCTCTGACAGAAGCGGCTGGGGATCCATATAATGCACGTATAACCCGTGATCCAAATTTGCCAAGCCCAAACTTGGCCAATGTCAAATCCATGAATCCCCAGCCGACCCTGTTAAAGTTCTTCTTGGCGTCCAAACCCTAGAATATCAATGTTTTCTGTTTAATCTTTACATATGAGAGCAAATTGACTAACTTCTTAACCCCGTCTGGACCTTGTCTATTAGGAACAAATGCATTGTGTTCTATCAATATTAATCTCCCCAACACAGAACGCAATCTCTTTGATCCAATTTTGTCGTATATTTTAAGATCCGTGTTGAGGAGAGAGATGAGTTGAAAATTTTTACATTCGGGGTATTTTTAATTCCTCTTTTTTCGTATTATTGCTATATTAGCTTCCAACATTTCAGATGGTATATTACCCTCTTCTTTTATCTGATTAAAGGCTTCTTTTAATGGGCCAACTAATTCTTCCTGACAAATTCTATAATAATGATTCCTAAAGTCGTCAGGCCCTGGCGAGGATTCCAACTTTAATTCCGCTAGTACTTTCTTGATTTCCTTAATGGAAATTTATTTATTCTGAATAACCAGCTCTTCTTCTGTTATTTTTGGTAAGTTTACTTTAAAAATTTCTTTATCTCGTCATTAGTTGATTTACAAATTATTTACTCTCTTTTAAGTTATATAGTTGTTGGTAGTATTCTGCAAAACTTTTGTCAATATCTTTGGTGTTAGTTATATTTACCTTATTATGTCTAAGAGAGTCTATTCGATTTTTTGTTGACTTCTTTAATTTCAATCTATTGGCCATCATACGACCAGATTTATTGACAAAATTGTATAGTTTTTGTTGGAAAGCCCATTTGGAGTTATCAAAAATGTCTTGCTCTATTTTTTTATCTTTAGCTAAGTTAACTTTAATTGTTCTAGTGTAGTCTTATCAAAATGTCTCTAAATTTTATTGTCTTACCTAGCCAATTCGATATATAGTTCTTTTATCGGTTGCCCTCTTTGTTTTTTCCAAAATTGTAACCAACCAATTAATAGTCCTCTAACAAAGGCTTTATGAGCCACCCACATCATAATTTTTGACTGGACAGATAAATTATTTATTTCAAAAACTTTACAACTTCTTTCTTAAGATCTTCTTTGATTTTTTAGGTCTTGTGTTAACTTTATGTTATATTTCCATAAGGGTCTTTCTAGTGGGGGTTGTTTCTTAATAATCTTTAAAAAGACTCGACATTGGTCTGACTATGTTATCGGAGCTATTTCCGTATTTACTACTCTTTTTAGTCTTGTTTCCGATACCAACATGTAGTCTAATCTTACGAATGGTTGATGTCTATGGCCCTCATTCAATTGCAATTTGACCAATTGAATAGGGCTCTAAATAAGCACATAACATATTTGTTTTAAAGAAGTTTTAAGCTAGTAAACATCTATCCAAAAGCAAGGTTTTCACTAACTAAAAACTTCTTTAATAAAAATATGCTATGTGCTTATTTAGAGCCCTATTCAATTGGCCAAATCGCAATTGAATGTGGGCCTATGTGAGTAGTAAGAGAAGCCTATCTCTTTTACATGGCATGTCCTCTAGGAGTCATATCACCCTTTACTTATTAAGAATTCTTGAAAATGTTTTGCATTTTGTCTCGCTTGAGAGGCTGGGTTTGGGCATCTTTCAGATTTTATATGCAAGTCAACATCCAGACACAGGTTGAAGTCCCCACAGATTACAAGTTTATTATTTCCATATCTTTTAATTATCTTAATAACTCGGTTCAAAAACCTTATTTGTCCCGAGTTTGGAACATAAATATTAACTATTTGTCTTCGTCAATAGCCCCTGTCCGTATAATGTATCTACCATTTGGATCCTTTACTGTTAAATCTTCTACTAATTTTAACTTTTTGTTAAAGTAGATTGTTACTCCACGTCTTTTCTCATGAAGAAAAATTTTTAGTAAAACTTGTTTAAACTTTTTGGAAATTAACATTAAATACATCTGTGTGAGCAGAGGCGTACAGGACTCTAGATCTTATTGGCAGACACTTATGATGAATGGTGGAGCTATTGAATAAAGGGAAAAAGAAATGTGCCACTCAGGTGCCAACTCACTTAGTGCCTCCTTCTCCTTTACCATTGGCTCCGCTCACAAAAGACCCCTGCACAAAGTAGCTCCCAAGATACCCCTGTCATTTTGTTCTTACCCCTTATATACCCTTGCCCTATCCCGCCCCATTATCCCCTCCCTCAGCTCTGGACTCTCTTCATCTTCTTACCCCCAAGACCCCTTTCTAAAGCAGCTCCCTTCCCCTTAATAACCCTTCCCCAGCCACTGACCACTCTAAACACTCCCAAGACCCCTTCCCAAAGCAAATCTCACTCCCCCAGATCCCTTCCCAAAGCAGACCACCTTCCTAAAGCATATTATTTACCCCAAGACCCCTTCCCAAAGAAAATTCCCATGGCACTTGAAAATTTGTTCCTGACTCCTATCTCCAAAATTTATCAAATCTATAGATACATTATTTCCATTGAAAGTCAGAGCTAAAGGCTCATTCAGCAGTTTTATATCATATTACCTAAACATCTGCTATAGAAGTCTCAAACTCTTGTGGTCAGATGGCAGTTTGGGACTACTTTTATTGTACGATATCCGATCACATTTTAAAAATCCCTCCCCAAGCTGAATACCCCATTCTTGTGTTACTGTTCTAGGATGGACAGGGTATGTGTAACCCTAACATCATATTTAAGCTCATCATGACCAGTAAACTCCAGTGTTCATTACATTGGAAGAAATATCCTGTAGTATATCAGTCTGGTCTAACTCAAAAGAAATGCCAGGCAATTGTAGATATAAGAAATGTTGTCCTTTTGTAGTTTTTACACTGACCATTAGTATTTAAGGTATATCTAAGTGCTTCTTATATCAGACACACATTACATTGAGCCAAGTTATACACAAACAGATTTACCTTATTTTAAAAATAAAAGTTGTTTTCCACACCCTCAGAGCTGCTTACATAAACACAGTGAACCTTCCAATAAAAAATCTGCATTTGGGTATGGATTTTAACCCTATACTAACCTTCACATCAACAGCAGCACAATGCAGATTTCTATAGATCAGTGTCTGGCTCCTCCTTGCTTCCTTGCACATACTGACTTCACAGATTGAAACAATGATATAGTTACCTGTGATTGGCCAAAACCAATTCTGAATTTTATGCTAACTCTCAAAATCAACTTCTGGCAAAGACAAGATATTTATCAAACTTTAAGGTAAGTTGAATAATGTTTATTTTGAGATATTTCCATACACAAATTTTTTTTCATACACTGCTGATTCTTGCTTATCAGATAATCCAGGAATGTGTCTTTAAGTGCATTTTTATCTTAGTTATATACTATAAGATAAGATTTTTTCTGTATAGTTTAGAAAGAAGCATGGATACCCAAATTGAGTCGCTCTTACAGCTGATAAGGGATATCTTTTGTGAGTTTAGTTCGTCTCTATGCGCTCTTTTGTTTCCACTATAGTTTTTTGCTGCAATCTTTAAATACTGTATTTATAAAATTTGGATACAAATATTACAGATTATTATCTTAGAAACCATTAAAATGTAGAACAGAAGATCACAGCAACAACGTTTTCCATTTGGAAAGAAGCAACAAAAAAATAAAAAATGACCACTCTCATCTTTAGAGCAATCCCAAGTATAACAGGCGCTTGTGTTTGAGAGGTCTGCATGTCTTTACTGCTGGATGCTCAACATGTGTAGAGACATAAATAACATAAGAAACATAAGATAAAGGTAAAATACATGAAAAGTTACAATGTAACCCAAAACTTTCTGTTATGCATTTAAAAGAGAATGTTTTACACATTACAAAAGTCCTGCCGGCTAACCGTGTGTTCTTATCTGATTTACAATAAAATCAGTGGTAACAAAAGCACAATATATTGCAATTCAGTTTCCCACACTGTCTATAGGTAATGTATTTTCTTCTACACTATATAGCAATTAGGATCTTGCCTATTATCCTTGCGCAATCTGGCAGGTGCGCACATCGATTGCGCGCCACCAGCTGTGTGGGCGCCTCAATCCCGGCCCTTCCTGCGGCTGCACTGGAGAGCTTGTACCAGCCATGTGCGCGCTGTGTCACTCAGCTTTCTTGGGTCTCTCCTGTGCACAGCATCCTAACCCAATGCTCCCCCCCGCTCCCCTATTATGGTCTCCTAACCACCCCCCCTCCCCCATTATGGTCTCCTAACAACCCCCCCCCCCCCGCTCCCCCATTATGGTCTCCTAACCACCCCCCCCCATTATAATTTCCTAACCCTACCACCCCCTGCTCCCCCATTATGATCTCCTAACCCCACCACCCCCAATTCGGCTGTGCACAGGAGAGACCCCAGAAAGGTGAGTGACACATAGACATACACTAGCTGATAGCACAGCGCGTACACGGCTGGCACAAGCTCTCCAGCGCAGCCGCAGGAAGGACCGGGATTGAGGAGTGCACATGGTTGGTGGCGCAAGAGCGATAGATGTGTGCACACGCCAATTTGCGGTTAATAAGCAAGATACAGCAATTATTTCACAAACAATTTTTAAAATGGTATTTTTTTAGCTGCATGCCATACATTTCGGCCTACAGTGCACCTTAAAGCAAGTTACATTTAAAACAAAAAATGACATTTGTGGTGAGAATTTGTAAATTTCATATATCAGTGTCTTTTAAAAACGTAATCTGCCCACGTTCTCCGTAGTCTCAGAAGCAGAAGTCTTTTTGCAGTCAGTGGGAGAGATGTTAGATATCATGCTGCTCTACGTGTTTCAGGAATATATCACTTCGTCAGGAGTGACCATAAGCCAATTCCGTTACATATTTATGAAAGTATTATATAAAATCATTGAATAATTATTATAATTTATTTCCAGAGCATGAGCAAGTTCCAGTGCTACAATAAACACGTGGATACCGTTTGTACATAGGGTGAAGACAGTATTAATAAGTCAAGACAGCACATTTGTGTATAATAAGGAGAAGATATGAGCCTTGCTGTTGTGAGAGTGCACAGCCTAACAAGAGCTTACAGAGAAATTAGATGCAGAGTAAAAGTTCAAGTATGTGTGTACTTCAATGAAGCTGTGACCAGTACCATGTAGGGTCACGCAAGATTGGCAGGCCATAGCAGAGAGGCCAGACGAATGACAGTTCACTGGAAAAGGAACCAGCAGCCCATGAAAACCTTATGGATAAGCACAACCAGACACAAGATGTGACTGGAGTGCAGCGGTCCATTTGGTCACGGAGAGGCGGACATGACTTAACAAAAAACATTCATGTAATAGCAAAAAAATGCTGGCTACATGGTTAAGGCGTGACATCATCACACCATCCCAAAGGTTCAAAAACCCCAGAGTTACTAGTTTGATAAAAATGCAAACAGGAGACTTAAGAATCCTGTGTACTTATAGTGCCACGTACCCACACTTTGTATTAATGATAGTATAAGCATATATATTTATGAAACTTTTACATTTCCAAATATTAAATTCTATATGAGGAGACATTGTTATCAGTTATATAATAAACATAAACAAAACACCAGAGTCAGAGGTGTTCAATCGGAGAACAAACTATCCTTAATAGATTAGCTCTATGGACATAATAACCCACTCTGAGAGCAACCTCTTTTAGCTCATTTGTGCCCTTCACAGGGAGAAATATCCTGTAGTATATGAGTCTGGCCCACTCACTAGAATGGTCCAGCCCCGAAATACCAGGATAGAATTGCCTGGTATTTTGGGGCTGGATCACTCTAGTGAGCGGTACCAGACTGATATACTACAGAGGCTGATCTGAGAGTGGGTTATCATGTCCATAGAATTAACCTATTAAGGTTAGTTTGTTCTCTGATTGAGCTCCTCTATTTTGCTATTTTGTATATAATAAAGATAAACATAATATTGTGAATTTTTTTTTTCAGAGGAATTTCCCATTTAATCAGTAAGTTGCTGTAACTAGTAGCAGGTTCCTGCGATACGAGGAATATCACAACTGGCCAAATTAATACAAAGTAGAAATACCTTTAATATGTGCAGATCGGAATAAATGTGGTATTGATTAACAATCTAGACGTGTCAATGCAGATTTTAGATGAATTGTTGCTTTTCAGGATGGATATGTTTTTTCCATCAAAGTATAATAACTGCAATTTTTTTAAAAATAATTTTGAATTGATACTAATATCTACCATGAAAACTCAAAGGCCTTTTCTGTCACATTAGATGTGACAGCCAAGAGATCCACAGACCGAAGTACAGTCTCTGCATTTCCCGTTAATTTCAATGAGGTTTAAATAGGTTTGCTTTATATTTTCTCATGCAATAAAACAATTTTTGTAATGTTGAAAACCAGTGGCGGAGAAGCGAATGGGGGTCCCTAGTGCAAAAAAGAATTGTTGGATCCCCTCCCCCTGTAGACTCCACCCATACATTGTAAACCCCCCGAGTCTCTATTCCCCCTCCTCTCCCTCCCTTGTCTTCGTTCCTCCCTCCTCTGTGTCTCATAACTGGATGCAGCCCTGCCAGCAGCCCCGCACTCACCTCCTCTGCGTCTCCCATCCTCCGACTTGAACTACTCCCTGGATCAATCCGCGCGGCTTGATCCAGAAAGTAGTTCCGGCTGGAGTGCAGCACTGCTGGCAGGGTTGTATCCATGTACATTCTTGAGCTATAGGCAGGAACCAGGTACTGCAGGGTGTTGGGAGCCCGGGGGGCCCAGCGATGAGCGCCACTATCGCTCATCACAATCCCTCCACTGGCAGGAATCAGGTACTGGGGGTGATGCAAGCCTTCGGCGCTCATTTCAGCCCCTGTCGGTTGCTGGTAACACCGCAGCCCTAGTCGGGTGTTGGTAACGCCGCCTTCGTCGTTCATTGCAGCCTAAGTCCCGCGTGCTTTAACGGCTTTATCAATGGGTTACTAAAATGCATTTTCCTACAGTAAGCTATCAATGAAGAGATCATTAGCATTAATTACTCCTAAGCATGAAGCATTGGATCAATTCTCTTCTAAGCAGTCGCTTGCACAAAAAGAAACTAGGCATGTCCAAAGTGCAGGCAACTGCATGAAAGACATGAACCCAATTAATCAGGTCTTATCAGTAATTAATGCCAATGATCTGTCCTTAACCAAAAAATATAATCTTTTTCATGGATGGATCAGAAAGGCTGCATGACAGCTCAAAATTACAAACTTCAATGCCAGTTTACTGTAGAAACATATTTTTTTGAAAATAATATTCAATTCAAAAAGTGTTTGCTATTAAATATAATTCTAAATAATATCATAGATCGATAGACAGACCTTGAGATAGATAGATAGATAGAGCTGTATTTGCAGTGTGACGAGAGCTCCCATATTGTACCCTCTCACCTACAAGGAGGAGCAGACTTTGGCTCTTTTTATCAGCACAGTGCAGCCTACACATTGCCCCACAGTATAACACAACTAATAATAATGTGTAATATGCATAAAATAAATCACAGTGTTACTATCCATGTGTAAGAAGGTGACTAATGTCATAAATACTTTTTTTTTAAAATAAAAGAAGCCATTGAATGTCCTCAGTGTGTGTGTATATATGTGTATATGTGTGTGTGCATGGCTGGGCTGGCTGTGGGTGTGATCCACATGAGGAGACCCTGTGCTCAGCCATTCAGCACTGGCTGATAATGGCGGGCGTGGTGTGAGCTAGTCCCATAGAGTGTGAGGGGAGGCCTCAGAGCAACAGTAGTCACCATGGCAGAGGCTGGAGAGCCGGTGTTAGTGAGTGCTGTGACTGTGTACTCACTGGCTGCCTGCACTGCACAGCTGGCTCTGGGCTATGCACTGGCACAGCGCCTGGGAGGGAGGTGCTCTGGCACAGACAGATGGGTGCTGGTCTGGCTCTTCTATGATGCCATAGTGCACTTCACACTTGTGAGTATATGGGTAAATCATTGGGATGCAATTGGTACAAATATTTATTTTACTTCCTCCGGATCAATTAACAATTAATCTGCATATTACAAAGGAGATCTAAAAAGGTTGATCTTAATGGATTAAAAGTATTTTTTCAACCACAATTACTATGTTACTATGAAACTTAATTTGATTATTGCTTCTATCTTCGGCTATTCTAAGAAAACAGAAAAAAAGGACAGATCTATCCCATTTTAAATTCGCCACCAGTGACAAATGCAGTGTCGACAAGTGGCCACTAGATGGCACTGTGGATATTTTGCAGCGATGCCGATATTTAGAAGGTTAACACTCACTAAACTAACACTCACCCTAACCCTAAAAGTTTAACTAACCCTAACGCTACGGTATCAGCACTGAAAATTGGCAGCGCCATCTAGCAGTTGGTCACCGCCGCTGCATCTGCCACTGCTGGCGAATTTATGGCGAATTTACAAAGGGAAAGGACCAAAAGGACTTATCAGCTGCTAGTAAGACTTATGGTACTATTGCTTTTTTTATGCACAATTGCTTTATAGTAAGAGCAATCATAGGATCACAGTATGAAACATGGGAAAGCACACACATACTATTCTACTGCAGGTAATGTTGCACTCATATAAACTCATATCGAATAATAGATGGAGATCTTTCCTTTTATTACTGCGCCGACAGTGGTAGCAGCAGTTGCAGCCAGGAGCTGCTAGATGACGCTGCCAAAATTGTGCGTAGTTTGCAAGCACTGCTCAGATAATATTCTATTCCCAAGCTTAAACCATTACCCTAACCGTTACCCTAACCCTAAAGCTATCATATCGTCAGCAAAATTTTGGCAGCGCCATCTAGCAGATGCTCACTGCTGCTGCCTGTGCTAGCGTGGTCATCACAGGAAAGGACCATAGATGGTACAGAGTATTTGCAGAATCTCTGGAGGATTACATTTACAATATTTTCTTATGAAGAAATAGAATTGACAACTGGACAAAATATTTATTTTTTCTGAAACCGACTTGGTTGATAATTCAGAATCAGTAATTATCCATTATAGTGGATGTTTACTATAAAAAAATTATGTTTTTAATAATATTAATTTGATGAAATGTTTGTTAGTACCTTATTAAATTGTGATTCTGCAAATTGAAAAGGGCTCTATTTAAGCACATAGCATATTTTTTTACAGAAGTTCCTAGTTAGTTAAGACCTTTGCTTTTGGATAGAAGATCACTAACTAAAAACTTCTGTAAAAAAATATGCTCTGTGCTTATATAGAGCCCTATTCAATTTGCCAAATCACAGTTTAATAAGGCTGTATATTTGCAACCAGTGCTGTATCCAGTCAAATGGACACACATTTGGTGGAAATTAGCCTTTAGCATCACTTAGATCTCATTAAAATAGGTGGGAAAAGTTTTTGAAATGTAAGCTTTCTTGGCTCAGTTATCTTATTTTCAAGATTCTAATCTTTACTTTGTGTCTAGTCCTCCCACTTGACTCCTCAGTGCTATGTAATGGGGGCATGGCTATTTAGCCAATCAGAATGGAGATATCTTTTCTGCCTCTCTGTTCATTTAAGGTGGATTCACACAGTTAATGTTCAGTACAGGAAAAACACAATACAATGAATGCAGTATCTATCAATCTATCAGCCAATACACTGTATTTATGAAAATAGATTTGCATTTTCTGCTGATTTAAACCCATTTCTCTGTTCTGTGAATGAGATACATATGTATGGAATACATATGTTTATGTGTATTCCCTGCTTCACTAGAATCTGGATGCAAAATTTATACTGGTATTTCTGATATTAATAATTTTGTCCTAACCATAACATACATAACAACTGCTGCATCTTGTTTTAGATCTCCCTGTGTCCTAAATGACACTATCTTAATCTCACTTAAATTGCTCTAAATACATAGTACTGTGCAAATACACATAAAACATTGTATTCTGTCCAATAGATTTCACTTCCTTAATACCTGCTGCAAAAGCTGTTGTGTAGGACACAGCCAGAAAGATATACAACAAGGTGAATCTGTGGGTCTTTAAGCAGGACAGCCAGCTCCAGGTACCACGCAACCTATTGGCTACAACTGCTACACACCCCTACTCATAACTAGTGCAGGACGCTGGAAGATGGCTATAAGGTGAATTAAAAGCCCATATAAACACAAAGATATATGAATGAAAAGGTTATCATTAAAAAAATAATAATCTGTAAATGCATTTTATGTTATTTTTACTCCTCTATTTATATCTGATGAGCATTTTGGATAATATCTATGGCCCTTTAAGGCCTTTATATTTATGTATTCCTACATTTGACATGTGATTTTTATATGGGGGGTTGGATCACATTTGGATTTGCAGAGCTCTCACAGGATTTCTGCAACATGGGCGTCCAAGTGTAACTTTAGCTGGAGTGTGGTTATGCCTCATTCATTTTTGGCAATAACCTTGAAAACCCAGAGATTTCACTTGAAAATTCAGATTCTCCAAGTCAAAACAAAACTTACATTTGCCTACTAAAGTTTTCTGGTCTTTGCAGTATATACGTTTTATGAAATATTAAACATGTTCATTAAGATGAGCCTGTCTGGTCTTCAGGGTTTCACAAATCCTGGGAGCCAGAGATCCTTGGTTCCTAAAGTTTTAATTCTAGCTCCTACTGTAAGTTTAAAACTTAATTGAAACTAACAGGAAATCCAAAGAGCATACACACTTCTGCAGATTTCATTGAAAGTCAAGGTATGACTAGTACATCTATATTACTGACTATTGGCTGACAGAGGCAAGCTTCAGATCAAGTAAACATTTTGTGCTTTTGAAAAAGGAAATACACATTGGTAGATCAAATATCTTCTTTGAGATGCGACAAAGAAAAAAAAAAGGTTTCAATATCCTTTCTAAGCAACATAGAGTTTTGACTGTAGACTGGCAAAATATTTCCAGCACAGTTCCTGTTTCCTCATGTATACAGCTTTTCTTCCATATATTTATAAATGATTATATTGATCATATAATATGCTTTTGTTTTTCAGGAGGGCCCCTTTGTTTACCTATCTTTAGTAGGAACTGTGGCAAAATCTGACAGTGTTATTGCTTCACTGTGTAAGTATGAAATGTGATTTTAAAGGACCACTGTACAATGAAAAAATTATATGTCTGAAAACTTTGGTTATGACTAAGAGCATAATGAATCATGTAAAAAGTAATTAAGCAAGTATTTAAATAAAACAATTATTGATGACTCTACTGAACCTTGGGTCAATCCATGGTACTTTGGTGGAAGTTGTGTGTGTGTGAGAGGGTAATTTCCATTTCTTGTGAGCAATTATCCAACAAAGCCTGTTCATCTCTTCCTGTTCCCTCAACTTCCATACCTATCTACTATGATAAATAATAAAATTACTCCCACATGAACAATCTTTTAGAAAGTGATGTAACAAACAAACAAAAAGATTAATTTATAGTGGTCATTATAAAAGACAAACATGATAGGTACTTAACAGAAGCAGATCGGATAAAGAAGAGGTGGCAGGAATATCTATACAGGAAGGATCTTAAACCATTGATAACCTCATTAGTTTATCCAATGTGTTTGATCCAGACATATTGAAAAGTGAGAAGCCTTGATAATAACAAGGCTACAGGAGTTGATGGAATCCCAGCTGAGCTATTCAATATTGTGATGATCCGAGTGGCAGGGCCTATTACTGCCCAGGGTTACCTGCTATAGACTAAAGGTTAGCTACCCACAAGGACCATTGGGTTCTTTGAAATCTCTGCACCAGCAACATGATACCTGGTTTCTGTATTGGTCAGGGTCCTTGCATTAGAAATCAGAACTTCCAGGCTACCAAGAGACTCCAGATCTACTTCTTCTTATGGGGCATGATAAGACTTGTTACCATCAAACCTACCCCAGATGTCTCTCAGTACCTCACTGCAGCTATCCATGAAAATAAAAGACATACAATTTTCTAAATGCCTCAGCAGTGAACTGTGTTTATTCAGTTCCAAACACCAACTTCTCTTAACACAAATATACCACCAACCCCCTTTGTCACTAAGGCTCCCAATCTCCCACACTAGTCAGGATGCATGCATGGCCACCCCCAGTAAACCCATTCCTCCCTCCTACCTCATTGATCTGGTATATATTGCCTGTCAATGGGAGGGGGAGGTAGATTTTTCTTACTATATTTTACCACCTGGAGGGGCCATAAATCAGCTTCAAACGTTTTGGCTGTTCCTTTGATCAGGCCCGAAGGACTTTATGGCTGGGGAAGGATGTTACATCTGGGAATTGCATCAGACTATCAATAACATCATATACATTGAAATCAAGAAACCATGGCAGTAACTATATATACACATATTACATACATGACAGCCGGACTGGACAAATACAAAACAGGAATCAGTATTGCTGGGTTAAATATGAACAACCTCAGATTTGCGGATGATACTACTCTGATGGCTGATAGTGAGGAGGAACTAAAAGGCTTTTTAATGATGTGAAATAAGAGCATGCAAAAACTGGCCTGCTGTTCAATGTTAAAAAGCCAAAGATCATGACAAACAGCAATCTAATTTCTTGTCTTGGCAAATAGATGGGGAAGAAGTGGAGGCAGTGACATGTTTTATTTTCCTTGGCTCCAATACCTGCAGATGGTGTCGCAATAAAATTAAAAGACTTTTGCTTCTGGGGAGGAACGCTATGGCAAATCTAGACAAGCTATTAAAAAGCCAATACATTATACTATCAATAAATATCTGCATAGTTAGAACAATGGTATTCCTAGTAGTAACATACTGATGTGAGAGTTGAATGAACTGATGGCTTTGTATTGTGGTGTTGGAGAAAACTGCTTAAAATCTCTTGGACTGCAAGAAGATCCAATAAAATCAATACTACAGGAAATCAAGCCAAACTATGCACTGGAAGATTTGATCATGAGGCTAAAGCTCAAATATTTTGGCCATATCATGAGAAGAAGATTCCCTAGAGAAGACTGTGATGCTGGGAATAATAGAAGGCAAACAAATGAGTAGTGAAGCAGTGAACACGAGCTGAAGGGAACTCAGAGGAGCAGTACCTAACAGATGTGCCTGACGTGCTGTGGTCCATAGGGTCACAGAGAGTTGGATGCGACTGAACTAAACAACAACCACTTCAGTGCAGTTATGTGGCCATTACTGTGTTGGGGTGTACCCCTGGGATATTGAAAAATAAAAGATATTTAATCTCATTACCTGTAGGGATGTGAGTATTTTAGTTTTGTGATAATATTGAGGAGTTCAATTATAAAGTTATATATTAGATACTATAATTTGAATCAGGCTTATAATATGATGAACCATTCTTAATATCTATCAACCAGGGGTATCATACAATGTTAATAGTATTACGTAAGAATCAAGTTGGACAACCAGCTCTATTCTGTAGAAGAAAGTCTGGTTTCTTTGGGTGAAGTTGTGAATCTGAGCCTCTGTTAGCATTAGAACTGGGGTTTCCCTTGAAATTTGAGGATTTTATTGGTGTTAAATCAGCCACTTGCTTTAAAGTATTGTCTCTTGTCTCACTTTTTGGTTTTTGTCTGTCTTTTTGCAGTTGGGTTCACTCTTCTGTGCTAAAGTTATGCTACAGTTATGCATCTGGTCTGTTTGTGTTATAATTGGCTGTAAGTTCCATTTCCGTAGTTTGCATAGTCCTTCTGATGGAGAGATAAATGTGTGCTGTTTTTGAATTCTCTATTGATGGAGCTCTGCAATTAGTTCATCTTGCTCAGAGTAAAGATAGCATCATGTCCTTCAGACACATCTGAGTACAAGTCCTAATCTGATCCTTGTTGTACTATCCGATCAGGTGTGGGGATCAAAGGTGACAACACAGATTTATGTCAAACAAACCTAATTAGTTTCTATGAAGAGGTTAGTAGGAACTTGGATCAAGGCAACTCAGTGGATGCTTTTGCAGACTATTGAGCAAACTACGGGATACAGGAATTGCAGTAAATATCTGCTCATGGATTGAGAGCTGGCTAAAAGATAGGAAGCAAAGGGTTGTTGTAAATTAAACATACTCAAATTGGACTAATGTGTTAAGTGGGGTTCCTCAAGGTTCAGTATTAGTTCCCCTCCTTTTTAACATATTTATTAATGACTTAGAAGTAGGATTGGAAAGTATTGTTTCCATTTTTGCTAATGACACAAAATTGTGGAAGGTAGTTAAAATAGATAATGATGTACTGATCCCCTCCAAATGGATTTGCATAAATTAGAAAAATGGGCGACTAAATGGCAGATGAGATTTAATACAAATAAATGTTATGCATCTGGGAAGGAAAAAAAGCCATGGAATTTATAATCTTAATGGACCAAATCTAGGGGCATCAGATATTGAAAGGGATTTGGGAGTTCTTGTGGACAACCACCTAGGTAACAGTGCTCAATGCCAAGCAGCAGCTGCAAAGGCAAGTAAAATATTAGCATCTATTAAGAAGGGTATAGAAGCAAGGGGAGCAAATATAATTCTGCCACTATACAAATCCCTAGTACGCCCTCAGTGATTAATCTGTGGATTTCTCTACCAAGGGAGGTGGTGATAGCAGATTCGATTGATAACTTTAAAAAGGGATTGGATATATATTTTAATAAAAAGGGCATTCAGGGCTATCATGGATAATTAGAGAGAGTATTGATCCATGGAGGAATCCAATTGCCAGTATCTGGAGTCAGGAAGGATTTTAATATATTTTTCCCCTTTTGAGACACAATTGGCAAAGTTTCACTTGGTTTTTTTTCTGTTTGCCTTCCCCTGGATCACTTAACAAGTAATCTGCATATTGCAGTTCAGAGGAGATCTAAAAAGGTGGACTAAAAGTATTTTTTCAACCTCAATTACTATGTAACTATGATTGCTCTTCTGAGAGCTCTTGCTCTAATTGTTTAAGTCATTTGGATTTGTGGTTTCATTTGAGTAGATTTAGTCATCTGTTTGAGTGATGACTTTCTCTTAGCTTTTGCTTTAGCTGAATTATGTGTTTTACCCATTTTTTTAAAATTTAACTCTCACCTGGCCTGATACCATTGATATAATCCATTAAAGAATCTATACCCACTCTTTGTGGGGAGCCTGTTTAGGACACATTATGAAAATTGTGAGATGTGTTTTTTTCCTTCACTTTGTATTCATTATGTCTCTATATCCTTTTTTCTTTTTTTCTTTTTTTTTCCATTTTTATTCTTTTTTTGTTAATTTTTTAGAACACTGTAAATTTGTCAGTATAAGTTAGAGTTGAAAGGAAGAAGTTTATGGATCATTGTAATTCTGATAGTTGACCACAAGATGGTTCTGCAGGATTAGTAATGGAAAATAGCTCCCTAAAATAATGTTACTATATGTTATTTTAGAAGGTAAGGTAAAAATGTAAGTAAACTGTTGAATAATGTAGATTAGTGTTGGAGAAGAAAAATTAATATAGCAGCCTTCACTGAAGTTTAGCAATATTGTGTCAGAGTATCTGCAGGAGAAGGAAATACACAGCCATGGTGTTGGGAGGTGGTCCAGTCAGCCCCAGCATCGAGTCCCAGTCCTCACCTTGCATTCACCCCACTTCTGGCCAGCTCTGTATTCAGCTACTACAGATTTCCCTGGTATGCAGATGTCAATGGAGGTATATTCCGAGGACCCCGCACCCCCTCCGCCAGCCCAGGGGGTGATAATAATAAGTTAGGCTTCCATCTTATTAGATCGAGTTTAGGGTCAGGGAACAATGTGGATCTGGATGATAACTGTATCCAGAAGCTGCTGTACAAGATAGGACCAGTGGTGGAAACCATAATAATAAGTTGGGCTTCCTTCTTTTTAGATCAATTTTAGGGCCAGGGAACACTGTGGATCTGGATCATGACTGTATCCAGAAGCTGCTGTACAAGATAGGACCAGTGGTTGAAGCCACAATATATAGGGCTTATTCCTCCATATGATCTCAACCATGAGGTTAGTGTTTGGCAGAAAATCAACCATTTTTGGTATTATCTTGATCCTTAAAGTTTTTTTTAGCAAATATTGCTATTTGTGGATAAATATGGGTGAAACTTGAGAATGTTGATGCATTTTTGCTATCAAGTGGCACCTTAACTTTTGAGGAGTGCTTCCAATCAGTTTGGGTGTTAGCCATACACCCCAAAAATGTTTTTATGCCTATTGTTTACGCATGTGCTAATGTAGTTAGTTTGTTACAAAACTCATAAACAAATGCCTTTTTTCCTGAAATACAGTGGTCTTTTGATGCACATCATCAGCAGTCCATTTCTTAATAGGCCATTTGTCACAAAGATACATTTTGTGAACACTCAGAATTCAAAGAAATCTGTGACTTAAAAATGTTTTTGTTAAGAGAAGGTGAAGGTGAGTGTGAGTCTCTGGAAAAGGAGGGAGATAAAAAGGCGAGCTGTTGGGAGGCTTAAATGCATATTTTATTTTATTTGATATCTCAGTGAAAAAAAGGAAATTATTTCAGCATGCTTTTAGGAGATATTTACACTGATGTGATCCAAATGGTTTTGGTAGAGATGTGAGGTCTTGAGCCCTGTGGAAGATCTTTTGTTAAGGACTTGTGGAATACCATGGGAACCATATTGAATTCATGGATTTCTGTGTATACTTTTGGAGCCCAAATATGGTTAAATGGCCAACATAACTTGAGAAACATTAAAGTTACTGATGATCTGATAAAATTGGCGGGGAGGGCTAATACCTGTTGGCAGAGGCTGAAACATGCAAGTAAAATTGCACTTTAAATACAAAGGCCCTTATTCAATTGCGATTTGGCCAATTGAATAGGGCTCTAAATAAGGACATAGCATATTTTTTTTAAATAAGTTTTTAGTTAGTGAAAACCTTGCTTTTGGATAGATGTTTACAAACTAAAATCTTCTTTAAAAAAATATGTTATGTGCTTATTTAGACCCTATTCAATTGGCCAAATAGCAATTGAATGAGGGCCAAAGTGTTTTGTAAATCTTATGCTTTGGTCTACAGGAAGATAAAGTGTTGATACTGGCCCTTTAAGATGAGAACAGATATTTTTGAAAATCATCTAAAACACCTTCTTTAGCAGACGGAAATGCATATAGAGAGCAATGGAAATGCATATACTAGGTGATGTAAAGTATGTTGATTTTTTTTTTTTTTCTTTTTAATTTCTGAAAAGGCTTTTTCCTTTATAGTTCTTGAGATATAAATATATGAACTGTTCCTTTATTCAAAATACAGGTTCAACATGCTCCATTCCAGGAGTATGCCAGATTAATGATTAATGACCACCAGCGGTGGTCCGGCAAAATCAGGTTGATTGGGTAAAGCCACCCGATCCCTCACTACCTCTTTTAACCCTGTGTGCTCTTATAGCAACACCAGGGCAAGAGTGAAGAGGTCAGTTCAGTGTGGGAGGGAGTCTGCAGGAATACAGGATAATCAGTGCCTGACTTGTAGTAAACCTGTTTATATATTAAAGCTAAAAAATGCCTTTAAAGGATCACTTTACAAAAAAAACATATGTCTGAAAACCTTGTCTGACTAAGAGCATAATGAATCAGGGATAAAGTTGTAAAATTAAGATTTCTCTCTAAATATGTTTTATGTTCATGGCTTAACTTTCTTAACCTTACAGGGAAGGAATATGGCAAAGCAGACACCCGGTGGCTTCATTCTGATCCAACGATTGTATCCCTGGAAATCCTCACAGTTGTATTGGATGGACTTCTAGCGTTATTACTTATTTATGCCGTTATCAAGGACAAATATTACAGGTAAGATTTACAAATGTTTTTAGTTAGTTTACTTATTTGCAAAAGCAACAAGACATTGTAGACTATAGTTTTGTTTAAAAAGCTTCACTAAAGACCACTTAAAGGATGTTTTTTCTATTTTCTATTAAATGCTTAGGCAGCAGAAAAACTTCATAATTATATTTAAAAACCCATTAAAAACATTTTTTTTAAAGATTCTCCAAACAGCATTTTAGTTGAATTACTCACAGGTTCCACAGCTTGATGGTGATAATTCTCACAAAATAGACAATGGAATTATCTGCAGCCAAACATGTTTTTTTACCTGGTTAATACAGTATTGTTTGTCATTGTTGCTCTTGACTGATGGGTAGGCGCTCTTAAAGAGCATATTATCTTGCACTGTATGGCTTGTGGGGGAATGAGGCCCTATTTTGAAAGACAAGATTACCCTATAATTCTCTAGCAATTACCATTTGGCAATCCCCTTCATAGCCGTTGGACCGCCAGGGTACTTGTGCCACTGACACAAAGACAACTAGCCCCATGACCACCTAGTGGACAGAATGGTAATATCATAGTTGCCTATAACATTTATTAAATTACAGTCTGTAATATTTCTTTTAAATTATTTTTTGTTAAATTGTAACTGTCAACAATTATTATACATGTCCATTTAATCTGTTTTATGCAATATACCGTAAATGATTTCCAAAAAATTCCTTTACAAATCCCTGATCTTCTCCGTCTACTCCGGCTTGTTACTCATTGCTTTTTTTTCTTAAGGAACTAATGAAAGTGCCACACAACCACATTTTATCCAGCAGATCATCACATTATAATCATGTGCTAAGAACAGTAAATGTAGGTTTTATAAGAAAAAAAATATTCACCCTCTTCCACTTCCCCGGGTAGGGGATCCAGTTTACATGTTTCATCCAGTGTGAAATAAATGATGCATGTTATTTCCTAGACATGCCCAGTGTCCGCCGTAGGGCTTGGACTCTAATCTCAGCAGCTGCTCAGAGCATGCTCGGTTATTTACAGTAAAGATAACAATATTTGATATTTTGAAAGAATTAAAATAAAATACAATGATAAGTTCCTTTGGCATATAATTATTTTACATCAAAAAAGTGGCACACTTATTTTAAACTAGAAGGTGATATTTGTATTGTTTGAATAATTCATATTTTTACTGTAGATTGCATTTATTTAAGAAGTGGCATTTTTCTTATGAAAAACCCAATAACAAAATAGGAGCAAATAATGGAAAAGGGAAAGAAAAAAAGTGGGAGCATTAAAGGGTCACAAAACGGAGGGATATAAAAATAAGAAGGGAGTGTGGGGCAAGAAAAACTGGACAGAGACCCCATTACGACAGAGAGATGACATTCAAGAGGTCTTTATTCAGATAGGGCTAGGAGGACAATTTTTGAAGTCATTCTTTCTGAAATGAGCCCTAACTTTTCCTGTGGTCTGATAAAGGTGATACTATGATCCCAAAATCATAGACCATGTCTGATATAAATGATTTTTATCTGATTTTTGAGCTTCTTCTAGTGTCCCAAACTACTCTTCAAGTGATGCAATTTTCAGTACTGAGAGATCAGGGCCCTGTTCTTATATCACTTACAAAAATGTGTGTATCACTCCTAAGATGATATGTCCTATTATTAAGTAATGCTGGCCAGGGCTATTAATTACTTTTTTAATATTGTAAAAACATTTTGTCTATTTTCAAGAGTAGTTGTTTCTAAATTACGGACTACAACTGTCCTTTAATTTTGCATAAAAAAAAGAATAGATAAAAACACTAACTTGTACTTTGAATATTTATAGGATGTAAAATGTTTGCTGGTTCATCTGGTCATATTATTGTTGTCTATGTTCAAACAAGCCAACTATTACTATTTTTACCTTGATTGTTCTTTTCCAGACACTTTGTACAGATTACACTATGTGTATGTGAATTATATGGAGGATGGATGACATTTTGCCCAGACTTGCTCCTTGGCAGTCCCAACCTTAACACCAGCAACTGGCTTTACCTCTGGGTCTATCTAGTGTTCTTCAATGGCATATGGGTAGTTGTTCCAGGGCTATTATTATGGCAGTCCTGGTTGGAACTTCAAACAATGCATCTTGGAAAAAGAAACCCAGGAAAGAAGAAGAAATGAGAGGGATAAAACTATTTGAACACACTTTTGTAATTTTGCTGATTTTGATTGTACATATTGCTTGTCGATTCAGGTAACTGATATAACAGATTTTTTAATGTGTGTATACCAATTTTATTTTGTCTTGTGTATTCTATAAATAGAGAAAAGAATCAAATGTGTTGTATATGCAAATAAAATGTACATATTCAGAATTTGCATTTCAGTTTCTTATGAAAAAAACACAGAAAGGAAGATGAGTTAGTAATTTTAATAATACAGTGTTCATTAATAATATTCACATTTGATCATTTATAATGACAATATTCAAATTAATTAATTTTCAAAGTTTAAATTATCAGCCTTTTGTAGAGCCCGTTCTTAAGGGTTTTAACAACAATTATATTTGCAACAGTATCTTGTGGCTTAGGAAAACCTTGTTAATACTACAAGTTTTCAGCCAGAGATTATTGTGCTGGTACATGTTGTGTCTGAACATTTAGCAGCTGCCTGCTAGTCATAGTAACCTTCCCCATTAATCTTAAAATGGGCAGATATGAGCAGCATCTGAGTCTGAATTGAAGTAAATGTAATGCTGAATATTTCTTTTTTAATTATTGAATATTAATTTTATTAAGGGGCCACTGTAAATACTCGTCAAGGTGTGAAAGAGCACAAGATTGTATGTTAAAATTATGTATATTTGTGTAATGACACTAATAACAGCTAAACAATATTATCTTTTAATTCTTTATTTGCAAGCAGTCTATACTACTCATTGGTTGTTGCATCAATAAATAGCAGAGTGCTGCACAGCGTGTGAGGCTTTGTGGCTGAAGGCTGTAATTGATAGCACAGTTTCCCCAAGTTGCACTCCTGTTTTATGTGAGTACCAGTCTTCAATTACTGCATGGATAGATGTGGTAAAGGTTACATTTTTGTTTGTTGGGATCATTGAACTGAGCAAAAAACGCACTGCTGGTTCAGTCTGAAAGTGATTTATGATCTCAAAGGAGATACTGAGCTGGTCTGAAATCATAGCTCCAATTCCATAGAGACAAGAGTGCAGTGTGCTGGTAAGAAAAAATAAACCCATTACAAGGCCTGTCTGATTAAATAACATATAATGAAGATCTCATATCAGTATTGTTAGCACAATATAAAAATACCATCACATATATAGTTTTGAGCAGTGCGGGCTTGCCAAAAGTTGTTGGTAACGCCATGGTAAAAATCCGGGCTTGCACAGCAAGCCTGCGCAACTGCGGCCCTCCCAAAGCAAGGGCCGCATTTGCGGCCAGACAATGAGCGCCAAAGGCACTCATTGCTCTGGTGGAGATGAACGCCATAGGCACTCATCCCTACGACCCGCAGGGACTTAGGCAATGAGTGCTGAAGGCATGCATTGTGCTGGCGGACTTAGGCAATGAGCGCAGGACTTAGGCAATGAGCGGTTGTGGCCCGGCAATAAGCACAAAATGCCGTAGGTGCTCATCCCTACGACCCGCAGTACAGACCATGAGCGCCAAAGGTGCTCAATGCGCTGGTAGAGATGAGCGCCGCAAGTGCTCATTCCTGTGTCCCGCGGGACTTAGGCAATGAGAGCAGAAGGCGCTCATTGCGCTGGTGGAGATGTGCGCCACAGCCACTCATCCCGAGACATGCAGGACTTAGATAAAAAGAGTGCAGAAGGCGTTCACCACAACTTAGCGACACCCGCAAAATTATGGCCCATACAACTTGGGACTTAGCGACGGCCGAGAAATTACGGCCCGCAAAAATACGCATTTAACGGCGGAACCGCCAAACTGCAAAAACACACAAATATGCCTCAAATTTACTTACACACTCACACACAGCTCAGGGGAGGGCCAGGGAGCCTATGAGTTAGGTTGCAAGTTAATTTGAGGCATATTTGGGATTTTTTTTCAATCGAAATTCGTCAAATCGTGAAAAAAAATGTCGGACGGAAATAAATAAACAAACCAAAAATGAGGCTGAAAGACATAAAATGCAGCCAAAGGACGGAAAAGCCGGTCGAAGGATTGAAATACCACCCCTAAGCACTAAGAATTTACGATAAACACAAACACTTAATCAAAGGCAGTAACACTTAATCAAAGCCAGTGACACTTGACCCAAGGTTGTAACACAGGGAGAGAGGCTCGCAATGAGTGCCAAGGGTGCTCAAGTGCGAGGCCTATAAAGTACACTGGGGGAGAGTCTTAAATGTGGAAGATTCTATAATCCTACTATTTCACAACATGCCTCCTTGATCATATCACAAATATTCCTTTCTAAAACCATTACACATCTCTAAAGAAAATGTCACTTGACCATGCTACCCCTACAACTATTATCCTATCTCTCCTCTCACTTTTGTTTCAAAACAAGTTGGTTGTCTTCAGCTGTTGAACTAATTTTCTCTCATCTGGCATTCTGGTGTAAATTCGGGACTTTACCAGGGTTGTGTAGTTTATCTCCTCCGAGGTAGACTAATGGGTAATTAGTGGGCCCTCTTCTGCCTAATCCACTATACCAAGTTATGTAGGGCCACAGCGGTACAATTCTTCAATCTCCTATTGGCCTCCATACTTCCTACTCTTCAACAAAGACATATCATCACCACTCAGACTACTGCAATGTATTTATTACTTTATGTGATTATATTCACTTAACAATATTACTGCATGTACTAATTTTGAGTTGGTGTATTTAAACATTTATGTGCTATCACCACAGGGTGTATACTTACAGGCTCACCACAAGGTATGTGTATTCAGGCATATTTATATAAAATGTTATACTCTGTAAAGACTATGGCCCTCATTCAATTGCGATTCGGCCAATTGAATAGGGCTCTATATAAGCACAGAGCATATTTTTTTACAAAAGTTTTTAGTTAGTGAAGACCTTGCTTTTGCAAAGAAGTTCACTAACTAAAAACTTCTGTAAAAAAAATATGCTATGTGCTTATATAGAGCCTTATTCAATTGGCAAAATCGCAATTGAATGAGACCCTATAAGAGCAATTCATGAATACTTGTGTGCTGTGCTTACATGCTAGCCAATAGACTATCTGTGTTACAGCATTGTGGCATTACTTTTTGTCAGAAATGGGAGATACACAGTGAATGCTTTTTTAATATTAATTTTCTTTTTCTGCACATTTTTATATGATCAATAAAGGTTATATTTTATTTACATATCAATTGTGTGTGATTCTAAGTCTTTTCTGTGCATGACAACTTTTGGATGTTCTTTGGGTAATCATTACCATTGGAATTAAAGGTGTACTGTCCTATCTCTCAAGTTTATTCACTAGTCAATTTACACTGCCAATGGCAATTATGTTGTTTATCCCCTTCCACTTATATTATATATGCTAGACATATTTCTTACTATCACTAACAACCCCCTATACCCTAGGCCTGACTCACTGACCCCTTTAAGGGAGAGAGAAGGGAGAGAGAAAGAAGGGAGGTATATAGAGAGAAGTGGGAGTGTAAGAGAGAGAAGATGGAGGCAGTGAGAGAAGGGGAGGGAGAGAGAAGGGAGAGAGAGAGAAGGGAGGTATAGAGAGAGAAGTGGGAGTGTGAGAGAGAGAAGATGGAGGCAGTGAGAGAAGGGGAGGGAGAGAGAAGGGAGAGAGAGAGAAGGGAGGTATAGAGAGAGAAGTGGGAGTGTGAGAGAGAAGATGGAGGCAGTGAGAGAAGGGGAGAGAGAGAGAAGGGAGAGAGAGAGAAGGTGGTAGGGAGAGTGAGAAGGGGGAGTGAGAAAGAGAGTAGGGAGAGAGAGAATTAAGGTAGAGAGATAAGGGGGAGAGAGAGAGAGAAGGGATGGAGAGAGAGAAGGGGGAGGGAGGCAGAGAGAGAGAGAAGGGGAGGAAGAGTGAGAATGGAGAGAGAAGGGAGAGAGAAGGGAGGAGCAACAGAGAGAAGGAAGGGAGAGAATAGAGAGAGAGGGGGAAGTGAGAAAGAGAGCAGGGAGAGAGAAAAAGGAGGGGAATGGAGAGAGGGAGATAAAGAATGTATGGAGAAAGAAGTGAGGGAGAAAAAAAGGGGAATGAGAGACAGAAGAGAAAGAGAGAAGGGGGAGTGAGAGAGATAAGAGAGGTTGAGAGAGAGAGAGAGAGAGAGAGAAGGGAGGGAGGGAGGAAGAGAAAAGCAAGAGAGGGAGAGAGAGAAGGGAGGAGACAGAAGAAAGAAAGAGAGAGAGAAGGGAGAGAGAGAGAGAGAAAAGAAATGGAGGGAGAGAGAGAATGGAGGAGACAGAAGAAAGAAAGAGAGAGAGAGAAGGGAGGGAGATAGAGAAAAGAAATAGAAAGAGAGAAAAGATTGTGAGAGAGAAGTGACAACAAGAGAGAGAGATGGGGAGTGAGAGAGAGAAGGAAGGGATAGAGAGAGAGAGAGAAGAGTGTGAGACAGTGGGAGCAAGAGAGAGAGAAGAGAGGAAGGGGGAGAAGGGATGGAGAGAGAGAAAGGATGGAGTGAGAGAGAGGTAGGGAGAAAGAGAAGGGGGAGTGCGAAAGAGAGATTGGGAGGGAGAGAGAGAAAAGGGAGAAAGAGAAGGGGTAGGGGAAGAGAGAAGGGAGAGAGAGAAAGGAAGGGGGAGAGAGAGAAGGGAGAGCGAGAAGAGAGAGGGAAGGGGGAGTGAGAAAGAGAGCAGGGAGAGAAAAAAGAAGGGAGAAGGAGATAAATAAGGGAGAGGAGAGAGAAAAGTGAGGGAGAGAGAGAAGGGAGAGAGAGAAGGGGGAGAGAGAGAAAGAGATAAGAGAGGGAGGAGGAGGGGGAGAGAGATAAAAGAAAGAGAGGGAGAGAGAGAGAGAGCAAGAGAAGGGGAGAGTGAGACAGAGAGAAGGGAGAAAGAGAGAGACGAGAGGGAGAGAGAAGGGGAGAGAGAGAGAAGGGAGGGAGAAAGAGAGAAGCAAGAGAGAGAAGGGGGAAGGAGAGAGAGAAGAGAGTGAAAGAGGGAAAGTGAGAGAGACAAGGGAGGGAGGGAGAGAAGGGAGGGAGAGAAGAGAGAGAGAAGGGGAGTAAGAAAGAGAGCAGGTAGAGAAATAAGGGAGAGGAAAGAGAGAAGTGAGGGAGAGAAGGGGGAATGAGAGACAGAGAAGGGAGAGAGAGAGAATAGGGAGAGAGAGAGAAAGAGATAAGAGAGGGAGGAGGAGGGGGATAGAGATAAAAGAAAGAGAGAGAGAGAGACAGAGAGAAAAGGGGAGTGAGACAGAGAAAAGGGAGAAAGAGAGAGAATAGAAAGAGAGAGAGAGAAGGGAGCGAGAGAAAAGGGAGGGAGAGAGAGAAGCGAGAGAGAAAGAAGGTGAGAGAGGGAGTAGAGAGAAAGAGAATTAGAGAAGGCAGAGAAAAGGGGGAAGTGAAGGAGGGAGAGAGAAAGAGAGAAGGGGGAGTAAAAGAGAGAGAAGGGAGGGAGAGAGAGATAACGGAGAGAGAAAAGGGAAGAGTGAGAATGGGGAGAGGGAGAAGGGTGAGAAAGGGAGAAGGAGGGGAGAGGCAAAAGAAGGGAAGTGAGAGAAAAGGGAGAAAGGGAGAAGGAGGGGGGAGAGAAGTGAGGGAGAAAGAGAAAAGGGGGAGTGAGAGAAAGATAAGAGGGAGAAGGAGAGAGATCAAGATTTATTTGGTTAAAGGCAGTGTATTTATACAGTTTTTGCACAAAGGATTTACATTTGAGTGAGTTGAACATATTCAAATTTCCCACCCAGATTAGAATTAACCTATACTAGATGTGCCTCCAGGGGGTATGTGGCTGATTGGTCCATAACAGGCCAATGAGGAGGCAGTGAAAACTGTGGGTTTGGCTTGCCCACCTTAGGGAGGATCTATGGGAGTCACTTACAGGATAGAGAATGGCGAGAAAAAAGCCAAAGGGGAATAAATGCATGTAATTCTAAAAAAAAACGCCACAAGATGTCACTGCAGGATAAGAAATCGAACTGTTCGTTCAGGTTGCAGGGAATAGGCTGAATATGTGATACTGAATGGCTTTTCTTGTACAATGAAGTGCTGAAGGTCTGTTGGGAAGTGGGAGCAAGAGAGAGAGAAGGGAGGGAGAGGGAGAAAAGGGAGAGAGAGAAAGAAGAAAGAATAAGAGACAGGGAATAAAAGAGAGACGGGAGAGAGAGAAGGGGAGAGAGAGAAGGGAGAGGGAGAAGGGGTAGAGAGAAGAGAGGGAGGGAGAGAGAAGAGGGGAGTGAGAGAGAAGGGATGGAGTGAGAGAAGGCAGAGAGAGGGTGAGAAGGAAAGAAGGGAGAAAAAGAGAAGGGGAAGTGAAAGAGAGAGAGAGAGAGAGAGAAGGGAAAGAGAATGAGGGAGAAGGAGAGAGAGAGAGAAGGAGGGGAGTGAGAGAGAAGGGGGGAGAGGGAGAAGAAGGGGAGAGAAAAGGATTAGAGAGCGAACAAGGGAGGAGAAAGAGAAGGGGGAAAGAGCGAGAAGGAGGGTAGAGAGAAGGTGAGAGAGGGAGAAGGAGGTGGAGAGGAAGTTTGATTATTTTCTATTTTTTTTGTAAAACTTTGTACTCTCCTCATTCAAGAGGATCCTAAGGGTGGGGAACTCCCCCCTGCTTCTGGCACAGTTGTGCCTTTAGTCTAATTTTTGAGGACTTTTGTTTACTGCACAAAGATTTTCCTTTTAATGTTGAAAATCAAAAAAATTACTCAGAAGGTAACTTTATTATGCTCTCTGGTACCCTGTTTTCCTTCTATTCACCATCCAAGAGGCCCCATAACGCCTTCATTAAACTACTCAAATATCTTAGGTCATTGAAGTAGGCAAAATAATTTTAGGGTGCGATCTCAATCTTGCCTTGAACCCTCAACTTGATAGGTCAACTCAAGGCTGAGGTGATAGGTTTTCCAATAAATTGAGACTGATAGATTCTCTGTTGAATGACCTCCACATATTTGATGCCTGGAGAGAGAAATACCTATGTGATAGAGAATATACCTTCTACTCACCAGTCCATAATTCCTATTCGAGAATAGACACCATAGTCCTGGACTCTTCCTTATTAGATCATCTAGATAAGGCAGAGGTACACACCTGTACCTGGTCTGATCACTTCTTAGTCAGTATCTTGATTGACTTAGGTCCTACTCCTTCGGCTCCTTGCAGCCGACGTGGGAGCCACCACCTTCACATTGGGAGGGACACAGCTCTTGCAGGCTCGCTTTGCAAGGTTGCAAAGCGTGACGACGTTTCGTAGTTTGACAACTATTATATGTGAGGTTTATTATTATATGTGAGGTTTGTCTAGTTTTGGTTCAAATCATGCAAATTCTATAAACATTTCAATTTGGAGAGTTGTACAATACAGGCACTTTCTTCCTCCTTATAACCTCTTGCCTCTTTCTCAGACTCTTCTCCTCGGTTTCTCCTTTTAATGTCTCCAACAATATAACCATTTCACCTTTATACTCCCCTCTCCTCTTCTTTGCTCCCACAAGCTTTTATGCTTCCTCCAGACACTATACCCTCCCTCTTCTAAGGCTCAAAAGCAGAAAGGCTTCTGTAAGCTCCACTCACATCTCTTGTCACTCTTTCTCCTTTTTCTAATGGCTGCTGGAGAGATATTCCCTAACCATAGCTCCTCACTCATTTCCAGCAGCCACGTACATACATATCATAACTTAATACCCATTAACTATCGCAAACCATCTACTTTGCACTTCTCCACTGTCCTTTGGAATGCAAAGTCTATTTTCAATAATTGACTTTGCTTCATGACCTATTTATTGCCAACTTTCTACTGGCTATCATTGAAACCTGGCTCACTCCATCTGACACTGTCAAATGATGCACTCTAATATGGTAGCCTACACTTCACTCACTCTCATGGCCCGGGAACAAGCAAGGTGCATACCACCAACCACCTCCCTTCAATTCTCTTATTTTGAAATTCACACTATCTACCCATATCTCTGCAAGTAGCTGTGATCTTTAGCTCACCTAGACCACCCTCTCTATTTCTAGATAATTTTGCCACGTTGCTCCCTCACTTTCTCTCCCTTCACTTGTTCTTGGAGATTTCAGCATTGCCACTGACAATTCCACCTCCCCAACAGCCACAAGACTACATCCACTAACCTCATCCTTTGGCCTCTCACAATGGAATCAGAATCAGAATACAGAATCCTCAACTTACCATGATGGACACTCCCTTGACCTAATCTCTGCACAACCTCCAACCTTGTCATCCCCACCTCTGACCACCACCTCTTAACTTGCAACCTCACCACACATCCTAAGTACTGCTCTTCTCCACTCCCTGCCCCCAAAACTCAGAGAAACCTGCGAGAACTCAATCCTCAACACCTTTTCACTTTGCTAGATCCCCTTCACAGTCTCCTAACCACCCTTACCTGCCCTAACACTGACATTTCATAGTACAAAATGGCTCTATCTTCCACGCTTGACACCCATGCCTCCATAACCACACGCAAACGCCCTAACTCTCGTCCTCAATCATGGTATACTATACAAACATACTACATCCAAAGGTCTGCACCTCTGCTGACTTCCTCATTTATTATTATTATCATTTATTTGTATCGCGCCAACATATTCCGTAGCGCTGTACAGGGGAGGGGAACAAGGAATTATACAACATACAATATTGACAACACCATGGATGGCCCTGTTTTGAGCTTCAAATCTTGTAAAAGTGCTTTTTCCCAAAGCACCCCACAGGATTAGACACTCGCCACTTAAAATCTAAAGGTAATGGAAGAGACAGAGACCTGGGAAGGGTAGATAAGGAAAAGCAGTGTCTGAGTTAGAGGGGATGTTCTTAGCAGCCAGGAGCCAGGGAGATAGTGAGAAGAAACACAGAAGTGTCTGAAAGCAAATGGAGATAATTTAAGATGGGGTATGGTTTTGCTGGCCACAACACATGGCTAACAATCAATGCAAATGATAGGGGATGGTACAGAGGAAATACAATTATATCTAGATGAAAAGTGGCTATGTCAGTAGATATAATAAACAGATATTAATCACAAAATTGATAAATATCCAGGAACAATGGTAGAAAATCCTCAGAAGTCCAGATACCTGAGTTAGAGGGGATGTTCTTAGCAGCCAGGAGCCAGGGAGATAGTGAGAAGAAACCCAGAAGTGTCTGAGTTAGAGGGGATGTTCTTAGCAGCCAGGAGCCAGGGAGATAGTGAGAAGAAACCCAGAAGTGTCTGAGTTAGAGGGGATGTTCTTAGCAGCCAGGAGCCAGGGATATAGTGAGAAGAAACCCAGAAGTGTCTGAAAGCAAATGGAGATAATTTAAGATGGGGTATAGTTTTGCTGGCCACAACACATGGCTAACAATCAATGCAAATGATGAGGGATGGTACAGAGGAAATACAATTATATCTAGATGAAAAGTGGCTATGTCAGTAGATATAATAAACAGATATTAATCACAAAATTGATAAATATCCAGGAACAATGGTAGAAAATCCTCAGAAGTCCAGATACCTGAGTTAGAGGGGATGTTCTTAGCAGCCAGGAGCCAGGGAGATAGTGAGAAGAAACCCAGAAGTGTCTGAGTTAGAGGGGATGTTCTTAGCAGCCAGGAGCCAGGGAGATAGTGAGAAGAAACCCAGAAGTGTCTGAGTTAGAGGGGATGTTCTCAGCAGCCAGGAGCCAGGGAGATAGTGAGAAGAAACCCAGAAGTGTCTGAGTTAGAGGGGATGTTCTTAGCAGCCAGGAGCCAGGGAGATAGTGAGAAGAAACCCAGAAGTGTCTGAGTTAGAGGGGATGTTCTTAGCAGCCAGGAGCCAGGGAGATAGTGAGAAGAAACCCAGAAGTGTCTGAGTTAGAGGGGATGTTCTTAGCAGCCAGGAGCCAGGGAGATAGTGAGAAGAAACCCAGAAGTGTCTGAGTTAGAGGGGATGTTCTTAGCAGCCAGGAGCCAGGGAGATAGTGAGAAGAAACCCAGAAGTGTCTGAGTTAGAGGGGATTTTCTTAGCAGCCAGGAGCCAGGGAGATAGTGAGAAGAAACCCAGAAGTGTTCCTCATTACAAGTTTATTTTGTGCTCCTACTTCTATGCCCTTAACCTTGCCAAACAACACTACTTCTCAATTTAATATCAAATCTATCCTCCAACCACAACTTTTGTTTGCCACATTTAGCATTCTTCTCTGACCTCCTCCACCTCCTGCCCCTTCCTGACTCCCAGCTGAATTCTTTGAACCCACTTTAAAAATAAAACAGAAAATATTTGAACTAAACGCTCCTCTAAGTGTGGCCCCAACACACCCTCCTCTCAAAAAACTGACAACACCCAGCCTTTACCCTTCCCAAATCCCATATCCATCATGGCTTCTTTGACCCTGTAAGTGAGGATGTCTCTAGTCTACTTTCATCCTCTCGCCTTACAACTTCTCCACATTACCCCATTTCTTCACAACTTATCCCTCCCCTCTCTATCACACTTTTTCCTACCCTCACAGTTTCCATCACCTTTAAAACATGCCATAATTACACCCATTCTTAAGAAACCCTCATCTGACTCAGCTTCTCCATCTAACTATCGCTCTATTTCTCTACCTCCCCTGGATTCCAAATTGCTTGAGCGACTCTTTTACAATTCCCTTACCCAATTTATTTCCTACAATTTCCTCCTTGACCCCTTCCAATCTGGCTTCTGACCTCAACACTAGACAGAAACAGCTCTAACTAAAGTCATTAATGACTTGCTCACCACCAAGTCAAAAGGTAATTTCTGTATCCTAATTCTCCTGGATCTCTGCTTCCTTTGACACAGATGACCACCCTCTTCTCCAAATTCTTTGCTCTCTTGGCATCTGTGGCACAGTTCTTCCATGGTTCACATCCTACCTAGAAGATTGAACATTTAGTGTCTTCTTCTCTGGCACCATCTGACTGTTGGCGTACCCCAAGGTTCAGTTGTAGGCCTCCTCCTTTTCTCCATCTATACTTCTTCACTTGGTTCACTAATAAAATCTTTTGAATTTCAATATCATCTATATGCAGATGACATTGAAATATCTACCGTTCAGTACCAGTTCTATCCCCCTCTATCTAGCACCAGTAGCCAACTGCCTCCCTTGTATATCTTCTTTGATGTCTGCCCGTCAAATTAAACTCAACATGTCAAAGACTGAGCTCCTAATCTTTCCACCCTCTACCACAGCTTCTACTCCACATATATCTCTCACTGTTGACAATACCATCATCACTCCCACATCCCAGGCAAATTGTCTTGGGTTCTACTGGATCCTGCCCTCTCTTTCACTCCTCATATACAATCCATAACAAAATCTTGTCTTCTTCTAAAAAGAAATGCCAAAATATGCCACTATCTTACACAAGGCACAAAAAAATTATAATCTACTCTCTCATCATATCTCGCCTTGACTACTGCAACTCTCTTCTTGCTGGCCTCCCCATCACCTTTCTCTCTCCACTCCAATAAATGTTGAATGCATCCGCTCAACTCATCTACCAAACTCAACAATCAGTGCCTACCGCACCTCTCTGTCAGTCACTCTATTTGCTTCCCATAGCCTCCAGTTTAAAATTCTAAATCCTGACCCTAACCTATAATACCCCCAACATTAATGCACTCTCTATATATCTCTGCTTTCATCTCTAAATACACCCCCAACCAACCTCTTTGCTCTGCTATTGACGTTCTTCTTTCGTCCTCTCTTATCATGTCCTCTCACTCTTGTCTTCAGGACTTTTCTCGTGCTGCCCCGATTATTTGGAACTCCTTGCCTCGCTCCATTAGATTATCCTCCTGCATCAAATGCTTCAAAACCTCACAAAAAACTTGTCTCTTTAAAGAAGCTTATCACCATCAGCCTTAATATACACATTACACATTACACATTACATTTATTATTTTACTAAACCTCTCACACAGTGGCGGAGCTAGTGCATAGGCGGCCAAAAGAGGGGGAGGGCACAATTTTTTTTTGCACTTCCCGAACCCCCTCCAACCTCAATGCAGCACATATATAAAATATATATTAAATACATAGTGAAAATACATATATAAATATGGGGGTCTGTGTCTATATATATATATATATATATATATATATATATACGTATGCATTTACATGTACATCCATATATATTGCACTCCACTTCCTGGGGTGAGATGGGTTCACTGGAGGTCAAAGGGCCGAGGGGGGCCAAAGAGGTCCAAGGGGGACAAGGGCCATAAGGCTGTGGAGGCCACAGGGCCTGCGGGAGGCCACAGGGCCTGCGGGGAGCACAGTGGGGGGTCACAGTGGGCCACAGGGCCTTCCGGGGGCACAGGAGCCCCTGGGGCCTGTGGGGGCCACAGTGAGCCATAAGGGGCTGCAGGGGATGCACGGCAGGTCCGCGGGGGCTATAAGGGGCCGTGGGGTCACTGCATTGGTAGGGGTACAGGGTGCCCTGGAGCCTGTGAGGGGCCAAAGTGGGCCATAAGGAGCCACAGAGGCCCCATGGGAGGTCTGTGGGGGCCACAGGGGGCCCTAGTGGCCTCAAGGACCCAGGGGGTCACAGAGAATCCACCGGGCCAAAGGGGACTTGCAGGGCCATAGGAGAGCACGGAGGCCAAATGGGAGCCGGGGGGGCCCAGGCGAGCTGTGGGGGGCATAGGGAACCTGTGGGGGCCACAGGGGATTCGAGGGGGCACAGAGGACCTGTGGGGGCCACAGGGGATCTGCGGGGGCCACTTGGGATCTGAGGGGCCATTGGAGTACTGCTGGGGCCACCGAGGATCCGCAGAGGCCAAGGGGGCCACAGGCGGGCCCCGGGGAGCACAGGGGACCCGTGGGAGGTCCGCAGGGACCCTCAGACATCAGGGGCCTTGGTGCTTTGCAGTGTCTGCACTGGCAGTAGCTCCGCCTATGCTCTCACATACCTTTTAGATTGTACGTTTGCAAGCTTTAAATCTTGCTAAGTGCTTTAGGGAAAGTAATGTGTACGTTTAATTTTAAGCTCAAAGACAGGGCCTCCATTTTTTGTGTTAATATTGTTTTGACTTGAACTTATCCCTGTATGATGCTAGGGAATATGCTGGCACATTACAAATAAAGGAAGGAAATAATAACTACCTCCGTCTATAATTTTTAATGGTTTCCCACATTTGCTGACACATGGAAGTGAAGCTAAACAATAACAAAAATATCCAAAATCCATGAGAACTGCGTTATATGAGAAAGCATATGGTCTCTATCACCGTCAACACCCACTTAAATGGTAAACTAGCAATATCAAAAACAAGAGAGCTTTATAATGTAAAAGCAATAATATAATCTGTCAAGTGTTTACCTGCATTTGTTTCCTCCTCACTGAAATCTGCCTGCTATATAATCTCTGTCTTTCCACCACTCCACCTCTGTACAATCATTACTAGATCTCCATCATTGATACATGCATCTATTCTCCACCCCCATGATCTGCTCTCCTGTCTGCAGTCATTATTTTCCACCTTCCCATTACATTTTTGCAATTCCCACCCTCCCCTCCTTCCAGTCTTTATCTTTAAGTTACTACTGTAGCTCCTAATTTAGGCTCCTCAAATATCTTAACCCAACTATACCTCATAGGTTAACAAACACATGAAATGCAAAAAGGTCTACACATATCCACCACTTCCTTTTGTGTTTGTAAGAAACTTAAATTGAAACAAAAAGCTCAATCAGAACAGTACCACATCATATATGCTTTCAGTCATGTGGTGTCCGAGTCACTGGCTCCTATATCCGTCACCACTGAACAATGAGAAAAATTTTGGGGAAATTTTGGTCCGACTAAGAGCATAATTAATGGGAAAGTGTTGTTTAAAATAAAAAAAACTCAATTTTCGTGTCTATGCTGGTCCTTGGAGGCATCAATGATACGTTTGTGAGGTTGTTATTGTGAGAGCATTGGTTTTATCTCTATAGAGCAGGGCTTGACTACTAAAATGTCTGCTTCTAAGAATGTGTAGGGGAAGGGTGCTCATGACAAATGTAGTGAGATCTAATTATCTTACAGTGGTCTTGGAAGTGATGGGAATATGCCTATTTTCCATGTAAGCCTAAAATGTTGATTATTTGTCCCAATAAATTTTATTTGTAGCCTAACTTGAATGCATGCTGGAGGCTTTCTATGCTGTAACAAGTTTAAAGTCACACAGAAAGAGGCCCAAGTTACTGCAGAAATTAAAAGTACCCATGTAAGTACTACTGACATAGAGCCCGATTCAACTGAGCAATCGTAAATTACTGGAGCCCATAAGTCAGGCCTTAAATTAATTTGCTATTCAATTGGCGTCTTTTTGCGATGATTAAACACGGAACTTACAGCCTCCAAACGCCTTTGAGTTACGATCACTAAAATCTCAAATCGCTATTCAATTGCTCCAATTCCCCAAGGCCGCAAAAGTTGTCACACCCTTAAATGGCAAATGTAGGAGAAAGTCGTAGAAAGTGCTAGAGAGGACCAGCAAGGCGGTTAAACACCTGTACTTCTGTAAATGCAAATAAAAACACAATACAATGCAAATCGGCAGTAAAAGAAAATGTATTTTTATGTTTAATTTCAAGGTTATATCGATCTTGGGAATCAATGAGTTAATACATATCAGGCCACCCATATGGACTAGAACAGTATTGGCATTCATTTTTATTATTTTTTATTTTGAGGGTTAGCGAGTCCCATCGCATATCGGACCCCTGAACCTAATTGATTCACATGTAACTTCCATGTTTTACTGTCGTAATGATGGCGGTCTCATTTTCTATTGGCTGTTTCGAAATGGGAGGTTACGGCCTTAATTAATAAATCATATTCCTGCCTTGAACTGCTATGGATAAGTGCGTGGTTTACAGAGGCGGCTTTCGGCCCGTAACTTGCGGGCTCCTTCAATTGAATAGCACCGTAATCAGAGACGAATGGGAGCCTGCAGAACGCCCGCAGACATACTGCCACTATCCCGCGAGATGCAGGCTTGCAACTGAATCGGGCTCATAGGATAGGCAAGAAAAACAGGAATTACACATAGAATGTGAAAGATAATTCCATTTCTTCTTCATGCTCCTCATGCCAGTACTAGTTCCCTCCCATTTTTTTTTTGTTTTGTTGCAGCTTGTCCTACCTTCTAGTCGGAGTGTCTAACTACCCATTTGTTTGTACTGGTCTGGGAGGGATAAACAAGAAATGGAATTATTGTAAATTTTTTATGTGTAATTCCTGTTTTGTTAATCTTCAATAAAATCAATCTACCGTATTTTTCCGTGTATAAGACGACCCCTACTTTTTCAAACCCAAAATTAAGAAATCAATACTTTAAACATGTTCAAAGTGCCTGCGTATTTAGTACAGTAACATGAGACAGAGCACTCAGTGGGAGGAGGTCCAAACTGTCTTTCTGAAGCTTTATTTACATATTCTTTTGCAATAACTATGAATGTAACACATTTATTTACAGCTAAGAGCTAACGGCACACTGAATAAATGAGACATTTAGTTATATACAGTGACACAAAAGTAATTAAGGTTTGTGTTTTGTAGGGAATAGGCTATGATCTATGAAGAATCTTCACTTTTTATATAATTTTTCATGTGAACTGTAGCAGCAGTTTACAGCAGTATAAAAAGGGTATCAAGTACATTGTTTTAGACATTGTTTAAAAGACCCTCACCCAGTTTACTTTCTGTTTTTTGGGTAGTTGGACAACGATGCACATTGTATATTAAACTTCATCATAATTGTGTATACATTTAAAGCATATTGCATATTTTTATAGCAAATGTTTATTATGAAATGTTGCAGAGTCATTTCCTGCTTACATGTAATATATTTAATAGCTACTGGACCTCGACTTGACAGCACAAAAGAATGAGTTACTCAGCTGATCCACCCATTTAAGTATGTGGCATGTGAGTATGATAGACTGTATCAAGTATGTGCTCCAGCAACTCTACTCAACACTATTAAAATATATTGTGCACAAGCTAACTAAGAAATTAGCACATCTATAATAAGACTTTAATTTTAACTTGTTTAATATAGTTTTTACTTGCATCACAAAATGTTAACTCCCTTGTTCTATAATTACCTACACACCTTGTTTCCATATTTGTATTAGTGATAAGAGACATCACTGTCCTTTTCCTTTTTTATTTCTCAGTCTATAGTCAAAACATATGTATATATATATATATATATATATATATATATATATATATATATATATTTATTTAGTTTAATCAATACAGGTGTCAAAATTGGATTCATCAAGTATGTAGTATCTAAAGATTATCGCAAAAAAATTATAAATGATAGACTATGGCCCCTATTTAATTGTCCAAATCACAATTGCTTGAGCCTGTAATGGAGCCTGTAAATGTTACTGATATTTAATTGGCTACTTTTAACTACTTGCATTCCAATTGCAAGTAATAAACTCAAATCCCTGCGGTTGTCAAAAACGTAACTCCGTCCAATCTCCTACTTTAATGTTTCAAGCATGCAATTGTTACCAGTACCAAAGACGCAAAATCCATATTTAATTACAACAATTTAACAAGCCCGCAATTGCCTTCAAACCTGTAAATGGCAAATGTATCAAAGAATTATACGAGCACTAGATAGGACTCGCAAGTGGGTTAAACATCTGTTCCTAACACAGTACTTAAAAATACAGGGAAAGCAATGAAAGGCATTAGAATTATTGGCACAACAATCTCAAGCTCGCAAATTTGCAATAATTTTTTTTTTTTTTTTATGTTTTATTTCTGTGTTATGTTGATCTCGGGAATCAAGGAGTTAATACATATCATGGAACCTGCATGGACTAGAACAGTTGATTTATTGATCTATTTTATTGATTTCGACATTTCTGGATTGTGAGTCCGACTGCAAATCCGACTTCTAAACACTAATTGATTATATGGATATTTAATAATAGTGTAAAGTTTTTAAAATGTCTAATCCTTGACCTGACTCTAATGGTTTTCTTTCTTCTTAACCCTGATTTGTATCCTTGACTACAACATTCCATTTATCTTATTGCCTGTGATCCTGTCTATGTTATTGCCTGCATTCAGGCTTGAACTTCTGCCTGAGAACCAGACCTGGAGTGGACTCTGTGGAATAATGCATCAGCTCTACATATATAAATTACTCTAAAACTTCTTCCTCTCAAAACCAAAATTTCTCTCGACCACCTTTAAGAGCCAAACCATGATTACCAGGCCAATATTTCAATAATCAGTTTACTAGTATTAACTGACTTGTTTAAGGAGCCAGTTTCTCCTCAAAATTAACATTTCCAAAATGTAAACCCACCCCTTGTCTCCCTTCTCTCTGCAGATAAGGGCACCACTCCCAACTCTGGCTGTTGAGAAACATTTAGTTACAACAATGTCATAATTGGAAGCTTATCTTGGAAATACCACTTGGCAATGCCTATAATACATGATTCTGTCTCTTCATGCTTTTAAAAAAAAGGTGTGTGCCTAATAATTAGTCTATTAATGATGCTGATGGGATGCATGGTATTATTAGAAAAGGGGTGGAACTAATCTCAGAATACAACATGTCAAAAAGTCTAATGTTTGAAACAGAGGAAAAGAGATAGTCCTCTGCACTTTTTGGAAAAATAAACCACAAAGTGTGAGTTATTTTTTGTAGCTCTGAGTCATATATTTGGATTAAGGTTATATTCACATGTATAACACTAAAATGGTCTTCTATTTGAATGTCATATGTTTCATAGACCATCAAAAGTTAGAGCACTGAGGAATATTGACGATTTACAGTAGAAAAGAGACAAGTAGATATGTAATTTGATAGAGTACTGTATTCTACAGAAACTATTAACATAGACATGTGCAAGGTAGCATCCTCATCTGTCCCAATCATGGTCAAATTTAACTGGGCCTGTATATCCTCTGTGTCAGGTTAATCAATACAATCAATACCATCCTTGTCCCAGATCCCTTGAGCATAATTACCCAAGTTCACACATTTTACTAGGCTGGGGTCTTCCAACCAGCTCTCTGGGTCCCCCTCCAGGACAGGAGTCCTTCCAACTTGGTGGCCAAACCCCCTCTAGAGATGCCTCATCCAGCAACTCTACATAGTTCCATGGTTCTAGTCCCAGTCCCTGACAGCGTTTAACAAATAAGTTATTCTGCCTCTTTACAGTCACCAGGCCACATTCAGGATCCCCATAGACTATTTCCCAGAGCCCTTCCATTAGCTCCAAACAAAAATAGGGATTCCATCTGTGGGCACCAACAGACTTTGCCCACTTGATATATTTATCCTCCAGGGCAATCTCTGTCCATACTAGTTCCTCCAGCCAGCCTGACTGCTCATGGCCCTGCCACAATCCAAGGAATGCTTTAGAAGGACCATTCCCCTGCAGTCCTCCGCCTCCCCTATCACCTGGCTCTCCTCCTCTCTGTCTCCTCAAAGCCTGCAGAAGGTATCTGCCTCCCTGGGGCTAGAAGTTCCACATCTACAGGAACTGGGGAAGGGCAGTTAAGTACCTTTCTCTTATCCCACTGGATCTCCTGCACTATTTGAGGGTCTCCAACTGATCCGTGGTTATATCTGGCATAACTTCTCTCTAATCTCTAGGTCCTGTTTCCCCCTGTCTACTCAAACATCTGCCTGAGAGGGAGTCCAATTAACAAGCCATTGTGAGTTAATTCTTAAGACACTGTTGAAATATGTTTCATTACTTAAAAATGCTGCCACCTAATTTATGAAATACATCCCTTCAACCAGTAACATTAAGCAAGTCACAAGCACAGAGCACACGCTGAACACACACCATTGCTTTAAACATCACCCATACAAACAATTTGTCACATTTCTTAACAGTTGAAATATTAGCAATCTCACAGGATGGGGTTACAAATAACAGAATCCATCAGGTACCAGGTTCCCACTCAGGAGCCACACAGTCCATAGTCCCAGAAAGTCCAGTTGCCGTCATTGTTGATGGACAAGTCGCTAGTAATATAATAAAGTTCATAAAAGTATATAGATATATGCATATTATATTAATAGTGAAATCAAGAAACCTACCATGTCGCTTTAAGGACTCACTGTCAATAATTGCTGATTACTCCCTGGAGCAATAATTACAATGATCTCTCCGTCAGGAGTTACCACAGTATCCTTAGCGGGTGGACCAGAAAGCATGACTGACGGGTAAAACTGTTAACTTCACTGTAAGTTTCCAGTAGGATTTTCTTTAAATAATGTGCAGTTGATAGAGCGCTTGTTATTAACTTAGTTTTAAACAATACCATATTTGGAATATATAAAACTTTTTTAAATATGTTAAATAATATTTTTATTGGTGGATAAGTTTTGGAAAGAGAATGAAATGTGATAAGGTAAACAGATGGGATACTGAAATCATGTTATATTTCACATGTTCTTACACAGTTCTATAGCGAACGCATTAGTGTAGTAAAACATTATCCAAAGAAGAGCATCACTAGAACAGACAAGTGTAAGATTTGCTGGTCCAAAAAGTACCTTATTAGAAATGAACAAAATCATAGTTGCTTCAACTAATACAAACATAAAAAGTTTTACATCTTACTTGTGAAAATGTTATTCTTATCACCTTGTGGCCTATAAATACATGGCATTTTGCACATAAACATGCATTTAACTTACAAAGAGCCTCATTCAATTGCGAGTTGGCCAATTGAATAGGGCTCTATATAAGCACATAACATATTTTTTATACAGAACTTTTTAGTTACTGAACTTCTATCCAAAATCAAGGTCTTCACTAAGTAAAAACTTCGGTCAAAAAATATGTTATGTGCTTATATAGAGCCCTCTTCAATTGGCAAAATTGCAATTGAATGAGGACCTAAATATGTAATTCATAAATAAGGGTGATTTTGTCATACATGATTATAGTAATTCCACTAGGCCTACAAGCCTAGGCCTAGGGCAGCACAATTTCATGTGTCAGCAGTCTGCCTGAAGTAGCTGATATAATGTTACAGAATTGCATGTGCATATTTACATAAATGTCTGTAAGCAGTGACAGTTCTGTCTGTAAATGTAACTTATATTTTATAAAATACTTCACAAACACAGACACTTCTGATTCTCTATGTAGACTTTTGGTAATCATACGGCTGGTGTACAACAAGGGGAAAGGAGGAGTAATAAAGGAGACATGGGCGAGCGCACAATTCTTAATTGTCCTAGGAGAGCATAACACCTAAATACACCCATGATTAATTCACCAGTATAACTTAAAAGAACACACTTAAACAGCATGATATATGATCTGTAATTTTGTTCACATAATTATAATTATCGGAAATAGTACAGTTTGTATGACTAGTGGTTTAACAATACCTATATAGTAATATTTCAGCCCTGTATAAATAATGAATCTATATTTATTAACATAGAGAATGTATAAGAAATAGGTTATATATATTGGACATTAATAGAGAAATAAGCCCACAATTCATTCGTTTTTTTTTTATATATTATTTTTCCCTTTTCCTATTTATATATGTTTGTATAAAAAGGTCATGTAGATGGTCAATCAGACATTGCATAGTTTAATTTCCCACACCTTGCCAGAGGCATAACTTCAAACAGTTGGTGAGAAACCATAAAATTGGGATTGCCACATCTGTTTTATAGATAAGACGTAGGGGGTCTATTTACAGGAGACAGTGCATTTGTTATTAGATAAATAACCATGGTCTTTGTTTTAAACAGCTGACAAAACATCAATTGATTACGTTTGCGAGAAAGTAAGCCAGGTTCTCACTCTGTGAAAAGATCTGATTGAGATATAGAAGGGGGAAATAGTACAAATCACATATATAGTTGTCATCAGTGCGGGTTGTCAAAACTTGTTGTTAACGCTGTGGCCCTGGCAAAGCGAGGGCCGCATTTACCGAGGTGGAGACTCCCACCGCGATCGCAAAATTTACGGACTTAGCATCCGCAAATACGAGCCACGGGACTTAGAAAAAAAAATATTACGACCTCGCAAAAATACGACATTAGTGCCCGAAATCCGTGCACATGAAAACACTAAAACCACAAAAAATACACACAACAAACACATAAAAATCGTACCCAAGTAACAGACCTGATGTCCATCCCGCTGACAAGCAGTTCCCATTTTTCTCAAACACACGGCACATACTCAAGAATTGACACGCTGTTAGTACAAGCCTCGCTATTCAATCATACAATTGATTCCCAAATTCTAGCATACCCCTGGTCAGATCATGCAGTAGTTTATATCAGATTGGAGGGGGTAAACAAAGGCTCGCCACAGTGGCGCCTCAACGAGGGACTCATGTCCAACCCTACAATTCAAACCCAGGTTAAGGAGGAGATCAAAGCGTTCTTTGAAATAAACAACATCCCCGAGACAGGAATTGGCTGGTCATGGGTAGCCCATAAAGCGTACATAAGAGGGGTACTAATGAAATTAGCAGCGACACGTAGAAGGCAGCAATTACAGGCAGAAAATGCCCTCACTAACAAGCTGCAAAAGTTAGAAAGAGACAATCAAGCCAAGTTTAGTAGGGAAACCCAAAATATTATCGATAAAACTAGACTAGAGCTGGATGCGGTCCTAGTAGCAAGAATGGAGCTAGCCATTAGAAAGACCTCCCATAAATTGTACTCCCAAGTTAATAAACCTTCCTCAATGTTAGCTAGGAGGCTCCGATATAAAAGGGGAGATAACAAAATAAACCAAATAAGAGATAGGAAAGGTAATATCACCAAAAAACAGAACGAACTAAAAGAAACTTTCATAACAGCCTTCCAAGAGATATACTCCACTAAGCAGGTTGCAAGCGAGTTCCAGATCCAGGACTTCTTAAGAAGTCAGGACCTCCCTAGTCTATCTAAAGAGGAAGTAGACAAACTAAACGCAGACATATCAGTAGAAGAGGTGTGCAAGACGATATGTTCCCTTAAGAAAGGGAAAGCCCCCGGACCTGATGGCTTCACGAACATATACTATTCCGCGTGCAAAGCGGAACTGGCCATACCACTGACAAAATTATGTAACGCAGCCCTGGGGGGGGGGGGGGGGGGTTAGGGGGGGGGGGGGACCCATGCCCCCAGAGTTTAACCAGGCAAATCTTATATTTATCCCCAAACAGGGAAGGGACCCAAATAAAGTAGAAAACTACCGCCCCATATCCCTACTCAACAGGGACATCAAAATTCTGACAAAATTAATGGCGGACAGATTGCCAGCCATTATACCTAGGCTGATACACAAAGACCAGGTGGGGTTCATTCCTCTCCGGCAAGCAGGATGTAATGTAAGACGAATCCTGAACCTCCTCCATATTGCTAAACATAGAGACATCCCACTTTGTACCCTGAGCATAGATCTAGAAAAAGCGTTCGACTCGATCGAGTGGCCGTTTCTCCTAGCCACCCTTTTGAAATTTGGGTTTGCGGGGAAATTCACTAACCTTATCAACACACTTTACAAAGACCCCATAGCGAACGTCAACTTACCGGGGGACAGGGGGACGCCCATTCGGATAAGTAGAGGCACGAGACAGGGCTGCCCACTCTCACCGCTTCTCTTCGCATTAACAGTAGAACCCCTGGCACAAGCCATCAGGAGCAGTACAGCTATTAAGGGAGTAGAGGTGGGTTTGCACAACTTTAAGTGCTACCTCTTTGCGGACAACATCGTGTGCACCCTCACAGACCCCCTTAGCTCCATACCCGCCCTCCTGGCCCTGTTGGAAACGTTTGGGGGCATCTCGGGATTAAAAATTAACGTAGATAAGACGGAAGCAATGGGCTCTAGACTCCCCCAACAACAAATTAAGCAGCTTAAGGACAAGTTCCCATTCACATGGCCCCCAAAACACCTCAAATACCTAGGAGTTAAGTTAACACCGGAAATAGAAAACATATATTGGGCAAACTATATCCCCCTGTACCGGGAACTAAGACTAGAATTGAATAAGTGGCATAAATATAAACTCTCTTGGTCAGGGCGACTGAACGCCATTAAAATGAATATCCTACCAAGAATCCTGTATTACTTCAGGACGCTCCCCGTTTCCATTAATAAAAGAGAACTTGACATGTTCCAAAGAGACACCTTTAGATTTATATGGGGATATAAAAGACCCCGAATTAACAAAAAAAAATGTATGAACACAAAACTCTGGAAGGCATGGGTTGCCCAAACTTTAGGCAGTACTACAACGTGGCCCAAATATCCTTCATCCCGCAAGCACACTCCATCACTCATCAACCCCTGTGGGAATTTATAGAGAACTTCCAGATGAGGCCTTTGAAATGGGACACTCTGCCCTGGATAACTCATAGCGTAGTGCCTCACAAGCTAGGAGATAACAACCTGATGATCAAATTAGGACTGGGAGAGTGGGAAAGGACCTCGTCCAGACACCACTTGAAACCAGCGATCAGCGCCCTAACACCCACGTTCAACTGTTTAAATGGCGTGGAGGTTATTGGCACTGACTCACTGAGCTGGTGGACGACGCAGAAACTAGACAGGCTAGAGGGTTGGATAGAAGGAAATAGTCTTCTGACAACAGAGCAATTTATCGAGAAATATGAACTACCCATCCGAGAGTATTTCCACTATAATAAAATACGGCATGCTATCTCGTCCCTAGTTAGGGAGAATGGAATGCCACAAACAACATGGCTCACAAAGGTGTGCTGTAAAGCACCTCTGACCAGAGGCATACTTAAAACAATTTACATGGAAGTAAACAAAATTGGAGGTGAGCACAAACCAAATAATGTCCTCCAATGGGAAAGAGAGTTGGGGGTAGTTTGGGACTGCAAAGCATGGAACAAAATTAGTGCAAAACTGACCAGGGGTTCCTTATACTTTAGCCACATGGAGACAGCGACCACAGTCTTTTTCAGGGCATACTACACCCCTGACAAGTTACACAAAATGAACCCGGCATGGCCCAAAACTGCTTTAGAGGTTGCCAAGAGGTGGGATCATTCCAACACATATGGTGGGATTGCCAGGTTGCAAAGACCATGTGGAGTCAAGTCACCGGCCTAATTTCAGACACATTGGAAGTAGACTTACGACCCATGATTGATAGATGCTTGCTGGGAATACCAGACGCCAACTTGTCTAAATACCAAAACGAGTGGATTCAATATGTTATGCTAGCAGCCAAATGCCATTTGACCAAAAGTGATTGAAGCCGACTCTGAGCATAGCAGAAATCGTAAATAAACTGAATTACATACAAATTTACGAAAAGATGACACACTCGCTAAACAACACACTAATCATTTTTCATAAAATTTGGGGGACATGGAATAGGTCTCAACACGCGACCCTGTGTTAGCAGGAAAGAGGTGAATGGACGCAGGGATCGGGGCAGCCACTTCCACACCGGGGGAGACGTCAAGATTGAAGGTAAGACCGTGAATCCCGGTTGGAGTGAAAAATCTAGTAAAACACGAGGTACAGGTTTTGTTTTGTTTTTTAGTTATGTTGGTAAACCTATAGGGTAGCAAATACAGACAGCACAATTACGTGAACAAGAAGGAGATCTATAAATGTAACGAACTGAATACATCATACTCAAAGTACTTTTATATTCCCACACACAAAGCCTGCTAGGGCATATCTGCTAACTTGTTTAACATCAGGGGAAGACATATAAGTATCAGAAAAGGGAAAAGGAGAGGAGAGTTATCACAGTGTTGTATGTCAATAAAGGTTGGAATCATGTCAAATAACAATGTTGTAAATGTTGCAGACCTGCGAGTCTGAAATCAATGCAGCTATCTATGACATGTGTGATAATAAAAATTTCCAAATATAAAAATCTTACCCACAGCAAGGGGGGCACTCAGCACCTCTAAAAGTGAAGTTACACCTCAATTTAAGTAGAAATTCCCGAGTTTAGACTCCAGAAAATCCCCTAAACGAGAGAAAAAATTGCCGCCGAAAAAAACGAAAACGAGGCTACAGGACCCTAAACACGCAAAACACCACAAAACACATATGGATTTTTCAAAAAAGCCGTACGAGGTCCAAGAACAAGGACGCAAAATCAGCCACAGCCGCGTACTACACACATTAGGCGCTAACTTACACAATGCTGAAGTACACAGCTACCCTTACGTATTTTACTCGCGCACGCACTCTATTTACACTATACACTGCACACATTGCTGACACTTACACAGCAGCTCCACAGCAGTGAAAACACACATTGTATGCTGCGGCAACATCAAAACAGATTGTCAGCTCTTCAACACAATGCTTCCTGCATATATTACTTCAAAATAGGTAAAGTATATTCATTTATTAATTTCTTAATTAATTCCAACGCTGCTCATAGCACACAGACAAACAACAGCCTCGCAATGAGCGCCGAAGGCGCTCAGCGAGAGGCTCACAATGAGAGCCGAAGGATTGCGGAACACCTACAAAATTAATGTCGCATCCAAACAACATTACCTGCCTTAAAAATCTTATCACTTTGTCATTTTTTATCTGGCAAGTCGCTAGTCACATATAATAGTTGTCAAACTGCAAGTCGTAGTCACACTTTGCGAGCGAGGGACGCACTTCGGGCCGCAAATGCGGACCCTCGTGAAGCTGGAGGTTTCAACGTTGGCTGCATTGAGCTAAAGGCTCATTGCAGGCCACAAATGCGGACCCTCGCGAAGCAAGGGGCAGCATTTGAGGAGGCTCTACGGCGCCTCACTTGCGGTTACAAACAGCCACAGAATCGGGACTTTGAAAAAAAACTCTAACACGCAATGACTAAATACGGATTTACACAACAAAATACGAGCTGCGGGACTTATAAAGAAAAATTAAACAAAACAGACATCTGCCAGTGAGTTTGCCCCCCCAATTAAAGTCTAATTTAAGGAGTTTTGGAACTTGAAAAGTGAGAAAAAAAATGGCATCTGAAAAAAATGTAAACGAGGCTACACAACCCAAAACCTGCAAATAACAGCTAGGGACGTACAACTTTTGCCAAGGACGTACGAGGTACAAAAATGCAAAATTACGAGGTCGCAAAAATACGAACTTAACGGCCGAACTGTGCACTGCAAAAAACATAGAAAAAACATAAAATTCAGACACAAATAAAAAAAAAAACATTACACACAGCAAGGGGGGACAGCCAGGAGTCTGGGAGTCAGGTTGCATGCAAATTTAAGTCCGCCAGGCACATACGGCTTTTACACAAAACCCATACGAGGTACGAAATTCACTATTAGCAAGGACACGAAATCATCCACACCCGCGTACCACATACACAACCGCCGCCATTTTACAATACTAACTTACAAAATGCGGAACTACACAGCTACACAAACTGTTTCCCCTGGTGCACGCAGCCTATTTACACTACACATTTCACATATTGCTGACACACCTCAGCTCAACAACAGTGCAAATCTACATTGTATGCTGCAGGAACATCAAAACAGATTGTTAGCTCTTCAGCACAATGTTGCTGCATATATTAATTACAAATAGGTAAAGTATATTAATTTATGATTTCATTAATTAATTATCATGAAAAAATACATATACAGAAGAAAAAAACACACCACAGTATCGCAATAAACGACAAAGGCCTTCACCGTGCCCCTCACAAGGAGGGCCAACGGTGCTCATAGGACACAAAGTACACCAGGGGAGAGGCTCGCAATGAGCGCCAAAAGGAGATCAGTGCGGACCTTACAATGAAAGCAAAAGCGCCTCTAGTAAAAAAAAATACAACAACCGAGGCGCTCAGCGTGAGGCTCGCAATGAGCTCCAAAGGATCTCAGACGACCAAAACACTTACTGTCTGTGGCAAACATTACCTGCCTTACAATGTTATTGTCCCGTCATTTTTGACGGGCAAGTCGCTATTCTCCAATAAAAAGCCAGCTGAAATCAATAGTTCTACGAAGAGAGGAGAGAGCCAAACAGGAAGGAGTGCCCAGCTGAGTAGAGCAGAACCCATGGTGTGAACCCTGACCAGAGGCCTAAAGAGATGGACCCTGAAGATAATGCTGACTTTTGGGGTAGTATTTAGTAACATTATAAGAAAATGTACCTTTATATAGAAATGCAGTATATAGAATAAGTATCCTTTGTAACTATTGTTTTATTCCTATTGTCTATCTGTTTGTCTAAAACCCATTGTGTAACCTTATCTTGATTTATGTAAAATATATATTTTTAATTATACCTTATTGGTCTGCTCTTTTTTTTACCTGTCCAAAAGAACTTATGATTTATGGAAATTATATATTAATTTCTTACACATGTGAGAAACAAATGTACGAGCAAATGTTCAGTATATCTGACTAGTGGACCAGAAAGCTGCCTGAATTTGCTGGTGTAGTAACATGAAATATGAGCATCTACATACATTTCTGTGTACGAGTGTACCTGACATTTATATTTATGTGTGTAGTAATTTTATGATTGGGATATAGCAATGGAAGAGTAGTAACTAGGATGTGGGGATGTACACATCTATATTTACCTAGGGCAGCAAACAAGATTAATATATTTGTATATATTTTATGAAACAATCAAAGATTTGTGATTTAATATATAAAGTCTTACGTCATTAAACTTTTCCAAGTGTTATATTTATATTATTTTAAAAATATTTAGTCAGTGAAGAGACTCTCCCCGGCAGATAGTGGGCAACAGAAAACAGCTGGTGGGCCATATTTTGCCCCGGGAAGACAGTTGGATAGCACTGTGCTAGAATATTCAAAATACATGTATTGTATTAACCCTGCTTATTTTAGATGACTTTGGGGAGTTTGCAATCACTGACATACATAGTTAATGAATAAATGTATTTTTTATTCAAGGTGTCAAGTGAAAGCAGGTTTACAATAACAATGTAGAAAATACATAAAAATGTACCAATTTTAAATAACAAAACCAAACATTTATTAATTACATTGCAATTTGGCCAATTGAATAGGGGTCTAAATAAGCACATAACACATTTTTTTTAAAGAAGTTTTGAGTTAGTAAGCATCTATCCAAAAGCAAGGTTATCACTAACTAAAAACTTATTTAAAAAAAATATGCTATGTGCTTATTTAGAGCCCTATTCAATTGGCCAAATCGCGATTGAATGAGGCCCTATAAGTGCAGTATATTAATGAAGGCTGACAAAAAAAACTATTTAAAAGTCCAATGTAGAGAGTGAGAACAGCTCAAATAACAGCTTAAAATAGCAATTTACAGTAATCAGTACTTGTATATATCATTTAATAAATGAAAGACTACAGTAGACTCTCAGTTAACCAGAACTCTCAAGCAACCAGAAAGATAATTGAATACTGTACTTTAAATACAAATTTACAGGACTCAACAAATGCCAGGAGCCAGATTGTCATGACACAAAATGCTTACAGGCACCTAGATTTCATCCACTGTACATCTCGGCAATTTAATTTTACCTGTAAGCAGACAGGCATGAGTGACTGAGCCAGGGCAGTGTTGTCGTTACATTCTCCGGGGTCAGCACCGCACCCTCCAGCTGAGTGTACCTGTGTGTAAGTGAGGAGTGAAAGCTGCTGCTAGAACAGCCCTCACTGACAAATATACTTAGCAGAGCATCAAATGTGCAGCTAATCTAGACCTCTTTTTTTTTATAGTAACTCTCAAGCAACCAGAAGCTACATTGTTCCGTCATCTACCAATCCCTATGGGTGCCAGTTAACTGAGAGTCTACTGTATTTATTTATTTTTTTGTTTCAAAAACATTTTGCCTATTATTAAGGTAAAATACCTGTGGTGAAGCTAGTGAATAGAGGGTCCCAGTGCAAAATAATTTGAAGGTCGCTTGGCAACTTCTCTAGAAAACCCCCCAAAATACATAGGTTGTCTGATCACCACTACCGTCATCAGATCACCTATCAATAAAAGTAATTGTCTACCTCTTCCCTAATAAATTAGGAGTCCCCCTTTACTATAGGCCACAAGCAAGAGCCGAAGGCTCCTACCCTATTGTGGGCCTTGATGCTTTGCACCAGTTGTACCAACAGTAGCTCCACCAGTGGTTACGTCTTCAAAATAGGATATTATAACGGTTGACACAATAGTGGTAAATTAATATAGTTATTTATATTATTATATTTTTTGAATTTTCCTCTGCTAGGCTCTAGAGGTTGCGATGTTGACCACTCTCTCTCCACACGTCTGTCAAAGTGTGTCATTGTGTGAGGTGGGTGGGCAGGAAGCTGTGAAACTTCTAAGCTGCAACATGGCAATCCACAGCTTCCTGCCCACCCACCTCCCAGACTAACATGGTGTGGGGAATTAAAGGAAATAGGGAGACCAGCATGGGATAGTAGTGAGCATAGTAAAAACCGAAAAAAAAATAGTATTCTATATATACATATCATTTAAACGTGTGTGTGTAAAATTGGGCAACTTGTACTTCCATTATGCTGGAGGCAGTTTACACTTGACTTGTACCTTTGCACATTGCAATGGCTGCATAGTGCTTCACTTAGGCTTTGTGCTTTTCATTAATAAAAACAGCCATTGCAGCCCCTCCAAAGATTAGTTAATTTCGGCAACGATTAAATGATTCTTCTTTGGCTTATCTCCATCAGCATAATATTATTATTGAATATTCCCACTTCTTCTTTCTGAAACTAGTCTTCCTGGACTAATCCCCAGCATTGCTCTGTATACAAAAAAAACCCACTGATCATTTCCTGTTGTTTTCAGAGAAACAACTATTGCTATCAGCAGGTCTTTTGAAATAAAGACAATTAATAAGGAAATGATAACTATGACATTCTGCCATTTTTCATGCATTGGCCATTGTCAATATTTACATTTGAAAAGTAGCAAAACAGGAACAGTTTATATCTAAATCATAGAGCCATTAGATTTGGTGATTTTGCTACTGATCTACAGTGAGGTAAAAATAAAAATGCATCAGAAGGGACAAGAGCAAGAAAATAGAAAGTCAAATTAATTCAAGAGGTATTGTGGAAAATCAATATACTTTACTGAAATCAGAGAACAAATTATAATCTTAATTCTATCATGCTAACAGTTTGGGTTTGGAGTCATTTAAAGTCCTCAGACATCATTCAAATGGTTCCTTATATGTTTATTACAACAAAGCAAGAAAACAGTGTGGTATAAAAAAGAACATGAATAAATACATGTAGGTGGAGGTGTACCACATAAAAAGAAACATGATCACTATATTTTTTAAAGCCATTTTTAAAGTTTATAATCAATGAGACAGGATAATACACATTTAAATTAATTTAAATTAAATGAAATTTAAAAATAAATACTTTTCAATGAAACTGTTATTAAAACATCAACCTAGACCAAAACATAGATGGAAGTTTCTATTGTATGACTCAGCCTTATTAATCCTCCGCTATACATTTTATCTATTACTGAACATATGTATTTAAGCAATATGAGAGTGAGGTGCAGTTCTTCAATTGCTTAAATTACTTTGAGCATGTGCTAGTCTTGTAACGCTTAAACACACCGGGGAGGGATAATGTTAATCATTAATAGATTAAAGCAGAAATAGGCATAAAACATCACCTTCAATTCACGCTTAAGAAAATATTTTTCTAAAACACAATTGTCCCTTTAAGATTCTGCAAATAGAGTAAATTATATTTTATTGTTCTGTGTCCCTTTAATTGAATTTATCTTGTGTCTTCCACAATACAAAGACAGTTAAAAAAAAATGTCAACACAAAAAATGGTATAAACCAAACATTAACAAAACAAAAGGCACTAAGTATCCGTCTTACATATGTGCTGAGCTTTCTTAAAACAATATTTGTGCATATATTAATATTAATTTTATCATGTTTCAAGTAGTATCCATACATAAAAATGTATTAAACGTTCAAATGAAATGTTTACATTTATCGCTTCTTCATAAATGTAGGAAATTGGCATGTAAACAATTCTGGAACAATTAACTGAAATTCCAGACATTTACTAAACAGTTCTTTAAAGGTCCCGCGTCTTTTTTAGGAGCCGTGTTACTGCATTCATTGCTTCCACCAGTCCTTCCCCAGTATGTGCACTGCAAGCTAGTATTTCCCAAGGTCTATCGTCATAGTTTTCCAGCTTTAGTACTTTTATAAGATCTCTAATCGATACAGTTCCTTCCACATCCTTCTTATTGGCTAAAATTAAAAATGGCACCCCAGACATGTTTTCATTGTTCAAAACAGTAAGGAGCTCTGCTGTAGCGTCTGGTATTCTGGATACATCTGAGCTGTCTACCACAAAGATCAGAACATCAGTGTCTTCTAGATATTCCTTCCAGTTTGATCTGAGTTTATCTTGACCGCCAACATCCCAAATAGTTACAAACACATTTTTCGCCATTTCCAGGGATTCCACGTTAAATCCCACAGTAGGAAATGTCTCCACTGTTTGATTTGATTTAAGTTTATATAAAAGAGTTGATTTTCCAGAAAAGTCCAGACCCATCATTACAACCCTGGCTTGCTTTTTGTGTGTTGATTTGGAGTTTTGGGTTCCCATGTTAAAATCCTAAAACAAAAAGAATAACAAATATATTCTCAAGAGGTTTTTTAAAATGCAATATACATTCACAATGAGATCTCACCAAGACTAGAAAGTCCATCATAATTGTTATGTTCCATCAGCAGGGCCATCACCACTTTCTGTATGATTATGTGTACCGATGTTATATTTGCTATATGGTAACATAGTAAATGAAAATAGCCCAGCAACTTCCTACTTTTTAGATCTTCTCTGATCTATATATTACCGTACATAAAATAAACCAGGGGAAGGCAAACAAATCTTGACATTGAGACACTGTCACTTCTTTCAATAGGGGAAAAATAAATGTCTTTCTAAGATCAAAAAAAGACAATAACCTACCTATTCTATAGACATAATCTAAATTATCTTGCAATAACCCTCTAAATATCATCTAAAGATTTATTCAACCACTTTTTTAGGTTTACCAGGTTTTTTGTTTTATGTATTTTATGTATTATTTTTCTGCATTCTCTCTTAATTGCTTTTTGGTTTTAAGCTACAGAATTACATTTTTTACATTTCACAAAAAAGTTATGCATTTTTACATGTCATAATTCATCATAAGAAATTACAACTAATTAAAGCTGACTGCAAGTAAGCAACCTGATCTAATTCAGAGTGGTACATATATATCTATACAGTAGAATCCTGGTTATCCGGCACCTAACTGACCGGGACTCTCAAGCAACCAACACCGGCATTAATTCCCCATTTAAAAAAAACTCACGCTAAACCGGCATAACCGGCACTACCCGGCACTAATCAGCAGTTCGAGACTGAAAAAAAAAAAACCTTACTTTTTTTCTAATTGTTTTTTATGGGCCTAAATGGACCAGTTTAGGTGCTAATGCCTTTTTACGGACATTTTGAGGGTTTTTTGGGGGTTTAAGGGTCGTTTAGACCCTTTTTTCCCAGGGACTACCGATTAACTGGAAACTACACTCACCCGGCAATAGAGAGTCCCCATAGGTGCCGGATAACGGGGGTTTTACAGTATATATATGTATATATTTTAAAAAAAAATATATATAATTTTTTAAGTTTGAATGGAATGTCTGCTTGTAACTAACGGAAATAGGAGTACAATTCTAGATATATAGAATGGATTAGATAATTTACCATAACCTAAAATATATCCCCTCTTCCTGAAATAGTTCATATTCAGTTGCATAACAGGTTAACTATGATGTTTCATACCCATGCCATGCCTTTGTATACAGAAGAGGAGGTTAGCTATTTACCTAATCAGATAAGAAATCAGCCAACATTAATAGCCTTTCATTTTTTTTCTTGAAAAAAAAAACTACATATATAGGCATTTTTAACATTTTAATATGCATCTACCATGGAATTAAAATTCTGAGTAATAGAAGTAAATTATGTTTCTGTAGATGTAGCTATACTAACCATTTAGAATGCAATTCTTCATTAGACAGAAGTGAAATAAAGCTATGGTGGTATATAAGTAAAGATTTCTTGTGAAGCTTACATTTAATGAGTGCCAGTACATTGGTGTTAATTCTAGTACACCGGAACAGATGCCAGAACACTGATGTGAATGCCAATAAAGTACTGTGCCAAACATAAGCCAAACCATACAGATTGGAGGAATAACAGACAAAATGATGCTTCTTAAATTGTACTGTGCAATACTACATGAAGAAGTAAAATTATATTATTTTCAGCAGCCTTTAAATATCTTTGGAATGTGTCATTAAGCAGCTTCTCATATCACAAACTTCAAAAATTCAAAATCACCATTTAAAAAAGAATATATAGGGCAATTTTATAAATGAAGGATAGTATAATGTCTTAATAATTCAACTTAAAGTGACACAACAAAGTTCCTAGCCATCACACAACTGAAAACTACACACATAAATACAACTGTTAGTTATTAAAACTTTTGAGTGGGAGTGTTAGATAACTGAGCTTGAAAGTTGGGTATTTTAAGCATATTGTCTCTTTATCAAGTACCCATTTGGTGTAAATATGTGTTCTGTCAAAGACTTACAATAAACAATGAAGTGTCTTGATGTCTATTACCATTTATTTGGATACGCTCTTCTCCTTTATTAAGCCGTACTATCAGTGTTAATTAATGGCACTTGATAAGGACATTTTGAGAAAGAACATTCCTATAATTCAGTCGTTAGCATTCGGGGCTTTCACCACTACGACCTGGGTTTGATTCCAGTCAAGGAACCAAGAGGCGACAAAACCCTGAAGCCATGCAGGGCTGGGCCTGGTCAGTATTGGATGGGAGAACACCTTGGAATACCAGGAGCTGGATGCTGTGGCCTACTGGAGAAGGAGCTGGCAACCCACTCCAGTATCTCTCAAGACTGGGACACTTGCTATGACATTTTAATAACTGAACAATTGGTTTAAGTTAAGCAGCACAAATTAGTTCATATAAGGAGATATACACAAATTAATCTTGTAACTGGCATAATGGCTAGTAAACATTCTACGTACCTTTATCAATGGAAGTCTACAATCCTGTACTTTTCCAGTTGAGTGATTGTGTGCTTCCTCTGCGTCTCATTCTGGCTATGTGTAACTACAAAGCAGAAGTTGCTGTACAATAAAGCAGAATGGGCCAGCTGCGGAAGTGCGGTGCCTCCCTTATCCAATCAATTGGTCTCCCACGGTTTGCATTTGCATAATGTGTCATTGCAATAGATCTTAGAGACTCATGTGTCAGACTTCTCATAACAGGTTTTTCAAATGAAAGAACAATGTCATGGAAAGTTAAACACCATCCAGGCTTTAGGTGTTTTGTTTGTGGGCTAATGTAACTAAGCAGCTGTGATTAAGATATTTATTATTTTTGACCAAAGAGGCAAATTCTTTGTATAGTTAGTAAACTAGCTTAATTTATAATATATACACTGTACAATTGTCTAATAATTTTGGAATAATTATGGAATTTTATAAAACACATTTTTTTATAACTTAGCCTATAATTAATACAATCATCTTTAAACAGGAGACCCCCAAACATACCATTTTTGGAGGAAGAAATAGCTAGTATGATTAAGTTACTTCCCAAAGGGAAATCACCAGGTCTAGATAGATCTATAAAATAAATCTTCTACTAATGCGAGAGTATTACATTTATAAGATTTGATAAATAATTATTCGGTAGTAAATGTACCTGTGTCAAGGCCTGTTTTGGAGATCGACTTTATTGTGCCTTGGAAAAAAGATAACTAAGGGAAATGTCAATATTTCAGATAGACATTTTGAACATGGAGAAATCTAGTCCAAACTTTATATATTTAATGAGGGAATAAGAGAGTAAAAATATTATTCTTATCTATTAGTGTTTACCGGTTCATGCCCCTCTTCTCTTTTTCATGCCTTTTAGTCTATTTGTACTTATATTCTTACTTATACTTGTAAATCTTATGATTCCCTCTCCACTCCTTCCCACCTGTGGAACTATATCAAATGGATAAGTTGTATGTAATTTCTCCTTTTATTGTTTAGGATAAAATAAGATTTGATTGCATTGTTATCGATGAAATAAGGGTATTTTTACCCAGACTGAATATTGTACTGCTAAAACAGTGGTCCTCAAATTTTTATGAATTTGCAATATTTGTAATAATGTATTAAGGTTGAATAAAATCTTAAAAAAACAGTGGACCCTCTATTCATCATGAAAACAAATTTATTTGTGTTTACACTAGCTTTGATTAGTTAATCAGAATCTTGGAAATTACATTTGAAACTATGTTGGCTGAAAAATACCAGTCTCTCATTGGACCCAACCCCAACTCTGATTGGCTATTAACAGTGTAAACAATTAGAGTGAACCAATTAAAAATGGGGACCAGAGGGGTTAGGTAGTAGAAATAAGCATGTAAGTAGGGTTGCCCAATTGTACCCACCAAGCTAATATTCCGTATTATAATCTAGTTAAATAGAGTTTTAGTTTTGAACATCCCATATCCCATAACTCCAGGCTGGAGTTAGTAAGGGAGTTTTATATTTTGCATACTTATTTTATGCTCATCCTCATGTCAAGAGGTTTATTAATGCCAAAGGGCCCCCCCAACCCACCCATATTACCTATATTAATATATCAAAATATATTTTTTTTTCTTCTGTAATGGGTACTTATTAAAATAAAATCCAAGTGACTTTCTTCTTTGTTAACAAGTGAAACCTTCAAATTCCAAATTGTCTACAAAGCAGCAGCAAAAGCATTAAATTGTGCGTCAGAGAAGCTCCACCTACAACGACAACTGGATATGTTACAGAAACAGCACAAGAGTGTAATATAGTCTGGTGATAGTAATTTTGAGGATGCCAGCATAATCCACATAGAGGATTTATATGCAGAATGTATGCACTTAGGAACATAGTTTTTCATGATGGTTACTATATGACATTATACAGCCTTATTAGTATCTAATTTGTTAATCAGGCACTTACTGCTTACTTTGGCATCCCATGATTGCATTCATCATTTTCTGTAGGTAGGCTTAAGTGAAATATAGTGGTTAAAGTTCTGCAAGAAATGTTACTCATAGCGTGACTAAAAATGACATAGCATTAGAATTCTTTATGGAATGTTTACAAGGGACATAAGAGTGAAAAACAAAGAACCATTGTAATATGGGAAAATGTCACTATTCTGAAATATGTAACAGACTAACAACAAAAGCAACAAAGCGTATTATTAGGGAAAACCTAAGAACTGTTCATGTAGAAGGAATGACATCATGTATCTTATCAGTTCTGATTGCTGGTCTGGTTCCTAGGGGAATGTACTGCAGGACAATACATGATAAATCAGATCCAGTTAAATTTAAACTAATCAAACATGATTAATGTATGAATCTTGAAACCAATTAGTGTAAATAATTCTGAGGAAGGTCCACTAATAGTGTGATGTAAGTAACAATGTCGTAAGGTTAACTATAGGACCCATTTTAAGATGTGATGGAAACTCTCATGATGCCTGTGAGTCTGTCCAGCAATAAGTTATGCCAGTAAGGCATGTGCTGGGGTGGTACCAACTCTTAGCCAGACCCTAAGAGGTTGCTGAAAGATTTGGGTGACCAGAGTGCTTTATTCATTGTCATGACTAGGTAGTAGATTTGCAGGTTTAAATGAATTTATTTTCTGGTACAGTTTGTTAGTAGTTTTTGATTTATCTGCAAGTAGCTCCTAGCGCTCAGAGAGGTTTAACACATATTAAGGATGATGTGAATGCAATGAAGACCTCAAGATACCAGTTGGACCTGGAATTTTGTTACATAGTTGAATAGAATTAACGGTAGGCTGAGATATTGTATGGGGAGTTGAAAGACTTGTTGTCACTTGAGCTGCCTGATAGTATAGTGTTAAGGTAGAAAAGAACAACATTCCTGTCTTTATAGAGGGTCTGTTACATTGCTATATTCATTTATGGGTTTTTGATCTTTTAAAAACCTTTTGCACTGATGGAGATGGGAAGGGAGAGAAGACATTGCAATAGGTTCAGTGTCCAAAGTGAAAGGCCTGTAAGGTTGAACATAGATAGGATCAATGCACCCTATCCACATAAATTGACAAGAGCATTAGGTTTATGAATCTTATAGTTACATCTAACTAAAACACAACTGATCAGGATGACTACATTTTGTAAGAATAGTGTTTTGTCTTTTGACTACTTACTTTGGGATCATTTTCTGAGATAAGTATAAGTATGTGTCTGTAATTCTAAAAAAGCCTGTCTATGAATCACCCTAAGTCATGGACATCCAATTTTTTCTTTTGCTGAGAGCTAATTTTGATTGAAATCCTTGTCTGTTGATTATCATAGGGCTTCGTTTTACAGCGATTTATATTTTTTTGTTGTTGTTATTTTTATTGTTCAGTTGTGTCCGACTCTCCGTGACCTCATGGATCATAACACACCAGGTACATCTTTATGTCCATGGTCATGCTGATTCGCTTGGTTTCATGGCAGAGATACTGGAGTGGGTTGCCAGTGCCTTCTCCAGTGGGACACAGCATACAGCTCCTGGTATTCCTAGGTGGTCTCCCATCCAAGTACTGACCAAACCCAACCCTGCATGGCTTCAGGGTGGTGTGACCTCTTTGATCCCAGATTGGAATCAAACCCAGGTTGTAGCAGTGAAAGCACATAATCCTAACCACTGGACCACCAGGGAACCTTACTCATCATTTAATAAATATGCTATGATAATTATTTCCATATACGATTTGGAAAAGTTGTCATTTCTTGGAACCAATCCACAAAAGTACAACCTATGCTATATGTCAAAATGTTTCCTGTGGTTTATTTCAATGTAATTCTTTGTAATTGGAACTATAACTGTGTAATTGCATACATGTGCAAGTCCTTTTGGTTGCTGCTCCTAGCTCCTGTAATGACACTTGCTCAGTTGTTCCTGTTTCTCTATGTGTTCGGTGTCTCGTATTCAGGAAGTTTATTACACAATTATTTTCTGCCATTTCAATATCCCAAAGGGGTGTGGTTGCAAATGGTGTCATTTATCAGTCCACGTGAAACTATTAATGAGACGTTCTAAATTCTTGTAAACTTGCAATAGCAAGTTACATAGCATATAATTATATACAGGCTTATTAAATTGCGATTTGGTAAATTTAATAGGGCTCTATTTAAGCACATAGCATATTTTTTTTACAGACGTTTTTAGTTAGTGAACTTCTATCCAAAAGCAAGGTCTTCACTAACTAAAAACTTCTGTAAATAAAATATGCTATGTGCTTAAATAGAGCTCTGTTAAATTTGCAGAATCGCAATTTTTTTTTTTTTTATAAACTGGCAATTTGCACTCCTGGAGATGAACAGCAATAAAAGGCCACACCGAATTATGTCATTTTTTTATGGCTCTCAATCTGTCTATCTCAACTGCCTATAATTTCCTGAGTACAATATACATAACAGGGTAAATGTATGTACAAATTATTAACTAATTGAGCTATGGATAAACTAATTTTCTGTGGTTTTCTAAGACAAATTTTTGCATCACCATTGAGCAAGATTTACAACCAGTAACACACTACACTTGAGTTAGATTGATGGGAAAGGGACAGGAACGAGGGAAAGCAGAGGTAGAAAATATAGGATGTCCATTGGACAGGGGTCCATGTAGGTTTGCAGCAAAATGATCGATATCTGCAAAAAGGTTAGTGGCTAGCAGCAGACAAGACTATCCACAAGAAAGGAAATTGAGGGTACATAGTAGACATACAAATGGAAATCTGTGCCTGGCATCACATAAGGGTAAACAGTAGAAAGAGAGTATGTCAGGACTGCAGTAAACAGTAAAGATGAAATGGTAGACAATAATAACACTTATGCTTGCTTTGCAAGGCTTGGAAAGCTTAATGCAATTTTTTAGCCAATATGTTCCCACCATGATTGATGCAGCCTGTAAAAAATGTTGAGTGCTCTCACTTCGGTTGCCCTAGCAGATCGCACCCTGTGTTAGTAATGTGGTGCACCACTAGGATGGATGGTCAGGGAGAGCAGAAGTGACACAACTGCAAGAGCTTAAAGTGGGTAGGTGGACGGATCCTTAAAATGGGTAAGAGGACGGACCTGTAAAGTAAAAGAGGGGCAAAGAGGGACGAGAAATACGGTAAGGGTGATAAAAAGAATTGGGAACAGAGAAATACTTTTTTGATGTATGTGTGGCTTTCATGCCACCTTTGACCATGGCATCGTAGGTCTTTTATTGAATCGAACCTAGCATTCCACCAGTATAGAATTCAAGCTATTGGGTCTTTTTCAGGAACCCCCCCAATACAATATAGAAATGGTGACTGACTATAGGCATACATATATTTTTCTCCCATAGCATTCCATTTTTAATAATAAATAGTGTAAATGTTATTTATATTTATCAACATCTCTAACAATTAGAAAGAAAATACTATGTACTAAAAATACATTTCTTCACTTTGCTTCCAAAGCCTTTTTAATTCTCCATGTTCTCCTGTTTAAAAACCCTTAGAAAAAAATAGTTGATGTTCCAAGCAAGCTGGCATAGCAAGTGTGACGATCCAGTGATAGGGGTTATTACTGCCCAGGGCCACCTGCTATAGACTACAGGTTAACTATCCACAAGTACCGTTTGGGTTATTGGAAATCTCAGCACCAGCACCCTGATATCTGGCTTCTGTATCAGTCAGAGTCTCTCCATCAGGAATCAGTGCTTACAGGAGTCACAGTAACCTTTCTGTGGTAGTGACCATGACAGGTTACTGGCAGGGTGGAGATAGGTTCAGAATCGCACCCGCCAGGAGCAAATAAGAGATACACAATTTCTATGTCTCCAGAAGTGAACTGATTTATTTTGAGAAGTCACGCAATATTTATAGCAGTTAGATACAGAGGGGTAACAAAAGGGAGGAGGTGGCAGACAATTACAGGAGATGACCCCACGTGGGGTCTAGCAGTACCATTATAGCTGGCACCTGAGAACAATAAGGCTATGTTCTAATACACATCATGCTGTCTCTGTATCTGAGTGGTCTAGACCTTAGATAGAGTACATGGCAGATGGGATTAACTTAATTTGCTAACAATGGGCCAGAGCAGATTACAATACAATGGAGTGGTTTACGTGCATAATCCAGTGGCTGGAGCCACGCTGTCTGTCCTTTAATGGGCTGAGATCCAGGAGCAGGAAAAAGGGTCAGTGACAGCAAGTTTTCAGTACAATTACAACAGTGAACTAATACCAGTAAATTCACACCTCATCTTTCACCCAAAAATGTTCTCATAAACAATATGACATCTTACATATTTGTTTACAAAGTAAAGTAGCTTGGGATCTCTATTATTCAGCTTTTGCATCATTTGTTCATATTGTTTCTGTTTTTACTATTTACTATTTTATATATTTTTAGTTACATATGTACATAGTAATTAAAGCTGAAAAAAGATTTAAGTCCATCAAGTTCAACCTTTTTAGATCTCCTTTGATCTGTAATATGCGGATTAGTTTTTAATTGATCCAGAGAAAGGCAAACAGAAAAAAAACCATTGAAACATTGCCAATTGTCTCAAAAGGGGGGATAAATCCTTCCTGACCCATATACTGAAACGTTACCTCAAATGTATATACTTTTCCAAGTTTTACCAGAATTTAGCCAGTGATACAAAAATAACAAATAAAAGCTTATCAAAGAAAATAATAGGCCTAGCTTCCACTAAAGCACTAGCTTGCCTAGTACATAGTTTCCTCACTCACCGGCTCTCATCCAGCTAAACCTGGATGGGCAAAGCAAACAGTCCAATAGTTTGTTAAAAATCACTGGCCTGTAATTTCTTCAGATTTCCAGGTATCCGCTATGCTCCAAATGGTAATAAGCTGCAGGCTGCTGTCTCACTGTGTGTCTTTCTTCAGATCAGACAAAGTGCAAACACAAATTGCAATTGAATGAGGCCCTCAGTATATAATCAGGACCTCCCATACTCCAGGTCTTATATCAGGGCTTGTCGGGTGCAGCTAATTAATTGAGTAAGAAAGTTACCCACGTCAGTCTTACTGGGGGAAAAAGCTTTGCAGAGTGTCTCACATAAACCCCTTGGAAAATTTGGTCACTATAAATATATTATCAAAAATGGCAGTTGACAAAACATATAGAAAAAAACACTGCAGAACTATATGTAGTTATTGGAAGTGGACATCAGAAAGAAAGGCTATGTTTCAGATCAGTACTCTTTGTCAAAATTAAATTTCAAATTAAGTGTGAACACACATTATAGGGTTTCAACAGAGAAACACCCTCAAAAGAACCAATCACAAGTTCTCTACTGGTGATCCCTTTCACACAGGACTTTTAACCCATAGTACAACAGTGAACTAACTAATACCAGAACATTCCCACTTCATTTACTTAATGGTACAAAATACAAAGTCATAGTCTATAAAAGTTGTTTTTACAGAATCAATCTTTTACTAAACATTTTTTTTCAAAAAGATATTTCTTCAAAATACCTTTTACAATTATGACACTGTCTGAACAATTGTATGCAACAATCTTATGCAAGTCCATTCATGTCCCTTCAAGATGGTTTAAAAATATTTAGAAAAGAAAAAAGGTAATTCTAAAAATAAATTATAATTTTTATTTACATACTATCTAATTCATTAATCGCATAAATACATTTTATTTTAATTACTAATTTATTACTAATTTACTAATTTACTAATTTATAAAGCGCCAACATATTCTGTAGCGCTATACAAGGATTAAGTACAAGGCCCAAAAAAACAACAATATTAACACATGGCAAAAGAGTAGAGGGCACTGTTTTTGAGCTTAAAATCAAACATACATAGTGCTCGTTTCCAAAGCATTTTACAAGATTGAAAACTCACAAACATATAATCTAAAGGATTTGGGTGTGATACAGGAGGTTGATAGATGCAAAATGGCAGTGTGTAAAGCAAAAGGCTCAAGTAATTGCAGATGATTGTATACTTAATCTCATCACCACCTCTTCTAAGCTGAGGAACAAGCATTTCCAGTAGGTCCTGTGAGTGGCAGTTTATATCTTGACTTTACTTCTGAAGCTATGTGTTTTCTAGTGCTCAAAAGGGCCACAAGCTTTATATGTTTTTGGGATATAATTACATACACAGTGCTTTTAATCTGAAAAAAAAATACTTAAGAATTAGCAAGAAAGATGGATTAAAATATAAAACATTTTAAAAAATGACAATATCGAGCAAGAAATAACATATAGTTCAAGTGGTAAAGAGCAGTCTGCTTAAAATAAGACCGGATTGAAAATCCCTTTTTCACATATCAAGACCTAAAATACAGTTGTGCTCAAAAGTTTGCATACCCTGGTAGAAATTGTGAAATTTTGGCATTTATTTTGAAAATATGACTGATCATGCAAAAAATAAATATTTTATTGAAGGATAGTGATCAAATGAAGCCATTTATTATCACATAGTTGTTTGGTTCCTCTTTAAATCATAATAATAACATAAATCACCTAAATTGCCATGATTAAAAGTTTACATTCCCTTGAATGCTTGGCCTTGTTACAGACACACAAGGTGACACAATTAAAGGTTAATTTCACACACCTCTGGCTTTTTAAATTGCAATTAGTGTCTGTGTATAAATAGTCAATGAGTTTGTTAGCTCTCACGTGGATGCACTGAGCAGGCTAGTTACTGAGCCATGGGGAACAGAAAAGAACTGTCAAAAGATCTGAGTAACAAGGTAATGGAGCTTCATAAAAAATGGAAAAGGATATAAGTATTGACAATGCCAGTCAGTACTGTTCAACCACTTATTAAGAAGTGGAAAATTCAGGGATCTCTTGATACCAAGCCAAGGTTAGGTAGACCAAGAACGATTTCAGCCACAACTGCCAGAAGAATTGTTTGGAATACAAAGAAAAACCCACAGATAACCTCAGAAGAGATACAGGCTGCTCTGGAAAAAGACGGAGTGGTTGTTTCAAGGAGCACAATATGACAATACTTGAACAAAAATGACTTGCATGGTCGAGTTGCCAGAAAGAAGCCTTTACTGCATTGATGCAACAAAAAAGCCTGGTTACAATAAGCCCGACAACACCTTTACATGCCTCACAGCTTCTGGCACACTGTAATTTGGAGAGATGAGACCAAAATAGGGCTTTATGGTCACAACCATAAGTGCTATATTTGGAGAGGGGTCAACAAGGTCTATAGTGAAAAGAATACCATACCCACTGTGAAGCATGGTGGTGGCTTACTGATGTTTTGGGGGGTGGTGATCTCTAAAGGCACAGGGAATCTTGGGAAAATTGAAGGCAAGATGACTGTAGTATGTTATCAGAAAATACTGGCAGACAATTTGAATTGTTCTGCACAAAGGCTGCGCATGGGGCGCTCTTGGACTTTCCAGCATGACAATGACCCTAAGCACAAGACCAAGTTGACCCTCCAGTGGTTACAGCAGAACAATGTGAAGGTTGTGGAGTGGCCATCATCGAGCCACTCTGGGGAGATCTCAAACGTGTGGTTCATGCAAGACGACCAAAGACTTTGCATCACCTGGAGGCATTTTGCTAAGACGAATGGGCAGCTATACCACCTGCAAGAATTAGGGGCCTCATAGACAACTATTATAAAAGACTTCACTCTCTCATTGATGTTAAAGGGAGGAAATACACAGTATTAAGAACTAAGGGTATGCAAACTTTTGAACAGGGTCATTTAATTTTTTTCTTTGTTGCCATGTTTTGCTTTATGATTGTGCCATTGTTATAAACTACAGTTGACTATAAATCCCATAAGAAATAAAAGAAATGTGTTTTGCCTGCTCACTCAAATGGTACATATATTACCAATCGCCAAGGGTATGCAAACATTTTAGTACAACTATAGATCACAAGCTTTTTTTACCACACCGGAAAACTAAATGATATAACCCAGACTGTAAATTAATCTGCCATACTCCAAAGCTAAAATAAACTGCACGTTCAAGGCAAAATAAAACCAGATTTCAAGCAGCTCTTCCATCAGACTGCAAAAATGAAACATAGAATAACAAAAAAAAAGAATTTCATGCTGAAAGGATATTAATGCACTGCTGCAATAATATTGTCTCAAGACTATATGTGACTTTCTCTTTGTTTCTGGATACTCTACTCAAGTGTTTCTGAATAAACAAGGAACTAACAAACAAGGCCTTCACCTACTTAAAATTATGGATAAGCACAACCAGAGACAAAACCATAAGGCAGAAGATATTTCCCTCTGATCAGACAGTGCCTACCACATTAATGGGGAAGAGCAGAGGGGGCGAATACCAGTAGCACCAGATCCAATGCATTGGTTGGGCCAAGGTTGAGAGGCTGTCCTCTTGCAGATGTTCCAGAAAGGGGAAAGTAAATTCTGCTGCTGTAATGAACAATTCAGCAAAGGAACCTGGAACATTATAACTCTGAACCAAGGCAAAATGTATGTGGCCAAACATGACATGAGAATATTAAACATTGATATTTTCAGGACCCAGGGGTGAGGGGACCACATAAAACCCAAACCCTCCTGCTTTAGCATACAGGAACAACCCCTGGATAGCGAGGATTTGGATATCTCAGAGCCCAGCCTGCTTATTTGGCATAGGAACACCAGTCAACAGGAAGATTTTGTTAGTGACTGTATGTGGGGAATAAAAGATAGGGAAGGTCCAGTAGAACAACAGGCTTGGGAGGTGGGAGTGATGATGGCATTTTCAACAGTGAGAGAAGTGTGAGGAATTGAAGCTGTAGTAGAGAGTGGTAGGATTAGGAGTTCGGTCTTGGACATGTTGAGTTTGAGGTGATGGGCGGACATCCACAAGGATATACTTGATTTTCAGTTGGAAATGTGTTAGAAATAGGAGAGTAAATCTGGTTCTTAGAGGTAGATTTGAGTGTCTTCTGCACATAGATGATACTGAAATCCAAAAGATTTTGTTAGGGTAGCAAGTGAGGATGTATAAATGGACAAGAGGAGGGGGCCTAGGACTGAACCTTGAGGTACGCCAACAGACAGAGGTTTAGGAGAAGAAGAGGTGCCAGAGGAGGAGATGCTAAATGTTTGATTTTGTAGGTCTGATGTAGACCACGAGAGAGGAGTGTCTCTGATGCCAAGGGAGCAGAGGATTTGGAATAGTAGAGGGTGGTCAACTGTGTCAAAGGCAGCAGACAGATTAAGAAGAAGTAGAATGAAAAAGTGACCCTTTGACTGAGAGGTGAGCAAGCCATAAGGGATTTTTTGTGTGAGCTGTTTTAGTGGAGTGTTGGGGACAGAAGCCAATTGAAAGGTGTCGGGAAGGGAAATTGGAGGAAATAAATTGTCTAAGGCGATTGTAGATTACCTCTCAAGCAGGTTGGAAGCTAGGCAAAGTAGAGAGATAGGCTGGTAGTTAGTAGCAGAGTCATATGAAAGTTTCTTAAGAATGGGTGTAATTATGAGCTGAATCCAGACATCTTGGAGAGTGAAGTGAACTGTGCCCTAGGAGGTCTTGCTGATAACAAGGCTGCGGAAGAGGATGGATTCCCAGCTGTATTGTTCAACAAGATGATGCTGTGAAAGTGTTGCTTGCATTATGCCAACAAATTTGGAAAACACAACAGTAGCAAGCCGACTGGAAAAGTTCAGTCTTCATCAAAATGCCAAAAAAAGCAATGCCAAAGAGTTTTCCAATTATCAAATAATTGCACTAATTTCACGTGCCAGCAAGGTGATGCTTAAGATCCTACAAGTTCGGACCAGGAATTACCAGATGTGCAGAGGGTTCCGCAGAGGAAGAGGCACAAAAGATCAAATTGCTAATGTCCGCTGGATATTGGAATAACAAAGAGGATTTCAGGAAAAAAAAAACATTTACCTCTGCTTTATAGTCTGTTCTAAAGTCTTTGACTGTGTGGATCACAATACAATGCAGGATGTTCTTAAAGGGATGGACGTTCCAGACCATCTCATCTGCCTCCAGAAGAATTTTTATGTGGACCAAGAAGCCACGATCAGAAGGAGTGCAACCTGGTTGTATATTGTCACCAAATTTATTCAACTTATACACAGAATACATCATGCGTAAGCCTTGGTGAACGAAGCCAAAGCCAGAATTAATATTGTTTAGAGAAATAACAACAACATCAGATACGAGGATGATACTACTCTGATGGCTGAAAGTGAGGAGGGACTAAAGGGCATATTGCTGAGGGTGAAAGAAGAGGCTGCATAAGCTGGCCTTATTCTCAACGTTAAAAAGACAAAGATCACTTCCTGGTAAAATAGATGGGGAAGAAGTGGAGGCAGTGACAGGTTTGAATTCCTGGGTTCTAAGATCTCTACAGATGGTGCCTGCAGACATGAAATTAAAAGATGTATCATGTGGAGGAAAGCTATGGCCAGTATGGACAAGCTATTAAAAAGTAAAGATAGTACACTATGAACAAAGATTTGCATAGTTAGAATTATGGTATTCCCAGTAGTGACATGAGGATGTGAGACCTTGACCATAGATAAAACAGGAAAACAATAGAAACCGTTCACTGGAAGGTATGATCATGAGACTACAGCTCAAATACTTTGGCCATATCATGAGAAACCAACCAAGATTCCCTAGAGAATACTCTAATGCTTGTTGAAGGCAGAGGAATAGATGGATATATGAGGTCATGGGTGCAATGAGCTCAGAAGGATAGGTCCATAGAGTCACAGAGAGTTGGGCATGGCTGAAGGGGAAAACAACAACACCAAGCCTTCACAACTCTGTAGATCCTGTGTCTGTTACCCTTTTCAATTTTTTTTAAAAGAATAAAGTGAAAAGAATCTCACTGATATTTTGGTTAATTTTGAAAAACATATACATGTAATAATTCTACATGAATGCTAATAGCTTTGTTAAACGTGGACAGACCAGCATTTGGAGAAAATAACCATTTGGATTTAGGTGAGAGAACAGAGGTTCCATGATCTCTTCAAACTAGTGAGGAACAATTGCATGTATTATTAAAACACGATTATTCGTAAATTCTACTATGTCATATGGTCAAAAGTAGCCAAAATTTATGTTATTGTTCCAGTCTGTACAATATTTTAGTGATTTCTAAAATATTTTATATTTTTTTTATATATTAATATAATTCTTTATAATGAATTTACACACAAAGGCTGTATTGTAATGAATACTCTTGATATCCTTTAATCTAATGGAATCTATTCTTGATATTCAATCACAATAGGTTCATATGGAATTGGAATAAAAATGGTCACTGAGGGCCTCATTCTATTACCGGCCGTAGGAGATGCGGGGCCGCAAGGACCAGCCGCAAGCTATTCGGCTATTCTATTCCCCTCAGGCTGGGGATTCCGGCAGGCTTGCGGCCGGCGCCTTGCTATCCCTTGCGGCCGCTCGCGCCGGAGGAAAGCCTTTGATCTAACACGGCCGCAAGAGTTTCGGCCGCAAGAAAAGCCTGGTTGCTATTCTATTGCTCCGGGAACCCTCTCTGCAAGGCTAAAACCGAGCCGCAGCTTACTTGCAGGAAAAAGGTCCCGCTAGCACCAATTAAGCACATTATAAAGCCAAAATAAAGCCATCCTGCACTCTGAGGAGACTATAAAGTGATTGTAGGTGTTAGCAAAAATAGCACAACATTCCCCTATACTCAAATCCGTAACAAAAATATTTTTTAATTAATGTCAAAAATCCATGTAAAAGGTCCAGAGGGCTTGGAGCACCTCAGACCCGGCCACGCTGCGGCCGGAAAATAAACAGTTAATGTAAACTCGGATTTGGGCTGATGTGCAAGCTAGAGAGTGGGTTACTATTAATCCTCATGTCCCCCAATATGATCCCTAGCATTTACAGAGCTTTACAGTGCTATCTTGAATTTATTTTTCACTTTAAAGATTTCTGAGCTTACGGCCGGTTGCAAGATATACGGCCGGCCGATAATAGAATGAGGCCCTGAGTATCCACACAAATATGAGTTGAAACGGTTGTTTAGCATGTTTGTCTGTATTTAGCTGAACCCATAACTGACATGTTTTCACTTTCTTCAGGGACTTTCTTGTAATCCTGTAACCTGTACATATTCCTAAATCCCCTTCTAAGTCAACAACTTCAAATTTTAAATAGATAATAAACATTAATAAAGCGCTGCCACTCAGTCTTCAAGGGAGCAGGAGGCGTGGAAGACAAATATGGCACCATTCAGGCACAAGTAGTGTCTACTAAAGTAAAAATGTAACAACAAATATTTCTGTCCACTGTTTATACAGCTGATAATGATGTAAATTTGTTCTAAAATTCATAATTTTTCCCCCCCAATCTAAAGTAGTCCTTTATGTTGCAGGTGCAGTGTTACAGTGATGTTTGCACATTTACATGCATATGTCTATATAAAGTGCCACTTTTAAGTACACCTGATACTTTTCTGTAAATTCATGTCAATTTATTCTGATGGCTTATTCTTATATACGTACATCTATCTCATGTCTAATTTTCTGCTATTATCCATAATTCCTAATTAGACATTGGCATTATTCAAATCTGGCAAAAACCTAGGTGCTGTTTTTTCTTTAAAAAAATATAGTGTAATAGTTAATCCATCATAGAATGTATTTGTAAAATATATAACTCACTCTATTGTACCTATTGATGTGCTCATATTATCTGCAAATTATGTTATATGGCTTGATAATGTGTCTAATAAAAACTTTTGAGACAAAAAAAAAATATATATAGTGTAAATGTAACCTAACATCCCCTTTCTTTGATAAGTGTCGGGTACAATCTCTTTTACCTCTTCATCCTTTGTGAACTTTTATTAATTTGCTTCTAGCTTAAATTACAAATGCATGTGCACTCACCCATTATTTGCATATTCAGCCCTGAAGCTTTAGAATTTAAGTAAACTTGTAAGCACTTCAAAGTCTTCGTTGACTCCCCTCCCACCTGCCTCTCTCTCTCTTGAGTCCAAGCTGCCCCTGTTTCCTGTTAATTTATAGAGACACATTAGTTAGAGTCAGTCTATATCATGTCTGTGCCATTATACACTGTTGTTGTTGTTGTTTAGTCGTGTAACCCTATTGTCACTGTCCACAGCACACCAGGCACATCTATCATTATGTGTTTGGTCGCACTTATCCATAAGGTTATCTTGGCAGACATACTGGAGTGCGTTGTCAGTTTCTTCTCTAGTGGACCACAATTTGTCTGACCTCTTTACTATGATCTGCCCATCTTGGCTGACCCTACATGGTATAGTCCAAAGCTTCATTGAAGTACACAAGCCTTTTCAATATGACAAGGTAGCGATACAGAAGGAGGCCACTATACATATTGAGCACCATTTTGGCATTCTCCTATAAAAGCTTTTTTAATCAATGTGACACAGTTGAGGTTCCAAGTGTGGTATCATTTAAAATGATATGTGTCATGAAGCACAATGTGCCAGTCAGGCCATGTGGAGAATTATTTTTGCAATGGCTTCTAGGCTAAGGCATTCAATGTACTGGTGGTACTATGTTAAGCTCTGGTTATATTCAATGTACTATAGAAGTGATTTCTGTACTGTAATACTGGGTGCATTATATTTATGTGTGACAGCTCGCTATAGTGATTATATTCATGGGAAAAATGACTGATATTTGTATATATTTTTATATGTAATTTTATGGTGATCGTACAGTGGGGGGAAAAAGTATTTGACCCCCTGCTGATTTTGAACCTTTGTCCACTGACAAAGAAATGATCAGTCTATAATTTTAATGGTAGGTGTATTTTAACAGTGAGAGACAGAATAACAAAAAAACAACAACAAACAAACAAGAAAAATGCATGTCAACAAAGTTATAAAATTGATTTGCAGGTCAATGAGGGAAATAAGTTTTTGACCCCTTCGACTTAGTACTTGGTGGCAAAACCATTGTTGGCAATCACAGAGGTCAGACGTTTCTTGTAGTTGGCCACCAGGTTTGCACACATCTCAGGAGGGATTTTGTCCCACTCCTCTTTGTAGATCCTCTCCAAGTCATTAAGGTTTTTGAGGCTGATGTTTGGCAACTCGAACCTTCAGCACCCTCCACAGATTTTCTATGGGATTAAGGTCTGGAGACTGGCCAGGCCACTCCAGGACCTTAATGTGCTTTCTCTTGAGCTACTCCTTTGTTGCCTTGGCTGTGTGTTTTGGGTCATTGTCATGCTGGAATACCCATCCACGACCCATTTTAAATGCCCTGGCTGACAGAAGGAGGTTCTCACCCAAGATATGACAGTACATGGCCCGTATATCGTCCCTTTGATGCAGTGCAGTTGTCCTGTCCCCTTTGCGGAAAAACACCCCCAAAGCATAATGTTTCCACCACCATGTTTGACGGTGGGGATGGTATTCTTGGGGTTATAGGCAGCATTCCTCCTCCTCCAAACACGGCGAGTTTAGTTGATGCCAAAGAGCTTGATTTTGGTCTTATCTGACCACAATACTTTTACCCAGTTCTCACCCAGTTCTCCTCTGAATCTTTCAGATGTTCCCTGGCAAACTTTAGATGGGCCAATACATGTGCTTTCTTGAGCAGGGGGACCTAGCGGGTGCTGCAGGATTTCAGTCCTTCACGGCGTAGTGTGTTTTCATGGTGACTATGGTCCCAGCTGCCTTGAGATCATTAACAAGAGCCTCCCTTGTAGTTCTGGGCTGATTCCTCACCGAAACTCCAAGAGGTGAGATCTTGCATGGAGCACCAGACCGAGGAAGACTGGCAGTTATTTTGTGTTTCCTCAATTTGCAAATAATCGCACCAACTGTTGTCACTTTCTAATCAAGCTCCTTGATGATGGTCTTGTAGCTCATTCCAGCCTTGTGTAGGTCTATAGTCTTGTCCCTGACATCCTTGGACAGCTCTTTGATCTTGGCCATGGTGGAGACTTTGGAATCTGATTGATTGCTTCTGTGGAAAGGTGTCTTTTATACTTTTTATACAGGTAACAAGCTGAGATTAAGAGCACTCCCATTAAGAGAGTGCTCCTAATCCCAGCTCGTTACCTGTATAAAAGACACATGGGAGCCAGAAATCTTGCTGATTGGTAGGGGATCAAATACTTATTTCCCTTACTGACCTGCAAATCAATTTATAACTATTTTGGCATGCGTTTTTTTTGTTTTTTTGTTTCTGTCGCACTGTTAAAATACACCTACCATTAAACTTATAGACTGATCATTTCTTCGTCAGTGGACAAATGCTCAAAATCAGCAGGGGGTCAAATATTTTTTTTCCTACTGTACATTGTGCAACTTGGTCTGCGGAGGGGTAATCAAAGAATTGCGTGTAAAGGCTCTGGATCTGATGCAATGCTTTAACAAACTTTTTAACAATGGACATTTTGTTAGGTAGGCCTTGTGTGAAGAGATGCAAACAACCAGTTACTAACCAGTCAGATATTATGCAACAGCTCTGAGTAATTAGGTTAACTTGACCTTCTGCTCTAGTAATCTTAATTATGTTGCCAATAATAGTGTGGAATATAGCTACTGTTTAATTACTTTGTATTAATGTGTTTAGTTACCCATTTGTTTTTGCTTTGAATATGCTGTACCCTGTTCAATTAAGATAAACTTCTGGTTAAGGCATAAGTGGTGGAACTGTGTACTTTTCCTGGAGGCTGTGAGTTCCATGCTCTGTTTGTGGCTGCTTAATTTGTTGAAAAGCTATAAAATCTCTGCTGTCTGCTCCAGCTGGGGAGGTTTAGAAAGAAACCATGAATGGACTCTGTTCCGTTACGCTATGTCAGGGGCATAGGAAGCGAAAAAAATCTGTTGGGGGGCAACTGACAAATAAATAGTATATATATATATATATATATATATATATTTATATATATATATATATATATATATATATATATATATATATATATATATATATATATATATTTATATATACACACACACATATATATATATATATATATATATATATATATATACTGTATATACTAGGAACTTGCCCGTCAAAAACGGGATTAAAATTGTAAGGCTGGCAATGCTGTTTGCCTCACAGTGTAAGACTTTTGCTCCAACTTTCCTGCTTTGCACTGATCAAATTTGGTGCTCATCTCGAGCCCCACGCCGAGCGCCTTTGGCGCTCATCGTGGGGCTCGCAATGAGTGTCTTCTGCGGTCATTGCAAGCCTCTCCCGCTCGCGGTACTCATCGTGAGCCCCGCGATGAGCGCCTTCGGCACTCATCTTGTAGCTCACAAAGGGCGCCTTTGGTGCTCATTGCGAGCCTTTCCTCCCGCCTGCTGTACGGGCTAAACCTGCAAGTCTTGTGCTTGGGAATGGCATGTGTCTCTTTCCACCATCTCCCCCTGTCCCTTCCCTGTGTGTTTGTCCTTTGTGTGTCTGCTGTATGTTTGCGTGTTACGTGCTGAAGGCCGTTTGTTTTATTTTCAAAGACCCGCATGCCTGGCGTTGTTGGTTTAAGTGTTACTGCCTTTGCCAACATTTATTTTCCAAGCCCGCATGCCTGGCTTTGCTCAGCTTTGTTTTCATGCAGTTTCAGAATTTTGTAAGTTTTTCATTCGCCATTTTTTTCCTCGCTTAGCTGATTTTGGGTTGACGAAAACCCACAAATATAAATTGTTTGTGTGACAGTGGCGCTGGCTCACCTCGCTTTTCGAGGTCGCAACTATTACAAATGTTAGGAACAGCGCAAAGATCCACAACTATATATGTGATGCATATCTCTTTCTGGATCTCTATCTTGTCATGGGGTCGGGGCTTGTGTACCTCAATGAAATTTTGAGTTGTACCATGTAGGGGCACCCAAGATGGGCAGATCAGGCAAATCCATGTCCACTGGAGAAGGAACTGGCAAACCCACTGTATCTTTGCCAAGATAACCCTATAGATAAGCGGGACCAGAGACATAGCAATAGTTGTGCCTGGCGTGCTGCAGTCCATAAGGTCACAGACAGACAGAGTTGGACATGACTGTATACATCTATATGATAACACTGAAGAAATGACACTCTGCTACAATGTAAAGTAGTAACTGTACAGCCTGTATAACAGTGTAAATTTGCTGTCCTTTCAAAATAACTCAAAACACAGCCATTAATGTCTAAACCATTGGCAACAAAAGTGAGTACAACCCTAAATGGAAATGTCCAAATTGGACCCAAAGTGTCAATATTTAATGTGGCCACCATTGTTTTCCAGCATTGCCTTAAACCTCATGGCCATGGAGTTCACCAGGGCTTCGGAGGTTGCCACTGGAGTTCTCTTCCACTCCTCCATGATGACATCACGGAGCTGGTGGATGTTAGAGACCTTGCACTCCCCCACCTCCTGTTTGAGAAGGCCCCACAGATGCTCAATAGGATTTAGGTCTGGTGACATGCTTGGCCAGTCCATGACCTTTACCTTCAGCTTCTTGAGCAAGGCAGTGGTCGTCTTGGAGGTGTGTTTGGGGTCGTTATCGTGTTGGAATACTGCCCTGCGGCCCAGCCTCCGAAGGGAGGGTATCATGCTCTGCTTCAGTATGTCACAGTACATGTTGGAATTCATGGTTCCCTCAATGAACTGTAGCTCCCCAGTGCCGGCAGCACTCATGCAGGCCCAGACCATGACACTCCCACCATCATGCTTGACTGTAGGCAAGACACACTTGTCTTTGTACTCCTCACCTGGTTGCCATCACACATGCTTGACACCATCTCAACATGTCTAAGACTGAACTACTAATCTTTCCACCCTCTACTACAGCTTCCACACCTCAAATATCTCTCACTGTTGACAACACCATCATCACCCCTACCTCCCAGGCCCGTTGTCTTGGGGTTCTACTGGATCCTGCCCTCTCTTTTATTCCTCACATCCAAGCAATAACAAAATCATGTCAGTTTCACCTAAAAAACATCTCCAAAATTCGTCATTATCTTACAGAAGACACAGCTAAAATTCTAATACACTCTCTCATCATCTCTCGACTCGACTAATGCAATTCCCTCCTTGCTGGCCTCCCCATCTCTCGTCTGTCTCCCCTCCAATCCATAATGAACGCCTCTGCTAGACTCATCTTCAATACCAAACGATCAGTGTCTGCAGCTCCTCTCTGTCAATCACTCCACTGGCTTCCCATAGCTTCCCGAATCAAATTTAAAATCATGACCCTAACATATAAAGCCCTCAACAACAGTGCACCCCCTTATATCTCTGTTCTTGTTTCAAAATACTCTCCCAACCGCCTCCTTCGTTCTGCTAACAACCTTCTTCTTTACTCCTCTCTCATCAGCTCCTCTCACTCCCATCTTCAAGACTTTTCTCGTGCTTCCCCATCTATTTGGAACTCCTTGCCCCGATCCATTAGACTATCTTCCTGCCTCAAAACCTTTAAGAAATTATTAAAAACACACCTGTTTAAAAAATCTTATCAACTTCAGCCTTAACATGTACAACTGCACAGTCCACAGCTTAATAACACTTACACCCACAATCTACAGTACAACACACAGACCCCTCCACTTTACTGAACCAATTGCTTTCAATTGCATTTGTCACCCTCTTGTATCACACATAGTGATGTCGCGAACATCCAGCAAATGTTTGCGAACGGGCGAACATCGGCGAACCCCATAGACTTCAATGGGCAGGCGAATTTCAAAACCCACAGGGACTCTTTCTGGCCCCAATAGTGATGGGAAAGTTGTTTCAAGGGGACTAACACCTGGACTGTTGTTTGCCGGAGCGGGATCCATAGCAAAACTCCCAAGGAAAATTACATTGTTGATGCAGAGTCTGGTTTTAAGCCATAAAGGGCATAAATCACCTAACATTCCAAAATTGTTTGCAATAACATGCTTTAAAACATCAGTTATGATGTTGTATCGATCAGGTAGTGTAAGGGTTACACCCGCTTTACAGTAACAGACCAATCTCCCCGTTTATTGCACCGCAAACAACTGCAAACAGTCCCATTGCACAACTACCCATTTGCACAAGGTTGGATACCAAGCTAGCCATGTCCCGTTCCTTGTCCTCACTGATGTCATTGAAGGTCTCATCCTCCACCCAGCCACCAAGGGTCCCTGAAAGGTGACAAAAAGCCCCCTGGGACGCCTGCTGTGTTTGGTCTTCCACCTCCTCAAAGCCACCTTCCTCCTCTGACTCCTCTTCTTCAGACTCCCAGATTCTGGGGGCTTCCACTGCACAGCATGGAAGATTATACACAGGTCAGAGTCTGGGGGCTTCCACTGCACAGCATGGAAGATTATACACAGGTCAGAGTCTGGGGGCTTCCACTGCACAGCATGGAAGATTATACACAGGTCAGAGTCTGGGGGCTTCCACTGCCCAGCATGGAAGATTATACACAGGTCAGAGTCTGGGGGCTTCCACTGCACAGCATGGAAGATTATACGCGTTGCCTCTTTCTGCATTATTATAAGGTGTGTACTGTTAAGTAGAGATGTCGCGAATAGTTCGCCGGCGTATTGTTCCCGGCGAACATAGCATGTTCGCGTTCGCGGCGAACAGCGAACATATGCGAGATTCGACTAGCCCCAATACTTTATCATTGAGCAAACTTTGACCCTGCATGTCACAGTCAGCAGACACATTCCAGCCAATCAGCAGCATACACTCCCTTCCACACCCTTCTACCTCATGGACAGCAGCCATTTTGGAATCAGAACTAACTTGCAGTCTTACTGAGAGGAGGTAGAGTGTAGGTGATACTGCATCAATAGGGAAAACCATAGCTAGGCAAGTTTATTCAGTGTCCAGAGCAGTGCTGAAGGACTCATCAGATCTCTGCTGTAAACACAGCACCCCAAAAAGCCCTTTTTAGGGCTATAACATCATTTTTTTTTCTTCATTTTTTTTCTGTGTAATCTAACTTCATTTGCCTGTCTCCCTGCTAGCCCCTGCTTGTAAGTGTGTGTGTCAGGCTCACAGCTTATACTGTGTGTGCACAACGCATACAATATAATATTGTTTACTAGTTGTCTACTTTTAAAAAACCCAAACTTTTATTTTCTTAAATCTAAGTGCATTTGCATAACCGTCAATCAAAGTTCATTTGCTTGACCGCTACCCATAGTGTGTGTCCTGCTTACAAGTACTGTGCCAAGTTCAACCAATCCAGTCTAGTTGGGGTACCAACAGTCCACATTTAAAAAACCCAAACTTTTATTTTCTTAAATCTAAGTGCATTTGCCTGACTGTCAATCAAAGTTCATTTGCTTGACCGCTACCCATAGTGTGTGTCCTACTTACAAGTACTGTGCCAAGTTCAACCAACCCAGTCCAGTTGGGGTACCAACAGTCCACATTTAAAAAACCCAAACTTTTATTTTCTTAAATCTAAGTGCATTTGCCTGACCGTCAATCAAAGTTAATTTGCTTGACCGCTACCCATAGTGTGTGTCCTGCTTACAAGTACTGTGCAAGAGAGCTGTTGTGTGCATGCTTGAGCTCCAAACAAAAGGCTTTTTAGGGTCTTAGTCCCTCAAATACAAGTTTTATTTTAACACCATTTGGTTAATAAGCACTTTGTGCACGGTGTTGTTCATTTTTCGGAGTTTTTGTGTTTTTTTTCTTAGTTTAATTTAAGTTTTAGTTTTCTGGGGGTCAGGCTCAACTCTCTATCCCAGGAGAGTGAGCTGTCTCCTGGATACTTTGCCACACCCCTCCCTTAGCACTACACCTTCACTCCTGGAGCTTTGTTACTTTGACTTTTTTTTCTTTTAAAAAGTTTATTAGGTTTTGTTGAAGTTTTGTTTGTTTGGTGTTGGGTTTTATGTTTTGGGGGAGAGAAGACAAGTAACATCTTTGTAGGCAGTGGGGGGGGGAAACAATTAGATTTTTTGTTGTTACGGCTTTTTTTTAACATCTGACACAGAGACACAGAGGGGTTAAAAAGCCTCTGTGTTCTCTGTGTTGTTGCAATTAGTCACCTTGCAACAGACCATTAACCCTTCCACTGCCAAGCATCACCTCTCTCTCTCCCTTAGTTTTGTCTCCCTTAGTTTTGTCTTTTTGTTTCTTTTTCCCACTTTTATATTTAAAAAAAAAGAAAACAGTAAAAAATCATAAAACAAAAAGTAAAAATAAATAAAACAAATAAACAAAAAAAAAAGGGTCTAAACATGAGGGATAAGACCACTAAGAAGCCTCAGGGGTCAAAAGGGGGAATAATGGCCCCTGAAAATCCTAGCTGCAGCACTGCACAGCATAGGCCCCAGGCAGATAAGGCAGCCCCAGCTCCTGGTGGTTCTGCCAGCAGACCTACCCCTGTGGCTAATACCTGGTCACAGGTGGTTTCTGCTGGCCCCAGTAATACCACCGCTGGGGATGAGGGGCAGATCACTAGGAAGCATGGGGTTAAATGTCAGATGTCTGGGGTCTACAGCATTTATATCTATCTGCGTGCTGCAGCTAACGTCATCAGCCCCTCTGTTATAGTAGCAGCCAGCAAAATGTACGGGAAAGAAGTTTTCTTTACCCGTACGCTGGCTGCTGCTCACATTCTTGTACAGAGAGGCATCACAGTGGGGGGATTATATGTCCCAATAGAACCCCTGGAAGGGTTGGGCACAAAAGTAACACTCTCTAATGTGCCCCCCTTCCTACCAGACTCCCTCCTGCGCCCCCACCTGCTAACCCTAGGGGAAGTAAAAACACCATTTATTAAAATTCCCCTGGGGTGCAGAGAGAGAGCACTTCGTCATGTGCTCTCTTTCAAGAGGCAGGTACAAATGTGCCTGCCTCAGGGCGCAGAAAACATAGAGGGGTCTTTTGGGGTTCCATTTGAGGGGGTGCTGTACAGGATTTTTTACAGCACTACGGAGGTGCAGTGCTATCATTGCAAAGGGTTGGGGCATACACGTAGGAATTGTCCTAATGTAAAGCATCATGCCCCAGCCCCAGCAAATGGCACCTCCGTCAGTACGGCACCCATCCCCGCTGAGCCCATAACAGCGGGGACCTCAAGGGTCATAGCCCCCCCACAGAGCTCAGGCAAGGAGGCCGTTCCTCAAGCCACCACCACGGCCTCCAAACCCCCTTCTTCCCCAAAAAAGCCATCTGTGTCTGTGGTCTCCAGCAAGACTGCAGACACGGGGAAAAAGGGGAAGAATGTCACCGGTCCTCCCAGTGTCACAGCTGAATCTCCCAAGTCCCAATCTGCCCCCACCATAATTACATCAGTTAGTGTGGGGGCACAGTGTAAGCAGAGGGATAATAAGCCCTCTGCAGGGGAGGCAGCTAGTGGCAGCTCCTCTTCCAGGAGTGACGTCCCCAGGAAGAGGAAGCATAAAACCAACAGGGAGGTTGCTGATAAGTGGGAAGTGCTCTATAGTGGAGCACCTCCCTCTAAAAGCAAGAAGAGGAACAAAACATCTCCTCCTCATCCGGTGACATTGTCTGGCCCGGTTATTAAGCTCAGCCAGCCGGTGCCAGACCACACATCTCTCTCTCCAGACCCTATAGGGGTTAATGTGGAAAAGGGTCTGGAGGAAAAGCAGGGGCAAGAGGGTCTCCCAAGTGAGGCAGGGGTAGACAAGAAAGATCAGGTTCTGCCTCTGGCCTTTGAGGGGGGTCCCAACAAAGCCCCTGCTGAATGGATAGTCAGTGTCCCTGAGGTGCTGAGCTTCAAGGGCACCAGTCAGTCTCCTCCTCCAGTGTCACTCTCTAGTGACATACCTCGGGCTTTGTTAGAGCCCCAGGCCGAGTCACTACTGGAGGGGGGGAATATAGGCATGACCCCCATTCAGGACCCCATGGATTTGTCTGTCAGGGGGGATGTGGCACAAGGGGAAGTGGAAATGGGGGAGGGTGATAAAACAGGTTTTCCTGTTAACATCATGGGAGAGCCTGTCTACCCTCCTCAGCCGTCCACTGACCCTAACATCGGTGCCATCCAAGCTGAGCAAGCAGCGGTGGAACTGGCAGAGGAGGCATATAAAGCCTCCAAGGCTTCCATTAAGGAAGCCATGCCAGCCACTGCTGTCCAGCCAGCTACCCCTGAATGCACTCCTGAAGCTACAGGGGTGCAGCAGCAATCCAAGGGTCCATTATTTACCTTGAAGGGTGCTAAAGGGACTCCTTCTGTATCATCTAAGAGGGGGTCCCTGAGAATAAAGCTGAGGAAACTGACTCCAGCCGGGGATGATGGAGTAAAAGCCCTCAGCCAAGAGGAGCCCAGGGGTGACCCACTAGAAGGAACATCAGATTCTGGGTGGGTTATCCCTGTCAAGGAAATAGATCTATTCCTTGAAAGCACCCTTCATGGACAAAAGAAAAGGAAGGTGCGGCTGGCCTTGGAGAGGTGGAAGAATATGTCGTTTATTCTCCACTCTCTCCAGCAATATCTAGTGGTCAGCACTAGGGCCAAGAATTCTGGGACTGCGGAGCATCTCCGCGTCCGGAAATTCTATAAAATGTGCGTGTCCTATCAGCAGTCTCAAGGGTCTGAGGAACGCACAATTCCTGACACGCAGTAATGGCTTTGCACAACAGCACGCTAAATACCAATGGCTGTCAAGACAGTTTCCGCAGGTTCCAGGTACTCTCCTATTTATATCAGGGAGGGTACTCTGTGAGCTTCCTGCAGGAAACTCACACCACTCTAGAGGCTGAGGCCTCGTGGCAACTGGAGTGGAGAGGCAGGGTCTTCTTCAGCCACTTCACATCGGCGTCATGTGGAGTGGTGACCCTGTTCTCAGAGTCTTTTCAGCCAGAGCTGCTGCTTGTGAAAGCTGTTATCCCAGGCCGTCTAATCCACCTCCGGGTCCGAGAGCAGGGTAGCATCATTAACCTAGTTAATATATATGCCCCTGCTGGAGGGCCCGAGAGAGTGAGGTTCCTCGCCAGACTGTCCCAGTTTTTGGAGACGGTTGACGCAGATGAGTGTTTGGCACTCGGGGGTGATTTCAACTGCACCCTCGACGCTCTGGACCGGAATAGTCCAGAGCCGTACCCGCCTTCTGCGTCAGCCCTGCGGGAGATCATCGCCCGCTTCTCCCTGGAGGACATCTGGCGAGAGCAGAACCCGGGGGCATCAGACGGTTTCACCTACGTCAGGAGAGAGCCGGTCTGGTGTCCCACTCCCGGATCGACAGACTATATATATCTAGTCACTATATGTCACGAGTCGGTTCTTGTGCCATTAGGCTGGCTCCGTTCACAGACCACAACTGTGTGTCTGTGACGGTGGCGCTAACGCCAACAGCGCCACGAGCCGCCTATTGGCACTTCAACAATGCTTTGTTGAAGGACCAGGGGCTCGTGACATTGATCCGGGAGTTTTGGACGGACTGGAGGGGTTGCAAGGGGGACTTTGCCACGTTAAAACTGTGGTGGGACGTGGGCAAGGTTCATTTGCGACTTCTGTGTCAGGAATATACCAAGGGTGCGAGTGGGCAGCGCGAAGCTGAGTTGGAGTCACTCCGGGGGGAGGTACTCCATCTGGAGCAGAGGCTGTTCACTTGTAGGGACCAATCCCTGCAGAGCGAGTATGTAGAGAGGAAGGGTGTCCTCTGTGACCTGGAACGACACCAGGCCAAGGGGGCATACGTGCGCAGCCGCTTAGGTTTTCTCAAAGATCTAGACCGCGGCTCGCGCCTCTTCTACTCACTGGAGAAAAAGGGGGGTAACAGTAGGCACATCACCTGTCTTCTAGATGAAGACGGTGCCCCCCTTACAGATCCGGAGAGTATCCGGGATAGAGCCCGGAACTTTTATAAAGATCTTTACTCTCCGGATCCCATTTCTCCAGACGCCTGCAGGGTGCTATGGGAGGGGCTCCCCACAGTCAGTGAGGGTGTAAGAGAGCGGCTTGATATACCACTATCTTTTCAAGAGCTCTCTGAAGCCCTCCGTGCCATGTCCTGTGAAAAGTCTCCAGGACTGGACGGACTGACTGTAGAGTTTTTCCAATTTTTCTGGGAGACTCTGGGACCTGATTTCCATCTGGTCCTTGGGGAAGCCCTGGAGACCGGGGAGATGCCCCTGTCTTGTCGCAGGGCAGTACTTGCCCTGCTGCCCAAAAAGGGGGATCTCCGGCTTATTAAGAACTGGCGACCGGTCTCTCTGCTCAGCACAGACTACAAGATTGTAGCTAAAGCCATCTCGCTTAGACTTGGGTCTGTGCTGGCAGAATTGGTTCACCCTGACCAGTCCTATGCGATCCCGGGCCGGACTATCTTTGATAGTATCTTTCTGGTCCGGGATCTATTGCATTATTCTCGCAGGACTGGTCTGTCACTCGCCTTTCTCTCTTTAGATCAAGAGAAGGCGTTTGACAGGGTGGACCATGGTTACCTCATAGCCACTCTGCAAGCGTACGGCTTTGGCCCACAGTTTGTGGGCTTTATAAGAACGCTGTACGCCTCTGCAGAGTGTTTACTTAAAATCAATTGGTCCCTAACAGCACCTTTGGTATTTGGACGAGGGGTGCGTCAAGGATGTCCCTTGTCTGGACAGTTATATGCACTGGCCATTGAGCCTTTCCTCTGCCTACTGAGGAAAAGGCTCACAGGGCTGGTGCTAAAAGATCCAGACATGCGGATTGTCCTTTCAGCTTATGCTGACGATGTGCTCCTCGTGGCCCAGGATCCAGTTGATCTTGAGCTGGCAAAACAGTGCCAGGTGGTATATTCAGCTGCCTCCTCCGCTCAGATCAACTGGTCCAAATGCACAGGCCTTTTAGAGGGTAATTTACAGGTGGACTCTTTGCCTCCCACGTTTCGTGACATCACGTGGGAGGCAGATGTCATTAAATATCTGGGGGTCTACCTGTCCGCTGCGGACGCTTCCGTCCCAGACAACTGGAGGGAGTTAGAGGGCAGTGTCCTCTCTCGTCTGGGATGATGGAGGGGTCTAGCAAAAATGCTTTCCCTTAGGGGGCGGACTCTAGTGGTGAATCAGCTGGTGGCTTCTCAGATCTGGCACCGGCTGATTTGTCTGAGTCCGACCCCCGAGTTTGTCACCAATATCCAGAGGAATTTGTTAGATTTCCTCTGGATGGGAAGGCATTGGGTCTCTGCAGGGGTGGCAAGTCTGCCTTTGGTGGAGGGTGGACAGGGAGTAGTTTGTGTGTGCTCCCAGTTGTCCACCTTCCGCCTTCAGTACCTGCAGAGATACCTATATGCAGATCCCTCTCCGCAGTGGTGCGCACTGGCATCCAGCTTTTATCGCCAGTTGCGCAACCTGGGGTATGACCGGCAATTATTTCTGATCAGGCCCGAGGGGTTTGGGAGAGACCTCTCTGTGTTGCCGGCATACTACCAGGAAACCCTCAAGGCCTGGAGCATGGTCTCCGTGACCAGGCAGGGCGTGCCTTTGGGGGATGAAATATTCACAGAGCCCCTGCTATTTAATGCAGCAGTGGGGGCTCCAATGTTACAGTCCCCCAGTATCATCCGCCGCCTTAGTCATGCACGGATGACCCGAGTCGGGGATCTCCTGGAATACGGGCGTTCTGATTGGGTGTCACCCCAGGAGCTTGCGCTCCGTTTGGGATATGTGACGCCCAAAGTCTCAGGGCGCTTGCTCCAGGAGATTAGAGATGCCATCTCCCCCGACTCGCGCACCTTCCTTCGCGGGGCTTTGCAGGCCGGAGTGCCACATGCACCTTTCAACACCCCTTCTCCGGCTGTTTGCATTGGACACAAGCCCCGTGTTTCCCCTCAGGCTCCTCCTGTCCCCAACCTCTCGAGGTTGAGGGACATACCCTCGGCATGCTTTCGCGGCATGCCGAGGAAGAGCTTATATTCTCTCGTGCTCCATACAGTGCACTTCCTTGCCCTCGTGACCCGTCCCGATACCATCTGGAGGCGGGTCCTACCAGCTGACGAGGGCAAGAGGCCCCGGTGGAGGGAACTTTATTCTGATTTAGTTCCACGACCCACCGGGGACTTGAGTTGGAGAGTGCTCCATGGTGCACTGAGCACGGGAGAGTACTTAGCTAAATTCACGGACTCTCCCTCCACTTGTCCATTCTGTGGCAAGGGAGAGTCCGTGTATCATGTTTATTTTAGTTGCGCCAGACTGCAGCCCCTCTTGTCACTCTTGAGGGGCCTCCTCCTGCAGTTCTGGCTGCATTTCTCCCCTCACATTTTTATTTTTGGGCGCCCAGTGTCCCGGGGCAATAAGGCCAGGGACCTCCTCGTCAACCTGCTCCTGGCATTAGCCAAGTTGGCTATATATAAGTCCAGGAAGCAGTGTTTGATAGGGGGGGTTCCCTTGTCACCTGAGGCCATGTTCCGGGTGCTGGTGCGCTCCCGTATCCGGGCAGAGTACCACCTGGCTTTGTCTACTGGGGGAATGGATGAGTTTGTCTCCCAGTGGGCTGTAGATGGTGTGCTCTGCTCGGTATCCCCCCATCCGGTTTCTTTTTCTTTCAACCTCCTAATATGATTTTTATTTAGTTTACAGAACAAGTTTTCTCCTAATTTTAAAATACACTGTGCCAAGTTCAACCAATCAAGTCTAGTTGGGGTACCAACAGTCCACATTTAAAAAACCCAAACTTTTATTTTCTTAAATCTAAGTGCATTTGCATAACTGTCAATCAAAGTTCATTTGCTTGACCGCTACCCATAGTGTGTGTCCTACTTACAAGTACTGTGCCAAGTTCAACCAACCCAGTCCAGTTGGGGTACCAACAGTCCACATTTAAAAAACCCAAACTTTTATTTTCTTAAATCTAAGTGCATTTGCCTGACTGTCAATCAAAGTTCATTTGCTTGACCGCTACCCATAGTGTGTGTCCTGCTTACAAGTACTGTGCCAAGTTCAACCAATCCAGTCTAGTTGGGGTACCAACAGTACACATGTAAAAACCCAAACTTTTATTTTCTTAAATCTAAGTGCATTTGCCTGACCGTCAATCAAAGTTAATTTGCTTGACCGCTACCCATAGTGTGTGTCCTGCTTACAAGTACTGTGCAAGAGAGCTGTTGTGTGCATGCTTGAGCTCCAAACAAAAGGCTTTTTAGGGTCTTAGTCCCTCAAATACAAGTTTTATTTTAACACCTTTTTGTTAATAAGCACTTTGTGCACGGTGTTGTTCATTTTTGGGAGTTTTTGTGGTTTTTTTCTTAGTTTAATTTAAGTTTTAGTTTTCTGGGGGTCAGGCTCAACTCTCTATCCCAGGAGAGTGAGCTGTCTCCTGGATACTTTGCCACACCCCTCCCTTAGCACTACACCTTCACTCCTGGAGCTTTGTTACTTTGACTTTTTTTCTTTTAAAAAGTTTATTAGGTTTTGTTGAAGTTTTGTTTGTTTGGTGTTGGGTTTTATGTTTTGGGGGAGAGAAGACAAGTAACATCTTTGTAGGCAGTGGGGGGGAAAACAATTAGATTTTTTGTTGTTAAGGCTTTTTTTTAACATCTGACACAGAGACACAGAGGGGTTAAAAAGCCTCTGTGTTCTCTGTGTTGTTGCATTTAGTAACACCTTGCAACAGGCCATTAACCCTTCTACTGCCAAACATCATTTCTCTCTCTCCCTTAGTTTTTGTCTCCCTTAGTTTTGTCTTTTTGTTTCTTTTTCACACTTTTATATTTTTTAAAAAAAGAAAACAGTAAAAAAATCATAAAACAAAAAATAAAAATAAATAAAACAAATAAACTAAAAAAAAAAGGGTCTAAACATGAGGGATAAGACCATTAAGAAGCCTCAGGGGTCAAAAGGGGGAATAATGGCCCCTGAAAATCCTAGCTGCAGCACTGCACAGCATAGGCCCCAGGCAGATAAGGCAGCCCCAGCTCCTGGTGGTTCTGCCAGCAGACCTACCCCTGTGGCTAATACCTGGTCACAGGTGGTTTCTGCTGGCCCCAGTAATACCACCGCTGGGGCTGAGGGGCAGATCACCAGGAAGCATGGGGTTAAATGTCAGATGTCTGGGGTCTACAGCATTGATATCTATCTGCGTGCTGCAGCTAATGTCATCAGCCCCTCTGTTATAGTAGCAGCCAGCAAAATGTACGGGAAAGCAGTTTTTTTTACCCGTACTCTGGCTGCTGCACACATTCTTATACAGAGAGGCATCACAGTGGGGGGATTATATGTCCCAATAGAACCCCTGGAAGGGTTGGGCACAAAAGTAACACTCTCTAATGTGCCCCCCTTCCTACCAGACTCCCTCCTGCGCCCCCACCTGCTAACCCTAGGGGAAGTAAAAACACCATTTATTAAAATTCCCCTGGGGTGCAGAGAGAGAGCACTTCGTCATGTGCTCTCTTTCAAGAGGCAGGTACAAATGTGCCTGCCTCAGGGCGCAGAAAACATAGAGGGGTCTTTTGGGGTTCCATTTGAGGGGGTGCTGTACAGGATTTTTTACAGCACTACGGAGGTGCAGTGCTATCATTGCAAGGGGTTGGGGCATACACGTAGGAATTGCCCTAATGTAAAGCATCATGCCCCAGCCCCAGCAAATGGCACCTCCGTCAGTACGGCACCCATCCCCGCTGAGCCCATAACAGCGGGGACCTCAAGGGTCATAGCCCCCCCACAGAGCTCAGGCAAGGAGGCCGTTCCTCAAGCCACCACCACGGCCTCCAAACCCCCTTCTTCCCCAAAAAAGCCATCTGTGTCTGTGGTCTCCAGCAAGACTGCAGACACGGGGAAAAAGGGGAAGAATGTCACCGGTCCTCCCAGTGTCACAGCTGAATCTCCCAAGTCCCAATCTGCCCCCACCATAATTACATCAGTTAGTGTGGGGGCACAGTGTAAGCAGAGGGATAATAAGCCCTCTGCAGGGGAGGCAGCTAGTGGCAGCTCCTCTTCCAGGAGTGACGTCCCCAGGAAGAGGAAGCATAAAACCAACAGGGAGGTTGCTGATAAGTGGGAAGTGCTCTATAGTGGAGCACCTCCCTCTAAAAGCAAGAAGAGGAACAAAACATCTCCTCCTCATCCGGTGACATTGTCTGGCCCGGTTATTAAGCTCAGCCAGCCGGTGCCAGACCACACATCTCTCTCTCCAGACCCTATAGGGGTTAATGTGGAAAAGGGTCTGGAGGAAAAGCAGGGGCAAGAGGGTCTCCCAAGTGAGGCAGGGGTAGACAAGAAAGATCAGGTTCTGCCTCTGGCCTTTGAGGGGGGACCCAACAAAGCCCCTGCTGAATGGGTAGTCAGTGTCCCTGAGGTGCTGAGCTTCAAGGGCACCAGTCAGTCTCCTCCTCCAGTGTCACTCTCTAGTGACGTACCTCGGGCTTTGTTAGAGCCCCAGGCCGAGTCACTACTGGAGGGGGGGAATATAGGCATGACCCCCATTCAGGACCCCATGGATTTGTCTGTCAGGGGGGATGTGGCACAAGGGGAAGTGGAAATGGGGGAGGGTGATAAAACAGGTTTTCCTGTTAACATCATGGGAGAGCCTGTCTACCCTCCTCAGCCGTCCACTGACCCTAACATCGGTGCCATCCAAGCTGAGCAAGCAGCGGTGGAACTGGCAGAGGAGGCATATAAAGCCTCCAAGGCTTCCATTAAGGAAGCCATGCCAGCCACTGCTGTCCAGCCAGCTACCCCTGAATGCACTCCTGAAGCTACAGGGGTGCAGCAGCAATCCAAGGGTCCATTATTTACCTTGAAGGGTGCTAAAGGGACTCCTTCTGTATCATCTAAGAGGGGGTCCCTGAGAATAAAGCTGAGGAAACTGACTCCAGCCGGGGAGGATGGAGTAAAAGCCCTCAGCCAAGAGGAGCCCAGGGGTGACCCACTAGAAGGAACATCAGATTCTGGGTGGGTTATCCCTGTCAAGGAAATAGATCTATTCCTTGAGAGCACCCTTCATGGACAAAAGAAAAGGAAGGTGCGGCTGGCCTTGGAGAGGTGGAAGAATATGTCGTTTATTCTCCACTCTCTCCAGCAATATCTAGTGGTCAGCACTAGGGCCAAGAATTCTGGGACTGCGGAGCATCTCCGCGTCCGGAAATTCTATAAAATGTGCGTGTCCTATCAGCAGTCTCAAGGGTCTGAGGAACGCACAATTCCTGACACGCAGTAATGGCTTTGCACATCAGCACGCTAAATACCAATGGCTGTCAAGACAGTTTCCGCAGGTTCCAGGTACTCTCCTATTTATATCAGGGAGGGTACTCTGTGAGCTTCCTGCAGGAAACTCACACCACTCCAGAGGCTGAGGCCTCGTGGCAACTGGAGTGGAGAGGCAGGGTCTTCTTCAGCCACTTCACATCGGCGTCATGTGGAGTGGTGACCCTGTTCTCAGAGTCTTTTCAGCCAGAGCTGCTGCTTGTGAAAGCTGTTATCCCAGGCCGTCTAATCCACCTCCGGGTCCGAGAGCAGGGTAGCATCATTAACCTAGTTAATATATATTCCCCTGCTGGAGGGCTCGAGAGAGTGAGGTTCCTCGCCAGACTGTCCCAGTTTTTGGAGACGGTTGACGCAGATGAGTGTTTGGTACTCGGGGGTGATTTCAACTGCACCCTCGACGCTCTGGACCGGAATAGTCCAGAGCCGTACCCGCCTTCTGCGTCAGCCCTGCGGGAGATCATCGCCCGCTTCTCCCTGGAGGACATCTGGCGAGAGCAGAACCCAGGGGCATCAGACGGTTTCACCTACGTCAGGGTGAGAGCCGGTCTGGTGTCCCACTCCCGGATCGACAGACTATATATATCTAGTCACTATATGTCACGAGTCGGTTCTTGTGCCATTAGGCTGGCTCCGTTCACAGACCACAACTGTGTGTCTGTGACAGTGGCGCTAACGCCAACAGCGCCACGAGCCGCCTATTGGCACTTCAACAATGCTTTGTTGAAGGACCAGGGGCTCGTGACATTGATCCGGGAGTTTTGGACGGACTGGAGGGGTTGCAAGGGGGACTTTGCCACGTTAAAACTGTGGTGGGACGTGGGCAAGGTTCATTTGCGACTTCTGTGTCAGGAATATACCAAGGGTGCGAGTGGGCAGCGCGAAGCTGAGTTGGAGTCACTCCAGGGGGAGGTACTCCATCTGGAGCAGAGGCTGTTTACTTGTAGGGACCAATCCCTGCAGAGCGAGTATGTAGAGAGGAAGGGTGTCCTCTGTGACCTGGAACGACACCAGGCCAAGGGGGCATACGTGCGCAGCCGCTTAGGTTTTCTCAAAGATCTAGACCGCGGCTCGCGCCTCTTCTACTCACTGGAGAAAAAGGGGGGTAACAGTAGGCACATCACCTGTCTTCTAGATGAAGACGGTGCCCCCCTTACAGATCCGGAGAGTATCCGGGATAGAGCCCGGAACTTTTATAAAGATCTTTACTCTCCGGATCCCATTTCTCCAGACGCCTGCAGGGTGCTATGGGAGGGGCTCCCCACAGTCAGTGAGGGTGTAAGAGAGCGGCTTGATATACCACTATCTTTTCAAGAGCTCTCTGAAGCCCTCCGTGCCATGTCCTGTGAGAAGTCTCCAGGACTGGACGGACTGACTGTAGAGTTTTTCCAATTTTTCTGGGAGACTCTGGGACCTGATTTCCATCTGGTCCTTGGGGAAGCCCTGGAGACCGGGGAGATGCCCCTGTCTTGTCGCAGGGCAGTACTTGCCCTGCTGCCCAAAAAGGGGGATCTCCTGCTTATTAAGAACTGGCGACCGGTCTCTCTGCTCAGCACGGACTACAAGATTGTAGCTAAAGCCATCTCGCTTAGACTTGGGTCTGTGCTGGCAGAATTGGTTCACCCTGACCAGTCCTATGCGATCCCGGGCCGGACTATCTTTGATAGTATCTTTTTGGTCCGGGATCTATTGCATTATTCTCGCAGGACTGGTCTGTCACTCGCCTTTCTCTCTTTAGATCAAGAGAAGGCGTTTGACAGGGTGGACCATGGTTACCTCATAGCCACTCTGCAAGCGTACGGCTTTGGCCCACAGTTTGTGGGCTTTATAAGAACGCTGTACGCCTCTGCAGAGTGTTTACTTAAAATCAATTGGTCCCTAACAGCACCTTTGGTATTTGGACGAGGGGTGCGTCAAGGATGTCCCTTGTCTGGACAGTTATATGCACTGGCCATTGAGCCTTTCCTCTGCCTACTGAGGAAAAGGCTCACAGGGCTGGTGCTAAAAGATCCAGACATGCGGATTGTCCTTTCAGCTTATGCTGACGATGTGCTCCTCGTGGCCCAGGATCCAGTTGATCTTGAGCTGGCAAAACAGTGCCAGGAGGTATATTCAGCTGCCTCCTCCGCTCAGATCAACTGGTCCAAATGCACAGGCCTTTTAGAGGGTAATTTACAGGTGGACTCTTTGCCTCCCACGTTTCGTGACATCAAGTGGGAGGCAGATGTCATTAAATATCTGGGGGTCTACCTGTCCGCTGCGGACGCTTCCGTCCCAGACAACTGGGCACGGGAGAGTACTTAGCTAAATTCACGGACTCTCCCTCCACTTGTCCATTCTGTGGCAAGGGAGAGTCCGTGTATCATGTTTATTTTAGTTGCGCCAGACTGCAGCCCCTCTTGTCACTCTTGAGGGGCCTCCTCCTGCAGTTCTGGCTGCATTTCTCCCCTCACATTTTTATTTTTGGGCGCCCAGTGTCCCGGGGCAATAAGGCCAGGGACCTCCTCGTCAACCTGCTCCTGGCATTAGCCAAGTTGGCTATATATAAGTCCAGGAAGCAGTGTTTGATAGGGGGGGTTCCCTTGTCACCTGAGGCCATGTTCTGGGTGCTGGTGCGCTCCCGTATCCGGGCAGAGTACCACCTGGCTTTGTCTACTGGGGGAATGGATGAGTTTGTCTCCCAGTGGGCTGTAGATGGTGTGCTCTGCTCGGTATCCCCCCATCCGGTTTCTTTTTCTTTCAACCTCCTAATATGATTTTTATTTAGTTTACAGAAAATGTTTTCTCATAATTTTAAAATACACTGTGCCAAGTTCAACCAATCAAGTCTAGTTGGGGTACCAACAGTCCACATTTAAAAAACCCAAACTTTTATTTTCTTAAATCTAAGTGCATTTGCATAACTGTCAATCAAAGTTCATTTGCTCGACCGCTACCCATAGTGTGTGTCCTGCTTACAAGTACTGTGCCAAGTTCAACCAACCCAGTCTAGTTGGGGTACCAACAGTCCACATTTAAAAAACCCAAACTTTTATTTTCTTAAATCTAAGTGCATTTGCCTGACTGTCAATCAAAGTTCATTTGCTTGACCGCTACCCATAGTGTGTGTCCTGCTTACAAGTACTGTGCCAAGTTCAACCAATCCAGTCTAGTTGGGGTACCAACAGTCCACATTTAAAAACCCAAACTTTTATTTTCTTAAATCTAAGTGCATTTGCCTGACCGTCAATCAAAGTTAATTTGCTTGACCGCTACCCATAGTGTGTGTCCTGCTTACAAGTACTGTGCAAGAGAGCTGTTGTGTGCATGCTTGAGATCCAAACAAAAGACTTTTTAGGGTCTTAGTCCCTCAAATACAAGTTTTATTTTAACACCTTTCTGTTTATAAGCACTTTGTGCACGGTGTTGTTCATTTTTGGGGAGTTTTTGTGGTTTTTTTCTTAGTTTAATTTAAGTTTTAGTTTTTCTGGGAGACAGGCTCACAACAGTCCACATTTAAAAAAAAATGACAGGCAGAGGTAGGACACCTCGCAGAGGCCGTCGTGGTCGTGGTGCTGTGATTCCCTTTGGTCCTACAATAATGCCCTGTGTTCAGAGGCCAGTTACCCTGAACTTGAAAAGTTCAGAGGACGTAGTTGACTGGCTAACACAGGACACCCAATCTTCTACAGCTTCCGCTTGGAACATTGACGCACCATCCTCCTCCAGCTTAGCTTCGGGCACCTCTCAAGTTACCACTCACCCGCCTGCCGCCACCACCAACACTAGTACCACAGCCAATTCAATTGATCAGTCAGAAGAGTTATTTACACATCAGTTTGAAGAAATGAGGGATGCGCAACCATTATTGCCAGAGAATGTAGATAACAGGGATATGTCTCAGTCAGGCAGCATTACACACATGTACGTACGATGTGATGATGATGATGATGATGTACCCGCTGCTGCTTCCTTTGTTCAGTTGTCATATACAAGTGAGGCGGGTGATGATGATGACGACGATGCGTCCGTGGATGTCACGTGGGTGCCTGCTAGAAGAGAAGAAGAACAGGGGGAAAGTTCAGATGGGGAGACAGAGAGGAGGAGGAGACGAGTTGGAAGTAGAGGGAGGTCATCGCAACGAGCTAGTGGCACAGTCAGACACCATGCATCAGCACCCGGGGTCAGCCAGACAGCACGCCAATCAACGCATGCTGTTGCCACCACCTGAATGCCGTCACCGCAGAGCTCAGCAGTGTGGCATTTTTTTTGTGTGTCTGCCTCTGACAACAGCGATGCCATTTGCAACCTGTGCCAAAAGAAACTGAGTCGTGGGAAGTCCAACACCCACCTAGGTACAACTGCTTTGCGAAGGCACATGATGTCACATCACAAACGCCAATGGGATCAACACATGAGTACAAGCAGCACACAAACTCAAAGCCGCCATCCTCCTCCTGGTCCAGCATCTTCATCCACATCAACCACTGCTGTCCTCCTTGCACCCTCTCAACTCTCCACCACTCCGTCTCTCGCCTCTTGCTGTTCCTGCTCATCTCCTCACAGTCAGGTGTCTGTCAAGGGCATGTTTGAGCGTAAGAAGCCAATGCCACAAAGTCACCCCCTTGCCCGGCGTCTGACAGCTGGCTTGTCTGAACTCTTGGCCCACCAGCTTTTACCATACAAGCTGGTGGAGTCTGAGGTGTTCAAAAAGTTTTTAGCGATTGGGATACCGCAGTGGAAGGTACCCAGACGAAATTTCTTTGCCCAAAAGGCAATCCCCAACTTGTACTCAATTGTGCAAAAGGAAGTAATGGCATCTCTGGCACACAGTGTTGGGGCAAGGCTCCATCTGACCACTGATACCTGGTCTGCAAAGCATGGTCAGGGCAGGTATATCACCTACACTGCGCATTGGGCAAACCTGCTGACGCCTGCCAAGCATGGAATGCGTGGCTCTGCAGAGGAGTTGGTGACACCGCCACGACTTGCAGGCAGGCCTGCTGCCACCTCCTCTACTCCTCCTACTCCATCCTCTTCCATAACCTCCTCAGCTGAGTCCTCTTTTGCTGTTGCGTCTTGCTCCACATCCATGGCATCCCCCAGCTCCCCAGATACTATTCCACATTCCGGATACGGCAGTGTCATGCCGTCTTGGGGTTGACTTGCCTCAAAGCAGAGAGTCACACCGGGCCAGCACTCCCTTCCGCCCTGAACGCACAGGTGGATCAATGGCTGACTCCGCACCAACTAGAGATTGGCAAAGTGGTTTGTGACAACGGAAGAAATTTGTTGGCGGCATTGAATTTGGGCAAGTTGACGCATGTGCCGTGCATGGCACATGTGTGTAATCTGATCGTACAACGCTTTGTCCATAAGTATCCAGGCTTACAGGACGTCCTGAAGCAGGCCAGAAAGGTGTGTGGCCATTTCAGGCGTCCCTACACGGCCATGGCGCACTTTTCAGATATCCAGCGGCGAAACAACATGCCAGTGAGGCGCTTGATTTGTGACAGCCCCACACGTTGGAATTCAACACTCCTAATGTTCGACAGCCTGCTCAAACAAGAAAAAGCCATTAACGAGTATTTGTATGACCGGGGTGCTAGGACAGCCTCTGCGGAGCTGGGGATTTTTTTGCCACGTTACTGGACGCTCATGCGCAATGCCTGTAGGCTCATGCGTCCTTTTGAGCGACATCAGCGACATCATACCATTTGTTTTATTCCTGGAGCGTGCCCTGCGAAGAGTGCTTGATCAGGCCGTAGATGAGCGTGACGAGGAAGAGGAAGAGTTGTGGTCACCATCACCACCAGAAACAGCCTTATAAGCATCGCTTGCTGGACCTGCGGCAACGCTGGAAGAGGATTGTGAGGAAGAGGAGTCAGAGGAGGAATGTGGCTTTGAGGGGGAGGAGGAAGACCAATCACAACAGGCATCCCAGGGTGCTCGTTGTCACCTATCTGGTACCCGTGGTGTTGTACGTGGCTGGGGGGAAGAACATATCTTCAGCGAGATCACTGAGGACTAGGAACGGGACATGACTAGCTCGGCATCCAACCTTGTGCAAATGGGGTCTTTCATGCTGTCGTGCCTGTCGCAGGACCCTCGTATAAAAAGGCTGAAGGGGAACGACCTGTACTGGGTGTGCACGCTACTAGACCCCCGGTATAAGCAGAAAGTGCCTGATTTGTTACCAAATTACCGCAAGTCAGAAAGGATGCAGCAGGTCCAAAACAGATTAACAAGTATGCTTTACACAGCATATAAGGGTGATGTCACAGCACAAGGGCAATAAAACAGGGGAAGAGGTGAAAGTAATCCACTTCCCACGACCACGCCGGCAAGGACAGGACGTTTAAAAGACGGGTTGTTGATGGAGGACATGCAGACCTTTTTCAGTCCTACGCATCGCATCAGCCCTTCGGGATCCACCCTCAGAGAACGACTTGACCGACAGGTAGCAGACTACCTCGCCTTAACTGCAGATATCGACACTCTGAGGAGCGATGAACCCCTTGACTACTGGGTATGCAGGCTAGACCTGTGGCCTGAGCTATCCCAATTTGCAATTGAACTTCTGGCCTGCCCCGCTTCAAGTGTCCTGTCAGAAAGGACCTTCAGTGCAGCAGGAGGTTTTGTCACCGAGAAGAGAAGTCGCCTAGGGCAAAAAAGTCTAGATTGCCTCACCTTTATAAAGATGAATGAGGGATGGATCCCGAAGGGACTGACACTGGGCGATACATTCGACTGAAAAAGGCCTGATGAGATGAGCTGCCTTCGGCTATAAATGGTCCACACGCTGCTGTATGTTATCTGTGATGACTTGCGTGAATTATCCGCCACCAACTAGGGTTCAAGAAGAGGCAATGTTTTATGGCACTTTCTGCCTGGGGAACAAAGGTCTGCAACAATATCTAATTTTTGAATTTCAATTTTTATGCCAGAAGGCGTACGGCATGTAATGGAAAAGAAAGCATATTGAACAGTCTTGCATAACACAACAGTTGTGCAAAAATACATATTTACAATAAAGACATTTTGTTAAAATTAGGTGGCTAGGCCTTCTTTTTTTTACTTTTTTGGTTAATACATTTTCTTTTTTTTTACTGTGATTGCAATTTTTAAGAGAAACCTAAGTCATGGTAAAACAGACAATAGTAAAGTCCTATTATCTATCATCACTCCAGCAGTAGCTTATTATTTACAATATCTAACCTGCTCAATCGCCCTTGGGTTACCCTAGGGCAGGCTTCAGTAGGCGACCTCTCCTTTCCTCGGATGATTTTGCCGCCGGTTGCTTCTGAAGGGTCTCCTCCAGGGCTCCCCCACTCCGGTCCTTCCCCCCCACTCGCTTCAACCATTAACAAATGTTTTATTATATTAGGGGGGCACTAAATGGGGATGTTATCCAGGGATCCCAAATTGTCTGGAACTGGGTGATTCTATCCAAGACTACATGGTTAAATCTCTCGTTGAGCAGTAAATAGTTGATTTTTTTTATTAATTCCTGAAAGTTTTAATTTGGGGTTTTCCAACTACTAGCTATGTGTATTTTTTCTTTCAAAAAATATTTTATTAGGTCAATCTTAAACATTTTAGAAGCTTGTAAGCATGTTTCTTCCCATAGTCTTATGACTGCCGAACACTCCCACCAGACATGAATAAATGTAGCCTCATTACCACTGTTCCTAAAACATGAGCTGCTCCGTTTTGGATCCCATTTATTAGCTTAAAAGGAGTAATATATGTCCTGTGTAGGACCTTTATTGAAGTCTCAAGCAGACTATAATTTAAAGATCCCCTACTTAAGCCTTGTCAACTTTTATCCCATGTGCTATCTGCCAACTCGGTGCCCAAATCCCTCTCCCAGGCTTTGGTATAGTCTGGTTTGTTTGCCCATGAGTTTTCATTAAATAGTTCATACATGAGGCTAATAATACCAGGCTGAAAGGGTGAATCCCTACATTTTTTGAGTAGCCAGGTGTTTCTTTGGGGGGTTCCCCTACAACTTATCGTATATATAAAATGATGTATCCTGCAAAAATTATAGTGTTCAGCCAGGGGTAAATTGTATCTATCTCTCACCCACTCAAAGGTCATTATTTTGTCGTCATGCCACCATGGACCAACCCTTAGTAGGTTCTGAGACTTCCACCAACTGAGAGAGCTTTCCGGAAGATGTATCTTAAAGTGGGGATTGGGTACGATAGGGGTAAGATCTGATACCCGAGTGTCCAGTTTTTGTGTCCAGTTCATCTCCGTCCATATTTTTAATCAGTGCTTAATCAATGGGTTTTTCAAGTTTCTCAAAAAAGTATACAGGCCTGGAATCCATATTACTGTATCCCATGTATAAGGTGACATGCTTACATTTTCCATAAATACCCAGAGAGGCTGATGTGTTTTGGAGAATGCGCCAGAGGAATGAAAGCCAGCTGCGCTGCCTTGTAATACAGTTTGAGATTCGGGTCCCTACCCTCTTTTGGAAAGACTATGAGGTCGGCCTGATTCAATTAAGGGGGCATAGGTTCTCCATTTAGTATAGCGTTAAACAAAGATGTTAGGTGCGGGGGTAAGCAAGGGCTCAAATTTCTTATAGTACAGATGAGTAAAACCGTCTGGCCCTGGGGACTTGCCAAATTTAAGATCTTGGATTGTAGATTTAACTTCCTCTTGGGATATGTCTAGGTTCAAGCTGTCCAATTGAGGTACAGGTATTTTGTGGACTTCTTGCTGTAGTAGGAAAGTCTCTATGTCAGATCCGCTGCAGCGGGATTGGGATGAATATATGGTCTGATCGAAGTTTTGAAATGTTTCTTGGATAGCATTGGGGCTAAAGGAGGTTTGGCCATCAGGTAGTCTAAAGATACCGTATATTATGTCCTCTCTTGGGGGGTAAAGACACTATTAATTCCTCCAATAAAATTCTGCTTTTTTTTTTGTGGGCAAGGTCCCTGGTTAGCCCCTTGGGTTATCTGTTAAAAAGAGTGGTGCAGAGACTGTTCGGGGCTGTTAGCCTCCTTGTCCCTGTGTGGCCGTTTAGAATCCCTGCTGCTGCATGTTTCTGCTTTATTAAGGTGTAATTGTACAGCGTTTGACTCAAGTAGCTGCCTGTGCTGGGTCAGTTTGGCTTAATTGCTGGGCCCTTTTCCTGCCAAGATGGCGACCGTCAGTCCATGGGCCTCTATGTCCCCTTCACTACCTTTGTCCCCGCTTTTGTGCTTATTTGGGATGGCCCCCCTTTATATCTCCGGCCCGTGGCCTTGTAAGGGTCGCCCCCTCAATCTCTGAGTGTGGATATGCAGGGATGGGGCGTTGAATCAGGCCTACCTTCTTCTCTGCTCGCTGCAAGATCAACAATACCTAATTTTTCAGGCATGTGTACATGCCTAATTTTTCTGGCCTCTGGTGCTGCACTGTGGCTTCAACAACCAAACCCAAAAAAAGGCACATAACAGAGATTAAACTGATAGGAGTAGTACTACTTAACACACCACTCATATCTGGTGTAACAGTAGTGTACATTTAAAAAAAAAAAAATTCTACTGTAATAGATTGCATAGCAGTTAGTTGTCTGCAAGCGTGTGTCAGACCTACAGCATCTACTCTACCAACTTCTGCAAGTGCACAGTGCCACTCATATCTGTTGTCACAGTAGCTTGGACGCATAGTACCGATCTGTCAAAACCTGTAATGATGAATGAAGTCTAGAGTAGCCTGGTTCCCTTATCCTCTACAGGTTGAGACCTAATGTGTGGGTGACTCCAGACCAACACATGAGTACAAGCAGCACACAAACTCAAAGCCGCCATTCTCCTCCTGGTGCAGCATCATAAGCCACATCAACCACTGCCACCCTCCTTGCCCCCTCTCAACCATCCGCCACTCCGTCTCTCGCCTTGAGCAGTTCCTGCTCATCTGCCCATAGTCAGGTGCCTGTAAAGGACATGTTTGAGCGTAAGAAGCTAATGTCACAAAGTGCCCCAAAATTGAAGTGATACGACCAACAAAGCATCTTTTTCCATCTCTTGGTTCTAAAAATCCAGGCCTTATACACGCCCCCTGATAGGTGACGTAACAAGTATTAAACTGATAAGAGTAGTACTTACAAACACGTCACTCCTATCTGGTGGCACCTTTGACTGCACGTGCCGTGCCCCAAAATTGAAGTGATACGACCAACAAAGCATCTTTTTCCATCTCCTGGTTCTAAAAATCCAGGCCTTACACACGCCCCCTGATAGGTAACGTAACAAGTATTAAACTGATAAGAGTAGTAATTACAAACACGTCACTCCTATCTGGTGGCACCTTTGACTGCACGTGCCGTGCCCCAAAATTGAAGTGATACGACCAACAAAGCATCTTTTTCCATCTCCTGGTTCTAAAAATCCAGGCCTTATACATGCCCCCTGATAGGTGACGTAACAAGTATTAAACTGATAAGAGTAGTACTTACAAACACGCCACTCCTATCTGGTGGCACCTTTGACTGCACGTGCCGTGCCCCAAAATTGAAGTGATACGACCAACAAAGCATCTTTTTCCATCTCCTGGTTCTAAAAATCCAGGCCTTATACACGCCCCCTGATAGGTAACGTAACAAGTATTAAACTGATAAGAGTAGTACTTACAAACACGTCACTCCTATCTGGTGGCACCTTTGATTGCACCTGCCGTGGCCCAAAATTGAAGTGATACGACCAACAAAGCATCTTTTTCCATCTCCTGGTTCTAAAAATCAAGGCCTTATACACGCCCCCTGATAGGTAACGTAACAAGTATTAAACTGATAAGAGTAGTACTTACAAACACGCCACTCCTATCTGGTGGCACCTTTGATTGCACGTGCCGTGCACCAAAATTGAAGTGATACGACCAACAAAGCATCTTTTTCCATCTCCTGGTTCTAAAAATCCAGGCCTTATACACGCCCCCTGATAGGTAACGTAACAAGTATTAAACTGATAAGAGTAGTACTTACAAACACGTCACTCCTATCTGGTGGCACCTTTGATTGCACCTGCCGTGGCCCAAAATTGAAGTGATACGACCAACAAAGCATCTTTTTCCATCTCCTGGTTCTAAAAATCCAGGCCTTATACACGCCCCCTGATATGTGCTGTAACAGGTTTTAAACTGATAAGAGTAGTACTACTTAACACACCTTATAATAATGCAGAGAGAGGCAATGCAGTGAGAGGAGTCTGAAGAAGAGGAGTCAGAGGAGGAAGGTGGCTTTGAGGAGGTGGAAGACCAAACACAGCAGGCGTCCCAGGGGGCTTGTTGTCACCTTTCGGGGACCCTTGGTGGCTGGGTGGAGGAAGGGACCTTCAATGACATCAGTGAGGACAAGGAACGGGACATGGCTAGCTTGGTATCCAACCTTGTGCAAATGGGGAGTTTGCGGTTGTGCAAATGGACTGTTTGTGGTTGTTTGCGGTGCGTTAAACGGGGAGATTGGTCTGTCACTGTGAAGCGGGCCTAACCCTTACACTACCTGATCGATACAACATCATACCTGATGTTTTAAAGCACGTTATTCCAAACAATTTAGGAATGTTAGGTAATTTATGCCCGTTATGGCTTAAAACCAGACTCTGCATCAACTATGTAATTTTCCATGGGAGTTTTGCCATGGATCCCCCTCCGGCATGCCACAGTCCAGGTGTTAGTCCCGTTGAAACAACTTTCCCATCACTATTGTGGCCAGAAAGAGTCCCTGTGGGTTTTAAAATTCGCCTGCCCATTGAAGTCTATGGTGGTTCGCCGATGGTCGCCGGTTCGCGAACATTTGCGGTGGTTCGCGTTCGCGGTTCGCGAACCGAAAATTTTAGGTTCGCGACATCACTACTGTTAAGTAGTACTAGTCCTATCGGTTTAATCCCTGTTACGTCCACTATTAGGGGACGTGTATATGGCATTGATTTTTGGAACAGGGAGATGGAAAAAGTTGCTTGGTCGGTCCTCCCACTTCAAATTTGGAGCACTGCGCGTGCAATCTAAGGTGCCACCAGATATGAGTGTCACTGTGCACTGGCAAAAGTTGGCAGAGTAGGCGCTGTAGGCCTCACACACACGCCTGTAGGCAGGCAATTGCTTTTCAATCTATTACAGTCAAAAAAGTGTTGTTTTATTTCACTGAGCACAATATAAGCTGTGAGCCTGACACAGGCAGGCAACTGAAATTAGATTACAGGAAAAAAATGGTTGTTTTCAATGTATGTTACACCACCAGGTATGAGTAGTGAAAATAAGCACAATATAAGCTGTTAGGTGTTAGCCTGTCACAAACACACGCTGGCAGGCAGGCATAGATTATACAAAAAAAATTATAAAATAAAATAAATGATGTTTAAAGTTTCCTCAATGATAAAGTATAGGGGGCGAACCGAAAAGCGCATGTGTTCGCAGCGGACGCGAACATGCGAAAATCGGTGCGAATAGTTCTCCGGCGAATTGTTCGGGACATCACTAATCACACATAAACCCTTAGGTTGTAAGTTTGCGAGTTTTCAATCGTGTGTCAGTGCCTTGGAAACAAGCTCTATGTACATTTGATTTTATGCTCAAAAACAGGGCCCTCCATTCCTTACAAGGTGTTTAATTTGTTTTCTGCTATGTACTCAACCCCTGTACAGCGCTACGGAATATGTTGGCGCGATATAAATAAAGATAATAATAATAATAATAATAATAATCTGAACCCAATAAATTTATATTGGTCTCATCGGACCACAGGACATGGTTCCAGTAATCCATGTCCTTAGTCTGCTTGTCTTCAGCAAACTGTTAGCAGGCTTTCTTGTGCATCATCTTTAGAAGAGGCTTCCTTCTGGGACGACCAATTTGCAGACCAATTTGATACAGTGTGCTGCGTATGGTCTGAGCACTGACAGGCTGACCCCCCACCCCTTCAACCTCTGCAACAATGCTGGCAGCATTGATACGTCTATTTCCCATAGACAACCTCTGGATATGATGCTGAGCACATGCACTCAACTTCTTTGGTCAACCATGGCGAGGCCTGTTCTGAGTGGAACCTGTCCTGTGAAACCGCTGTATGATCCTGCCCACCATGCTGCAGCTCAGTTTCAGGGTCTTGGCAATCACCTTATAGCCTAGGACCTCTTTAAGTAGAGCAACAATTATTTATTTCAGATCCTCAGAGAGTTCTTTGTCATGAGGTGCCATGTTGAACTTCCAGAGACCAGTATGAGAGAGTGTGAGAGCGATAACAGCAAATTTAATACACCTGCTCCCCATTCACACCTGAGACCTTGTAACACTAATGAGTCACATGCCACTGGGCAGGGAAAATGGCTAAGTATCTGTCCTTCCTTTCCTGTCTGTCTCTCCCCGGCAGTTCCCCAATAGCTTCCCTCACCTTCTCTCCTTTTGTCCATATTGTATTCATACCGCGTCTCACGAGTTCTTGCGAAATTTCGTGAGCTAATCTCGCAAGATGGCGTGAGACCCGGGAATGAGAAATAAGTCAAAGGGACAGGATGTGAGGGAAAGCTGGTGGCCAAATGGATAACCGGGGGGGGGGGGGGGGTTGGTGGGTTGTCGTTTAAATGTTTTAAACTCCTAATAAACAGCTATGGATTAGTAGATATGTATTATATTGAAAAATGTAATGTACTTACATATATATATATATATGCTAGATACTGATATCTGGATGTGCACACCCATAGAAACTTTCTTAAAGTGTACCCCGCAGGGTACAATGTGTGACCTCTAAAGGAAATGATGGTTGCTGGGGTCACAGCTGAAATTGCCTATAAGGTGACAGACAGTTAGAGAAAAAAAAAACACAGACAGCAACTGCCAGATTGTGATACAAATGTTTCATTTTTTTAATTCCTCCTGATTGGCCAAAATATTTTTTCAAATTGTATACCAGTTTAGCCTGGGTTTGGATGGTGTTAACCCTAGGTTTCGAATGACAGAAATTAAAATATATTTTGCTAACTTCAAGGTAAGTGTTTAAATGCTTATTTTAATATTTCTTCATGCAAAATTTTTTTTTTATATACTACTTATTTTCCTATATCAGATTCACTCATAATCCAGCTCACTTACAAATCCCATTAATTATTTTCCTAGAAGTCTCATGTACAAAAAAAAGACCAGACATACTCAATGTGTAGGCAACTGCACAAATTACATTACATCTAATATATTCAGGGCTTATGAGTAGTGATGTCCCGAACAGTTCGCCGGATAACTATTCGCGCCGATATTCGCATGTTCGCGTCCGCTGCGAACACATGCGCTTTTCGGTTCGCCCCCTATACTTTATCATTGAGGAAACTTTGAACATCATTTATTTTATTTTATAATTTTTTTTTGTATAATCTATGCCTGCCTGCCAGCGTGTGTTTGTGACAGGCTAACACCTAACAGCTTATATGGTGCTTATTTTCACTACTCATACCTGGTGGTGTAACATACATTGAAAACAACCATTTTTTTCCTGTAATCTAATTTCAGTTGCCTGCCTGTGTCAGGCTCACAGCTTATATTGTGCTCAGTGAAATAAAACAACACTTTTTTGACTGTAATAGATTGAATAGCAATTGCCTGCCTACAGGCGTGTGTGTGAGGCCTACAGCGCCTACTCTGCCAACTTTTGCCAGTGCACAGTGACACTCATATCTGGTGTCACCTTAGATTGCACGCGCAGTGCTCCAAATTTGAAGTGGGAGGACCGACCAAGCATCTTTTTCCATCTCCCTGTTCCAAAAATCAATGCCATATACACGTCCCCTAATAGTGGACGTAACAGGGATTAAACCGATAGGAATAGTACTACTTAACAGTACACACCTTATAATAACGCAGACAGAGGCAACGCGTATAATCTTCCATGCTGTGCAGTGGAAGCCCCCAGACTCTGACCTGTGTATAATCTTCCATGCTGTGCAGTGGAAGCCCCCAGACTCTGACCTGTGTATAATCTTCCATGCTGTGCAGTGGAAGCCCCCAGACTCTGACCTGTGTATAATCTTCTATGCTGGGCAGTGGAAGCCCCCATACTCTGACCTGTGTATAATCTTTCATGCTGGGCAGTGGAAGCCCCCAGACTCTGGGAGTCTGAAGAAGAGGAGTCAGAGGAGGAAGGTGGCTTTGAGGAGGGGGAAGACCAAACACAGCAGGCGTCCCAGGGGGCTTGTTGTCACCTTTCGGGGACCCTTGGGGGCTGGGTGGAGGAAGAGACCTTCAATGACATCAGTGAGGACAAGGAACGGGACATGGCTAGCTTGGTATCCAACCTTGTGCAAATGGGGAGTTTGCGGTTGTGCAAAGGGACTGTTTGCGGTTGTTTGCGGTGCATTAAACGGGGAGATTGGTCTGTTACTGTGAAGCGGGTGTAACCCTTACACTACCTGATCGATACAACATCATACCTGATGTTTTAAAGCATGTTATTCCAAACAATTTAGGAATGTTAGGTAATTTATGCCCTTTATGGCTTAAAACCAGACTCTGCATCAACTATGTAATTTTCCTTGGGAGTTTTGCCATGGATCCCGCTCCGGCATGCCCCAGTCCAGGTGTTAGTCCCCTTGAAACAACTTTCCCATCACTATTGTGGACAGAAAGAGTCCCTGTGGGTTTTGAAATTCGCCTGCCCATTGAAGTCTATGTGGTTCGCCGATGTTCGCCTGTTCGCGAACATTTGATGGAAGTTCGCGTTTGCTGTTCGTGAACCCAAAATTTGACTACTTATGAGTAATTAATGGCAAATACCTCTCAACAAAATATTAGAATCTTTTTTTGTGAGCAGATCAATGACATCTCAAAATGGCAAATTTCATTGTTTGTTTACTGTAGGAAAACACATTTTTTATAACATACAATTTATAAAGTACTTGTTATTACTTATATTTTTAAATGATACATTATTTTGAACCTCTGCTGTGTAACTTTACCTTCCTTCCTCCTACTCTGAGCATAATCTACTCTACCTACTTCTGCACATCCTCCAATAAAATCCCTCACCCTTCCATTTCCCCTCCTTCCTCCTCATTACACTATCTTTACAGCACACACCCCATGAGTGTGCACACACTACCCCTCCCAGTAGACTCATCTTTACAACACTTTACCTGTTAGATCTTGAGCCATTTTCTCCTGTCATCATGACCAGCCTTTGACCCTAATGACAGCTGATAGATCTCTACAGTCTGCTACTAGGCCCTATTAGATACCACTTGGCACTTACAACCACCTTATAGTTAGATGCACCACATCCACAACTAACAGATATGTAAATACATTATCTGCTCTTTTCTATCATTACCAACTTATGAATGTACTACTTCTTAACCTTATAATACAGTCTGGATAATAGTGCTATATTAATATGAATAAATAAAATAAAATACATTTATGCTTCTAAATTTCTTTAGATATAAAGAGAGATATTATTATTATTATGATTATTATTATTATTACTTTATTTAGAAAGCGCAACATTTTCCATTGTGCTATTTGCAAGAAGAGAGTACAGTGGTTACAATTAGATACAATTGGTTACAGAGATACTAGTAAATATTTGATTGTCTCTTCCCCCTCTCCCTCCCCTGTGTCTCTGCCCCGCTCCCCTGTGTCTCTCCCCCGTGTCTCCCCTCTCACGTGTCTCTCCCCCCTCCCCTGTGTCTCTTTAACCCCTCCTCCCTCCCCTGTGTCTCTCCCCCATCCCGTGTTTCTCTTTCCACCATGTCTCTTTCCCCCTACACTGTGTCTCTTCCCCCCCTACACTGTGTCTCTCCCCGTGTCTCTTTCCCCCCTCTTTGCACCCCTGTGTCTTTCCTCCCTCTCCTGTATCTATCTCCCCTCCTCTGTGTCTCTCTCCCCTCCCCTTTGTATTTACCCGCTCCCCTGTGTCTCTCCTCCCTCTTCTCCCTCCCCTTTGTCTCTTGCAATTTTGTTCTATGTCTCTTCCCCCTCTCCTCCCTAGCTTATTTCTCTTTCCCCCTCTCCCTCCCCTGTGTCTTTTCCCCCTCCTTTGTCTCTTTTGGCCTCTCCCTCCCCTTTGTCTCTTTCCCCCTCTCCCTCTCCCTTGCCTCTTTCCCCTCCTCCCTCCCCTGTGTCTTGCTCCCCTCTTCCACACCTCCCCTCTATTTTTCTCCTCTCCTCCTCCCCCTCCTCCTACGCATGCAAGTTTTTTGTACTATAGTTTCGAACTGGAGCGTTGCACACTACGGAAATTATTCTATACAATAGACACTTTCTAAGATTAATAGATATATGTACAGGTGTTCCGGATGCAGTAGAATACAAACATGATAGACATATCGATAGATAGATAGATAGATAGATAGATAGATAGATAGATAGATAGATAGATAAATAGATAGATAGATAGATAGATAGATAGATAGATAGATAGATAGATAGATAGATAGATAGACATATACATAGACTATGTAGGAAGGTTATTTATATGTATTAGTTTAAAGGAGTTTATGGTGGGCTCCGCTACCACCATACATATTAGGGATTAGTGGGCACTTTACTATTTACAAGATTTACTATTATGTACTGTATGTGTAGTATGTTTGTTCTTTTTTCTTGCACATTGACTATTTATATTTGTCTGTTAGCTCAGCTAGGATATTTATCTCTTTTGTACTTGACACTATATATGTTGGTAACTATTATAGATTTAGATATACTGCTGCTGTTAGAACGTTACTGTCTTTTTAAGTGATTTTAATACTTTGAGTTTGTATTTTTAATGTTGGAATAAACGTATCTATTTTTATGTCTATTATTGAGACTTCATTACTGAATATATTACTGCTACATGCAAGAGGATATACAATAGTGGATATATAGGTGTCTTTTCTTTCTAATATATTAGATAGATAGATTTATTCCTCATTTGATTAAAAAATGAAATAATTAATATTTTAAAAATCAGCTATATAGAACAAACAATCAGTGATGATTTATTAATATACATTTCAGTATTTAAGCTCTGCAGACTCAACAATGTTTTACTTGTCAATTTGAGAAATGATCTATTAATACAAGCAGCATATTGAATTGAATCCTAGTCACGCATTACTTGTTTGTAATATTTACTGGTTTCCAGGCAGCACCTTATCACCCTTAAAATATTGAAGCCTTTTTATCAGTCCCTCCCTATTATCAGTGATATGCCACCTTTCTAATGATGAAGCAGCAAACTAAACATATTTATCTTGCAAACAAGTTACTACACTACATATGGCATTTTGTAGCAACTTCACTGATAAGCCATTTTGTATGGAATTGTTTTATTATCTACTATCTACTACACTAACATAATAGACAAATATTTATCATATTCTTTAAGCAACAAAACACATAGTGTTCTTGCAAAAGCATTCCTTAATCATTGTGGCTAGTATACTGTCCCGGATCATCAAAACTTAGCTAAGATTTTCAGACTGCCCGGTTGTATTCCCTACTTCTGTAGCAAACTATCCATTATCTTGCCCAATTCCTATGGTACTGTTATAGTACAACTGTAGTTAAATTGAATCTACATGGTGGGTTGTGCATTACCTAGGGGTACATAGGTATCCCCATGGTTATAGGTTACAATACCATGGTAGTCCAATACCATGGGAGGTATAACCATGATATGAGGTTAATGTTAGGTACCATGGGGACCATAGAGCCCCCATGGAGATATGGGTTTTTAATAACTTCTGTTTTAGATAAGGACTATGTGAGACCATTCGGGCCTCCATTGGGCAGTTAATACTCATTTAATGTGGATGGGGTACTAGGGAAGGTGGTAAAGGAGGGTTTGATGGCTACCCACCCCAAAGAAAAAGAGGCTGGGGGAATTGGCAGTCTGGGTGTTGAGGGGTCTAAGCTCATAGGGCGTTCACAATAGGTGTTCACAAAAGGAGGTAGGTAGTTTGCGTTGAATTGCTATGGAGACTACTGAGTTTTTGAATCAGAGTGTCCTATAGGTATACATACGTTTGTTTGCAAGGATGAATTAGAGCTAGAGAGCTACAAGCAAAACCTCCTGGGTAGTCAGTCAATTTTACAGTTCTTTTGTGTGAGCCATATAATAGCAAACGTGCTTGTAAAATCTCCTAAAAGCCAAGTCAGCCTAAAGTTCCTACAGGTTCCATGTAATCAAGCTCTAAATCTAGAATCTGCAATTTAGTAGAAAATTCATCGAAAGATAGGGAACAACTTCCTTGTAGGGTTCCATGCTTCAGCTGTCTTTAAGAGAAAATAAATCTTATTTGATATTGTAAAATGATAAAAGCGTAATCTAACTTGCTATATCACAGTAATGATTAATCGTTCCCATTCTTATATATAACTGTTGTGTAATCATTACCAAATACATTTCAAGTTCAAAGTCTTGAAACAGGTGGTGTCTTTCATAAGCAGTAGTTAATTATGCATGCTGTTATCTCATTCACAAAATAACAATGCAAATAACTGCAGGGGAAAGCGATAATCATAAAAATATTTGCTTCACCGGAGTTGCATAAAATAGATTTTAATCTGAACCTCATATCTTTGAGCCAAAGTATTTTATCTTATCCGGAGGATATGTATTTACTTTCAACAAGGTAAAACAGAGGTAGACAGAGGTTAACAAATATCTACTTCCCTTTTAAAATATTAGCATGTTTCTACAGATTTATACAAATATTCCATAATTTTGCTAACATTAAAGAATCCAAGTGAACTTTTTGAACAGAATCTTATCTGAGGTTGGTTAGTAGCTGGGGAGGGACAAGATCGCACATAACAGTGTCATTATTATCTATATGGTGGAGTCAGAGTAAGATCTCACAGGGAACATCTGCAAAAGGAGCTAGTGTCTAAAATACAACTTTATTCTCACAATAACTGGATTCCTGTCTGTATCAGTATCTCATTCACTCTTATGTACTTTCATACACTTTTTCATGAATAAACTCTTATTAGGGAATGCTCATTTATGCACCAGTTAAAGGTGTATCAAAATTTTCTAATTTTTACCTTTTTCTAATCTAACATGTGAAGCGTATTAAAAACACACATTACATTGATTCATACATACTGTAGATGCCCAATCCTCTAATTTATGTAAATTCCTTTGGAGGGAAAGTACATCATTATCTGATTTAATGACCTTGCACAACTGGAGACACTACTTTCCAGTCCCACCTCTAAGTCATTAATAAATATGTTAAAAAGCAGAGGACCTAATACTGAACCCTGAGGAACCCCACTTACCACATTAGTTCAATCCGAGTATGTTCCATTTACAACAACCCTTTTCTTCCTGTCTTTTAGTCAGCTCTCGATCCATGAGCAGATATTTACTGAAATTCATGTATCCATTAGTTTGCACAATAGTCCTCCATGTGGCACTCTATCAAAAGCCTTTGCAAAATCCTAAAAGACTACATCCACTGAGTTTGCTTGATCCAGGTTCCTACAAACCTCCTCATATAAACTAATTAGGTTTGTTTGACATGACCTATCCCTCATAAATCCATGTTGACTCCTACTTATAATCCTGTTCAAATAGACATATTCTTGTATATCATCCCTTATTAACCCTTCTAATAGCTTCCCCACTACAGAAGTGAGGCTCACTGGTCTATAATTCCCTGGACTTGCTCTTGCTCCCTTCTTAAATATAGGTATCACCTCTGCTTTTCTCTAGTCATCTGGTAGCGACTCAGTGTTGAGTGAATCTTGAAAATTTAGATATAATGGTTTGGCTATTACAGAACCCAGCTCCCTCACTACCCTTGGATGTATTCCATCAGGACCTGGGGCTTTATTAACATTAATTTTTCTCAACCTATTCTGGATTTCTTCCTGGGTTAACCAATTATTTGGTGAAGGTAGTGTAGCCCAATTGTGTTGCAGTGTCCCAACCATTGGTACCTCCCTTGTGTATACCAAAGAAAATAACTTATTTAGTTATTACATCTGCCTTTTCACTAATTATCGGCCTGTTTCACATTGTAATGTTCCTATAGCTTCCTTACATAATATATTAAAAAAAATATTTTAGGGTTAGTCTTACTCTCTTTTGCAAATAATTTTTCATTTTCTATTTTAGCAAGTCTATTAGCCCTTTTGCAAGCCTTGTTGATTTCCTTGTAGTCCCGTAAAGCAGTCTCTGTCCCCTCTTGTTTGTATAATATAAATGCCTGTTTTTTACTCTGTATCTTGATCTATAAATCATTGTTAAGCCACATTGCATGTGATTTACTCCTTTTGCTTTTATTCCCACATGGTATATGGTGATAAGTATATATATTTTAGAAAGGGTTTAAATATTGTCCATTTATGTTTAAGTATTTTTACCTGTCAGTTCTATGTCCCAGTCTATCAGCCTTATTAAATTGCGATTCGGTAAATTTAAAAGGGCTCTATTTAAGCACATAGTATATTTAATTTACAGAAGTTTTTAGTTAGTAAAGACCTTGCTTTTGGATAGAAGATCACTAACTAAAAACTTCTGTAAAAAAATATGCTCTGTGCTTAAATAGAGCCCTTTTAAATTTACCAAATCGCAATTTAATAAGGCTGTATACCGTATATACTCGAGTATAAGCCGACCCGAGTATAAGCCGAGGCACCTATTTTACCACAAAATACTGGGTAAAATGAGTGACTTAAGTATACGCCGAGGGTGGGAAATGTGCTGCCCCCTGTGTCCCTCTTGTGCCCTCTGTGTCCCCCTCTTGTGTCCCCCTCTCTCTCCCGTGTCTCTTCTCCCTTCCCTGTGTCTCTTCTCCCCTCTCCCTTCCCTGTGTCTCTTCCAACCTCTCCCTTCCCTGTGTCTCTTCCAACCTCTCCCTTCGCTGTGTCTCTTCCAACCTCTCCCTTCCTTGTGTCTCTTCCCCCTCCCTTATCACCCTCCTCAACCCCACTCCTACTCCTCAACCTCCCTCCTCAACCTCCCTCCTCATCCTCAACCTCCCTCCTCATCCTCAACCCCCTCCTCAACCTCCCTCCTCATCCTCAACCTCCCTCCTCAACCTCCCTCCTCATCCTCAACCCCCTCCTCATCCTCCCTCCTCAACCCCCTCCTCCACCCCCCATCCTCAACCCCCCATCCTCAACCCCCTCCTCAACCTCCCTCCTTAACCCCCCTCCTCAACCCCCCCATCCTCATCCTCCCTCCTCAACCCCCCATCCTCATCCTCCCTCCTCAACCCCCATCCTCATCCTCAACCCCAACCCCCCTCCTCAACCTCAACACCCCTCAACCTCCCTCCTCCGCCCCCCTCCTCAACCCCCCTCCTCATCCTCCCTCCTCAACCCCCCATCCTCAACCCCCCTCCTCAACCCCCCCATCCTCAACCCCCCTCCTCAACACCCCATCCTCATCCTCTCTCCTCAACCCCCCATCCTCAACCCCCCTCCTCATCCCCTCCTCCTCATCCTCAACCTCCCTCCTCAACCCCCTCCTCAACCCCCCCATCCTCAACCCCCTCCTCAACCCCCTCCTCAACAACATCCTCAACACCCTCCTCAACAACATCCTCAACCCTCTCCTCAACCCCCCTCCTCAACCCCCCTCAACCCCCCATCCTCAACCCCCTCCTCAACCCCCCCATCCTCAACCCCCATCCTCAACCTCCCTCCTCAACCTCCCTCCTCAACCTCAACCCCCCTCAACCTCCCTCCTCAGGCTCAACCCCCTCCTCAACCTCAACACCCCTCAACCCCCTTAACACCAACCCCCCTCCTCAACCCCCCTCCTCAACCTCCCTCCTCAACCTCCCTCTGCAACCCCCCATCCTCAACCCCCTCTTCAACCCCCCCATCCTCATCCTCAACCCCCCATCCTCAACCTCCCTCCTCAACCTCCCTCTGCAACCCCCCATCCTCAACCCCCTCTTCAACCCCCCCATCCTCATCCTCAACCCCCCATCCTCAACCTCCCTCCTCAACCTCAACCCACCTCAACCTCCCTCCTCAACCACGACCCCCCTCAACCCCCCTCTTCAACCTCAACCCCCTCAACCCCAACCCCTCTCCTCAACCCCCTCAACCTCCCCCCTCAACCCCCCTCAACCCCAACCCCCTCCTCAACCCAAACCCCCCTCAACCTAAATCCCCCTCAACCCCCTCCTCAAACTAAACTCTCCTAAATACCTCCTCCTCTCCCCTCACTTACCTGTTTCTGCTCCGGCCTCCGCTCCGTGACCCGGCAGGCATGTGATGTCACAACCCCCCTCCTCATCCCCTCCTCCTAATCCTCAACCTCCCTCCTCAACCCCCTCCTCAACCCCCCCATCCTCAACCCCTTCCTCAACCCCCTCCTCAACAACATCCTCAACCCCCTCCTCAACAACATCCTCAACCCCCTCCTCAACCCCCCTCCTCAACCCCCCATCCTCAACCCCCTCCTCAACCCCCCCATCCTCAACCCCCATCCTCAACCTCCCTCCTCAACCTCCCTCCTCAACCCCCCTCAACCTCCCTCCTCAGGCTCAACCCCCCTCCTCAACCTCAACACCCCTCAACCCCCTTAACCCCAACCCCCCTCCTCAACCCCCCTCCTCAACCTCCCTCCTCAACCTCCCTCTGCAACCCCCCATCCTCAACCCCCTCTTCAACCCCCCCATCCTCATCCTCAACCCCCCATCCTCAACCTCCCTCCTCAACCTCCCTCCTCAACCTCCCTCTGCAACCCCCCATCCTCAACCCCCTCTTCAACCCCCCCATCCTCATCCTCAACCCCCCATCCTCAACCTCCCTCCTCAACCTCAACCCCCCTCAACCTCCCTCCTCAACCACTACCCCCCTCAACCCACCTCTTCAACCTCAACCCCCTCAACCCCAACCCCTCTCCTCAACCCCCCTCAACCTCCCCCCTCAACCCCCCTCAACCCCAACCCCCTCCTCAACCCAAACCCCCCTCAACCTAAATCCCCCTCAACCCCCTCCTCAACCTAAACTCTCCTAAATACCTCCTCCTCTCCCCTCACTTACCTGTTTCTGCTCCGGCCTCCGCTCCGTGACCCGGCAGGCATGTGATGTCACATGCGCGCCACGTCATTAGCATATACCTGGTGCATATACCGGGTGCGCTCATGTGACGTCACATGCGCGCCGGGTCAAGAAGGAGCGGAGGCCGGAGCAGAAGCAGGTAAGGGAGAGGAGAGGGGGAGGTATTTAGGGGGGTTCGAATGAGGAGGGGGGTTTAGGTTGAGGAGGGGGGTTGAGGAGGGAGAATGAGGAGGGGGTTTATAATGAGGAGTGGGGTTGAGGATGGGGAGGGAAAGAGACACGGGGGGGTTAGAGAGACACGGGGGGTAGAGAGACACGGGGGGGTAGAGAGACACGGCAGTAGAGAGACGCGGGGGGGTAGAGAGACACAGGGGGGTTAGAGAGACATGGGGGGTAGAGAGACACGGGGGGGGGGTTCGAGAGACACAGGGGGGAGAGTGACTCAAGTATAAGCCGAGGGGACCCTTTTTAGCTTTAAAAAAAGGGCTGAAAAACTCGGCTTATACTTGAGTATATACGGTATGTTGTATTGCTGCCCTTAGACTTTTCAAATCTTCCCTTTATCTAATCTCCTGGGACCGGATGGGGCACAACTTAAAATTTATGCCAACTTAGCCCCTTCAACTCTGGTCAGGAGGAGGGCATTAAGACCGATCTTGGAGATGCTTATAACACACAACATCCAATATAGGAGGGGGTTCCCATTTCAGCTAACATTTAAATATAAAGAACAATTCCATTCAGTATTTACCCTGGAGGGTGAATTCAAATTGCTATCCAATCTACAACTGTGGAGGGGAGATCCATTCCCCTTGGCACCCATTCCAGTCAGAAAAGACAGACCAGTGATGCAATGGCAAGAAACACAAGATTCGACATTAGGGGCAAACTTGAGAATAAGTGGGGCTACTGCTACAGAACGTTCATACGATACAAATATAGATTTTCCTACATAAGAAACGTTAGCTTCTCGTTCACTTAGTGTTATTAAATTATAACAAGTAGGAAAGGAAAAACTTATGTTGACTTTGGTCTGATGGAGATTCAACGTAGGCTCAATTTATAGGAATTTGCATGTTGAATATTTCTTTAAAGGGTGTGGGGGCTGATTGTTCATCCTCATTCTAGGGTTAAGAAGGGGGTCTATTTCTCTCTTTCTCTAGGCACCATAGGTGCAAATGTCATTTTACATTTGTAAATGTTTATATGTTCATCTTATGTTGTGTTATTGTTCTAGATGTTTGGCCACTAATCACCTTGCTTTGATCCTGTCTTTTAAGGGTAGCTGTGTCCTGCTCTATGGCTGGTCTTCATCTAGATTCGGAGTCACTGGGTAGAGGTGAGATGGGTTTCATTAGAGGGGGAATGCTAACACCACACAGAGTTCCACATTGATAATTTGATTATGGGTAGTACAGAATATGTAGTATTAACTCACAATGTACATGGATTCAACATTACCTTTAAAAGGCACAAGGCTTTCCTAACTTATAGAGAATATAGGCCCTCGGTAGTGTTCCTCCAGGAGACTCACTTTCAGGCCAACCATACCCCCAGATTTGTACATAAAAGCTATTCCTCCTCTTATTCTACGTGCAATCCTCCCATAAAAAGAAGGAGCAGTGATACTGCTACATAATAACTTTCCTTTTACATTAGAAAAAAAATGGGTGGATTCTAAAAATAATCACATTATTCTAGTTGGTAGGGTACATGACATGCCAGTAACTCTTGCTACTCTTTATGCGACACCTAAGCATCATCATAATAGTCTTTTACAACTGCTTAGAGCCCTGAAAAATGTCAAGCAGGGCCAAGTTATTTTAGGAGGGGATTTTAATCTCATAATGAATAATACTCTGGATAGATCTCATGGGGAGGGGGTGGGGATAGGTTCTCTAAGAAGATGAGGAGGATCACAACACTCCTAAGGGAGATGGAAATGGTAGACATTTGAAGGGAAGCTCATCCTCTTGAACAGGAATATACTTTCTTCTCACACCCTCATATAACATATTCTAGATTAGATTACATTTTTGCACAGTCTGACCTCCTGCGACCTTACTAAGATAGAAGATTCGTAATTAACAAAGCTTAACTCCATTATTACAGTGGAAGAAATTACAAAAACCGATTCAAGGGCATAAAGTGGGTAAAGCTCCTGGGCCTGATGGTTTTTCCAATGAATACTACAAGAAATTTCAAGATTTACTTGTGACACACTTAGCTGCCCTTTTTAATTCAATAATGGGGAGTAATCTGCTACCGCCAGAGATGAACCAGTCGGAGATAGTTCTGTTCCCGATAGTTCTGTCTTAATGGGGACATTAAACTATTAGCAAAAGTTATGGCGGATAGATTTACAATCTTTCTACCCTAGCTGGCACATAAAGACCAGGGGGGTTACCCCACATAGGCAAGCTAGAGACAATTTAAGGAGGGTCATTAATATAATTCTTCAAGCAGATTCATCCAAAACACCTTTGTGTCTCTTAGCTTTGGCCGTTGAAAAGGCGTTCAACACAGTGGACTGGAACTATCTACAAGCGGTTTTGGATAAATTCGGTATTCAAGGGCAATTTGTAAATTTGAACAAAATGTATCATAAAAACCCCCAGACGCATCAAAAACTGCTGGGTACAAGTAAACCAACGATCAACATCTTTAGGGGTACCAGGCAGGGCTGCCTGTTCTCTCCTTTGCTGTTTGCCCTAGCGATGGAACCTTTAGCGCAGGCCATTCAATCGGATCCGGCAGTAAAGGGTTTACAATTTGGGCAGCATCACTATAAAATGTCCTTGTTCGCAGACATCATCTTGTCTACCCTAACGGACCCAGCCAACTCATTAAGGCCACTTATGGGCATTGTTCACAAATTTGGCCTCATTTTGGGCTTATGTATAAATGTAGATAAGACAGAGTCAATTGCTATTGCCATACCTGACCGCTTAAAGCAAACATTAAAAGAACAGTTTCGTTTTAATTCGGTTCCAGGGCATATTCAATATCTCGGCCTCAAAATTACCCCTTCTTTGAGCTCCTTATATAAAGAGAATTACCATCCCGATTTTTAAATCTTTAAGTCAGGAGCTGACAAAATGGAATAAACGCCCGATATCTTGGTTAGGCAGAATAAATGCCTTCAAAATGAATATGCTCCCTAAACTCTTGTACCTTTTCCAATCCCTTCCTTTACCCATCAATTTAACTGAACTTATGGAGTTCCAAAGGAAAGTTTCCAAATTTATTTGGCAGAACAAACCTGCAAGGATCAATAAGATGTTAATTTTTAAGCATAAATCGAAAGGAGGACTATCACTCCATGATTTGAGAAAATATTATAGGGTTTGCCCAACTTTCTTTCATTCCTATTATCCACTCGGCACAACATCAACCGGCATGGGTTTTTATGGAGGACCACTTATTAGTGCCATTCTCTTGGGACACTCTTATTTGTCTAGATAAAATTCCAGATTCGGTCTTTAAGATGAGACACCCAGTTATACATCATACAATACAATGCTGGAAATGGGCAAGGTTTCACTCCACTTTGTTCTCATACCCTTTCTGTCTAATCCCTACTCTTCATCGCCCGCAATCTCCAAAGGGCTTCGGTGAAGATTCACTTTCTTGGTGGAAATCAAGGGGGTTGGACAGGTTAGGAACCTGGATCAAAGATGATAAGCTATTGAGCAATAAGGCAATCATAGACTCCTTTAACCTACCTTTGCATGAACATTATTAACCTGTGTAGGATTCAACACTTTATTGATTCTATGGTCAGAACCCAGGGCCTATCCTGGATCTGTCTCAAGAACCCCATGGCAAACGGGATAATAAATGGTATATACGATCTATATAATTCCCTGGATCCATCAATCAAAGATAGCTACATGCGGGAATGGGAGAAAGATCTGGCGGAGAGTTGGAAGATGGAAAAATGGGAAGTCTTCTAGGGGGACTATCTATAGGGGATCTCTTAATCATAATATTCTTGAAACAGCTGTAAAAGTACTACACCGTACTTATCTCACCCCAGAAAAATTAGCAAAGTTGAAATGCTTGGTGGATCCAAACTGCTTTAGGGGCTGTAATTCCATATTTTCATATATGGTGGGACTGCTGGAGAAACTAATATGTGAAAGTATTTCTAAATTGGCATCTAAATTATTTAATATCCCCATACGAGAGACTATGGAAACGTGTTTATTGGGAATTCTGGTGATCTCTCTTTCACACACTCAAAATAAACTTTTACAATTTTTGTATTTGGCTACCAAAATTCATATAGCTAAATAGTGGAAGCAGGGGGACCTAAATTTACAGGTAATCATAAATAAAATAGACTATATAGCTACAAATGAAAGAATTACACATTCTCTGGAAGACTCCATGAGTCGCTTTATGGAAGTATGGGGGCCCTGGTTGGTATACAGGGAATGGCGTATGATTTAGGAATCTTCCCTATATACATACACAGAGGGGGGTGGGAAGGGAAACTTGGTTGAGATCAGCTTCATCAGGAGGTGCAGAGGCCCGAAAAGTGAAAGGACCGGACAAGACTACCAAACACTGGCAAAAGGTATTGATGGTGATATGTACTGTTTAATGTATGTTTTTTCTCTTTGTTATCACTGATTATTTGAAGGGTAAAAAGGAAAATAATTGACCTAGGATGGTTCCCATATGAACTAAGTAGGGACTCTAGGTAATTATTTAGAGTCTATGGTAAGACACAAGGGATAGTGACTGGCGACAAAAGGGAACCATGTTAGTCAGGAGTTGGGAAATTGGGTTACCTAGGATTACAGCTAATTGTATAATACTTCAGATAACAGATTAAATGTTCTGGAAATATATATAATTCTTATGTTAATGAGATGTATGCTATATCTTACCTGAAATGTGATCCGATTCCCATCTAATAAAAAATGAATGAATGAAAAAAAATCTGCTCTTTTAAAATTAAGAGTTTTTTTGTTGCCCCCTAACAGTTTTTTTTTTTAATTCAATCTCAAGTGAAACTGTGTTGTGATCACGGTTTCCTAAAGGTTGCCCTATTTCAACATTTGATACATTTCAACATTTGTAACCCTTTATTAACTTTATGCCAATGGCAGCACAGTGCAGAGATCCACAGAGCAGTGTCTGGCTCATCCTGCTTTCTGCTGCAGAGGATTACACATCTCATGATTCCTTCCTGCACAAGCTGCTATTACTGTTTGCTACAATGTGTTAAAATGTATAGCTGCCTATCATTGGTGCAAACTAATTATGAATGTTATGCTTATTTTAGCTTGGATATGCAAGGGTGTTAACTCTGAAAAGCAAATGTTTGCAAACTAAAGAGATTTAGCAAACATCAGGTTAAGTTTGTTAATATTTATTTTGGTATTTTTTTATACAGAATTTTTTATTTCATACACTACTATGCGCACACTTAGGTGTATGCCATCTCAGGCATGCCATTCTGCATAATCATGTAGACACCTAGGAATACTCATGTGCATAGACTCAGACATTTACACTCAGACACTTATAAACTTTCTCTCCCATGTGCACACTTTCTCGAACACATTCTGTGTACACACTCACAAAGTCTTACTTGTGCTTATGCAGATAAAAACTCAGGGCCCTATTAAATTATCCCTCGTAGTTCTCTCGGTGCTCGCAAAAGGCAGTTTTTCTGCTGTTTGCGAGTACCGAATCTCTCGCAGCCTGCTTTGCGATATGACTGCGAAAAAATGGCCGAGAATAGGCTCCGAGAGAGCTACGTAGCCTTAAATCTACGCATGATTCTCGCATATCGTAAGAATCCCTACGTGGACAAAAAGTGCCCGCAAGGGATCTGAAAGCCTCTACATGCTGCCTCGGAACAGCCCGAGACAGTAGTGTGAGGCTCCCCCCTGCACCCTATACACATCCCCATGCTGCAGGGGTCTCTATCGGGACCCCTGCAGCACCCCCACATTAACCCCTTGCAGCGGGGGTCCCCGATCGGCAACGATGAGGCCCCCGCTGCATTTAAAACTTTTAAATTCCCCGCCGCGGCTCCCTAAAGGGGCCGTGGCACACTATTACCCAATCCCGGCCGCGGCTCCTAAAATTAACCCCCCTCTATGCTGAGGGTCCCCATCGGGACCCCCGAAGTGTCCCCACATAAACCCATTGCAGGGGGGGCCCCCGATCTGCATAGATCAGGCCCCCCGCTGCATTTAAAACTTTTAAATTCCCCGCCGCGGCTCCTTAAAGGGCCCGCGGCACACTATTACGCAACCCCGGCACCTAAATTTAGCCCCCCTCTATGCTGGGGGTCCCCATCGGGACCCCCGAAGTGTCCCCATATAAACCCCCTGCAGCGGGGGTCCCTGATCGGCACCGATCGTGACCCTGCTTCAATTCAATTTTAAATTTCCCGCCTTGCGGGTCCTTAAAGGATCGTAAAGGTCCTGAAAGGACTCACACTAAAAATATTAACCCCAGGCAACTATAATTACCCAATTAACTGATGGTGTTTAATACAGACCACCATAAGGCCTGAATTAACCCATTAACTCATGGTGGTCAAGCCAGACCACCATAAGGCTCTATTTAACCCATTAACTCATGGTGGTCAATCCAGACCACCATAAGGCCTGAATTAACCCATTAACTCATGGTGGTCAATCCTGACCACCATAAGGCCTTAATTAACCAATTAACTCATGGTGGTCAATACAGACCACCATAAGGCCTGAATTAAGCCATTAACTCATGGTGGTCAATCCAGACCACCATAAGGCTCTATTTAACCCATTAACTCATGGTGGTCAATACAGACCACCATAAGGCCTGAATTAACCCATTAACTCATGGGGGTCAATCCAGACCACCATAAGGCTCTATTTACCCATTAACTCATGGTGGTCAATCCAGACCACCATAAGGCCTGAATTAACCCATTAACTCATGGTGGTCAATCCAGCCCACCATAAGGCCTTAATTAACCCATTAACTCATAGTGGTCAATCCAGACCACCATAAGGCCTTAATTAACCCATTAACTCATGGTGGTCAATACAGACCACCATAAGGCTCTATTTAACCCATTAACTCATGGTGGTCAATACAGACCACCATAAGGCCTTAATTAACCCATTAACTCATGGTGGTCAATACAGACCACCATAAGGCTCTATTTAACCCATTAACTCATGGTGGTCAATACAGACCACCATAAGGCTCTATTTAACCCCATCAGTCCCATAAGGGTTTATTATTATTATTATGGGCCTGTTGCAACCCAACATTAACCACATAAGTGCCATGACGGTCCTCAAGGACCATCATGACACTAACTACAAACACTACACTATAACCCCCAATAAACCATTTAATCTAAACTAACCCCCCTCTACACTAAGCTATTAACACTTACACTACCTACCTACACTACCTACCTCCTAATAAACCTCCCCAACACTCTAATTACAAAAAATAAAAAAACCTACCTTACAGAACACAAAAAAACCTACCATACAGAAAACAAAAAAACCTACAGTACAGAAAACAAAAAAACCTACAGTACAGAAAACAAAAAAACCTACAGTACAGAAAAAAAATACATTACAACCCCACTCCCCACTACAGAAAATAATAAAATTACACACCTGAAAAGGAAAGACAGATAAACACAATACAATACATACATATAATACATTACATACATTACATACACTACATACAATACATGACATTACATACATTACATATAATATATTACATATAATATATTACATATAATATATTACATACAATACATGACATAAAATACATGACATTACATATATTACATATAATATATTACATATAATCCAAATCAAATACCCCCTATCTATCTAACATACAATCTATTTAATATAAAATAAATCCTAACTATATCAAATACATCCATCTATCTATCTAATATACAATAAATCCTAACTACATACACAGACCCTAATTCTAAGGTAAAATAAAATCACAAGCCGCCAATGCCAATTTCCTCCCGGAAAGGACTCCGGGAGGCTCATTAGCGTCGGGGAGGTCTGCAAGTGCAGACCTCCGTTAGTTTTTTTTTTTTTTAGAGCGCGGATGGTTCCGCGGCCCAGCCGGGGCTGAAGGAGAGAAGGCCGGGGACATCGCGGGGAGGTAAGTTAAATGTATATTTAGATGTTTATATGTTTATTTTATTCATTGTTTATATATTGTATTAATGTATTAATGTATTGTGTTTTTTTAACAGGGCCGCGCCGGAAGAGCTAAACAATGACGGGACATGATGAAAAGGTGAGTATATTATTTAGAATGTATATAATGTTTATTTATTTCATGTTAATGTTTTCTACTAATTATTTTGTTTTGTTTTACCCCTAGGTTAGTGATCTGAAGCAACATCTTAAAGGTAAGTGCTCTTAATTATTTTATTTTAGATTAGAATTAGGGTCTGTGTAGTTAGGACTGTAATTTTTTTATTTTACCTTAGAATTAGGGTCTGTGTATGTAGTTAGGATTTATTGTATATTAGATAGATAGGGGGATGTATTTGATATAGTTAGGATTTATTTTATATTAAATAGATTGTATGTTAGATAGATAGGGGGTATTTGATTTGGATTATATGTAATATATTATATGTAATGTATGTAATGTCATGTATTTTCTGTAATGTATTATGTGTAATATATTATATGTAATATATTATATGTAATATATTATATGTAATGTATGTAATGTCATGTATTTTATGTCATGTATTGTATGTAATATATTATATGTAATATATTATATGTAATATATGTAATGTCATGTATTTTATGTCATGTATTGTATGTAATATATTATATGTAATATATTATATGTAATGTATGTAATGTCATGTATTGTATGTAATGTATGTAATGTATTATATGTATGTATTGTATTGTGTTTATCTGTCTTTCCTTTTCAGGTGTGTAATTTTATTATTTTCTGTAGTGGGGAGTGGGGTTGTAATGTATTTTTTTTTTCTGTACTGTAGATTTTTTTGTTTTCTGTACTGTAGGTTTTTTAGTTTTCTGTAAGGTAGGTTTTTTTGTGTTCTGTAAGTTAGGTTTTTTTATTTTTTGTAATTAGAGTGTTGGGGAGGTTTATTAGGGGGTAGGTAGTGTAGGTAGGTAGTGTAAGTGTTAATAGATTAGTGTAGAGGGGGTTAGTTTCGATTAAATGGTTTATTGGGGGTTATAGTGTAGTGTTTGTAGTTAGTGTCATGATGGTCCTTGAGGACCGTCATGGCACTTATGTGGTTAATGTTGGGTTGTAACAGGCCCATAATGGTAATAATATACCCTTATGGGACTGATGGGGTTAAATAGAGCCTTATGGTGGTCTGTATTGACCACCATGAGTTAATGGGTTAATTAAGGCCTTATGGTGGTCTGGATTGACCACCATGAGTTAATGGGTTAAATAGAGCCTTATGGTGGTCTGTATTGACCACCATGAGTTAATGGGTTAATTAAGGCCTTATAGTGGTCTGGATTGACCACCATGAGTTAATGGGTTAAATAGAGCCTTATGGTGGTCTGTATTGACCACCATGAGTTAATGGGTTAATTAAGGCCTTATGGTGGTCTGTATTGACCACTATTAGTTAATGGGTTAAATAGAGCCTTATGGTGGTCTGGATTGACCACCATGAGTTAATGGGTTAATTAAGGCCTTATGGTGGTCTGGATTGACCACCATGAGTTAATGGGTTAAATAGAGCCTTATGGTGGTCTGGATTGACCACCATGAGTTAATGGGTTAATTAAGGCCTTATGGTGGTCTGGATTGACCACCATGAGTTAATGGGTTGATTCAGGCCTTATGGTGGTCTGGATTGACCACCATGAGTTAATTGGGTAATTAAGGCCTTATGGTGGTCTGGATTGACCACCATGAGTTAATGGGTTAAATAGAGCCTTATGGTGGTCTGTATTGACCACCATGAGTTAATGGGTTAATTAAGGCCTTATGGTGGTCTGTATTGACCACCATGAGTTAATGGGTTAAATAGAGCCTTATGGTGGTCTGGATTGACCACCATGAGTTAATGGGTTAATTCAGGCCTTATGGTGGTCTGGATTGACCACCATGAGTTAATGGGGTAATTATAGTTGCCTGGGGTTAATATTTTTAGTGCGAGTCCTTTCAGGACCTTTACGGTCCTTTAAGGAGCCGCGGCGGGGAATTTAAACGTTTTAAATGCAGCGGGGGGCCTGATCTATGCAGATCGGGGACCCCCCCTGCAAGGGGTTAATGTGGGGACACTTCGGGGGTCCCGATGGGGACCCACAGCATAGAGGGGGGTTCATTTTTTGGTCCGCGGCCAGGATTGGCAATTAGTGTGCCGCGGGCCATTTAAGGAGCCACGGCGGGGAATTTAAAAGTTTTAAATGCAGCGGGGGCCTGATCGGTGCCGATCGAGGACCCCCGCTGCAAGGGGTTAATGTGTGGGGGCTGCGGGGGTTCCTATGGACCCCTGCAGCAAGGTGTTCATGTGAGGACACTTCGGGGGTCCCGACGGGGACCACCGCATTGAGAGGGGGTTAATTTTAGGTGCCGGGGGGGTATTTGGAGTACCCCCACGGCAGGGCTTATGTGGGGGACTGCCGCGGAGGTCCCTTTTAGGACCCCCGCAGCAATTGATGAGGAGTGGGAGCCTGCGATATCATCTCGCAGGCTGTCACTCCTCATGTACATTTACGCAGTGTAGATAAGTACGGCCCTGCTGCGTAGCTCATACGTTGCTCGCAGCAGGGCTAATTTAATAGCATTGTAAGTTAGAGAAACTTTGCAGTACGTAGGGCTTAAGTAGAAGCCTCTTATTTACGAGGCTGGAATTTAATTGGGCCCTCAGTCTCAGGCACACTCTTTCAGACACACACTATTGTAAAAGGTTTCAGATTCATGTATGCATGCATGCTGTACATTCTCATTCTTACACAATTGATACATACTTTATGCATGAATGTACTCTTTCATATACAATTTCCCATAGTTTCCCATTGCCATCTCACATACACATTCATCCTTGCATTCTCACACAAGTGTGCACTGTATCACACATACATGCACTCTTAAAATTAATTATAATATTTCTCCTCGCTGGAATAATCTTTATCAAGCTAATTATCCCTCTATTTATAAAGAATAGAGAAAGTAAATAAAAATGATCAAGATTTCAGATTTTTGGGATATGACGTATTAATTCTGTAAAAATGGATATTCTCTCCCACTTGGTACACCTCTTCCGCACATTACCTATTCCTAATAATTTTAAAAATGTAGATAAATTCCAGTCATTGATATTTAAATTTATTTGGCAAAACGAACCACCTAGAATTGCTAGATTTACAATGTACCGACACAAATACAAAGGGGGACTTTCTTGTCCTAACTTTAAACTTTACTACTACTACAGCCTATATGGGCCTTTATGCCACTTGGTTGGTCATTTAATAAATCACCAACTGATTTGGGTATCAATGGAAAATTTCTTCATATTACCATATTCCTTCAATGCAATTATTTGGCTCTCCAAATCTGTTATCCCTTTGCCCTCCAATACTAGTTTACTGACCAAATTCACAATGGCACAGTGGCATTTGGAATCAGATCAATATCAATTAAAATCTACTCTTTCCCTCTGAACCCCATCATGCCTAGCAGATTGTAGGACAGGGGTTTTATCTGGCGGAAAACAAATACATTTAGAAAAATACTCTGATCTCGGATGAAGGAACACTAACCCATGAAACTCTAAGAGACAAATTTGATCTCTCTTCATGAGCACTTTGACTTCTGTCAGGAAAAACACTTTGGCCCTCATTCAATTGCAATTTGGCCAATTGAATAGGGCTCTAAATAAGCACATAACATATTTTTTTAAAATAAGTTTTTAGTTAGTAAACATCTATCCAAAAGCAAGGTTTTCACTAACTAAAAACTTTTTTTAAAAATATATGCTATGTGCTTATTTATAGCACTATTCAATTGGCCAAATAGCAATTGAATGAGGCCCTTTGTGTCTTATTTGATACACACTCTGGGGCATCTTCAAGATATTTGGTTTTCGCTTATTTGCCATAGAAACCCCTTAGTATTCTACAGAAGATATATGGTTCCTTTAACACACATCCAGAGGGGGACAAGTATAAATATATGATCTCATATGTAAATTACCTAAATCAGACCCTGTACAAGAACTATATATTGTTATAAATTATAACATACTAGAAACTTTCCTTAAAGTGCTAAACCAGGTATATATTACCCCAGCTAAACTTCATTCTTGGAAAACCTGTATAAGCCCACACTGCTTCAGGGGATGCCAGGAAACAGGAACATTTATTCATATATGGTGGTCTTGCCAAAAAAGTTCATAAACTCTGGACATCAGTGATGCAACTAATCAAAGAAATTTTAGATATAGATCACAATCCAGAAATAGAAAAATGCCTTTTAGGCATGTCAGAAACAGGCCTTACTAATTCCCACAATAAACTATTGCAGTTTATTATGTTAGCAAGAGTTATATAGCAAAAAAAAGAAAATCTGCGATTTTAAGCATAACAGCGGTAACAATATAAACTTAAATATATACTTATTGATGACAGAATCCCACTAATGACAGCCATAAATCCCTGCCCTAATGAAGTGAGAGATAGCTTAGACAAGAAGGTAAACGGGAGGTTGGAGGGAACAAGATTTTTTGTTTTCCAGACTTAACCTAAACAACCCTCATGTATAGGTGAGGAGATCCTATTGTCCAGACGCTGGTTATGGCACCTGGGGTGACAAAGAGGTACAAACACAACTTAATCCTTTCTAGGTAAGTCTAGAGGAGTGGATGGAGAGATTAAACTGAAGAAGACAAAAACATTTCTCATATTATTTACTTTCTCGCTTGGTATTTGCTTTTATTTCAACTTTCTGTTTATTGTTCCTTTTTTTTCTTTTCTCTTTTTTCTTTGTACACTATAACTTAAAACAACTAAATAGAAAAGATAAAATAACAAGAAATAAAAATAGAGACACTGTTTTGTATTACAACAATTTCCTTTTTTTTCGGTTGAAATTATAGATTCATTTTTATTCTTTTTTTAACTCGTCATTAAACACATTTGTATAATTCTTGTTCTTATCACAAAATATGTTGTAAATCTTGTTATTTATTTTCTTCTAATAAAACTTGAAAGTTGAAAAAATAAATAATGTCATGCTCTGTTACATACACACAGTGGGCCTCATTCTATAATCGGCCGTAGGAGATGCGGGCCGCAAGGACCGGCCGCAGGCTATTTGCCTATTCTATTCCCTTCCGGCCTGGGGCTCCGGCAGGCTTGCGGCCGGCGCCTTGTTATCCCTTGCGGCCGCACGCGCCGCAGGAAAGCCTTTGATCTTAAACAGCCTTAAGAGTTTCGGCCGCAAGAAAAGCCCGGTTGCTATTCTATTGCTCCGGGAACCCTCTCTGCAAGGCTAAAACCGAGCCGCAGCTTACTTGCACCAAAAAGGTCCCGCAAGCACACTATTAGGCACATAATAAAGCCATCCTGCACTCTTATGAGACGATAAAGTGATTGGGGGTGTTAGCATTCATAGCACAACATTCCCCTACACTCAAATCCGCAAATAATTTTTATTTTAATTCATGTCAAATATCCGTGGACAAAGTCCCGAGGGCTTGGAGCACCTCAGACCCGCCCAGGCTTCGGGACGGAAAATAAACCGTTAGTGAAATATCGGATCTGGGCTGATGTGCAAGCTTGAGAGGGGGTTGCTATTAATCCTCATGTCCCCCATTATGATCCCTAGCATTTACAGAGCTTTACAGTGCCATCTTGAATTTATTTTTGCATTTAAAGTTTTCAGACCTTGCGGCCGGTTGCATGATATGCGGCCGGCCGTAAGGGGGATATCCTTGCGGCGCCGTCTATTTGAATTGCAAGGTAAAGGTAGCTCTACAAGAGGCCGTAAGACGGCCGCAAGGAATCGCAGCTTTGCGTCCGTTTTACGGCCGATAATAGAATGAGGCCCAGTATGTTTACTGTTCTTTAGTTGGTGTTTGAAATCTTAAAGTTGGTATCACTAGGCTTGAGATATCACTTTTATGTTAACTTCAGCATCAGGGTTGTGGTTGAGGGTCCCAAATGTTTGTTTTGTTTTAGGGGTACATTGTGTCTGAAAGCAAGAGAGAGCTTACATTTTTGGAACATTGCACGTTGGCACTGTGTACCTTACAGCAGCTAGTCCTTCTAAAAATGTATATATATATTTGGCATTGTCAATTCAATTAAAAAATATTCATAATTATTTGACAGCAAAAAGTACTATTTCTTATTTTACCACGGATTAGGACAAAGCATTATCCTTGTGATAGTGCTATCTTATTGCCACCCTTGGATCACACAATTAGGTAATACATATTTGGCTGGATAGGAAATGCAAAATAAAGTGTAGATTTGCATGGTTCTGTGTAAACCAACTTCCTTATGTAGGAATATAGAGAAGTACCTTGGAAAACAGAAGCAGTATATAAGAAAATCATATGATGTTTCATTTTCATAATGTATTTTAATTCAAATGTATTTTAATTCATATTTTCATGAGGAGTTTCACTCTTTCTACCACTTGCACTGCAGAGATTGTGACCATACGAATACTGGAAATAGAAAACAAATAGATGTCATGCACCCATCTTACAGTTTATACATGTTCTCTCTTTATCCTTAAATATATATAAAAGCTGTTAAAGAAAGTATATACAAATCTGGTTGGATTGCTCTCACAACCTCCTAAACTAGAGACAATTACTCTGAGCCATCTGTTTACTGGATTAAACATGAACATATAAACTGATATGCTATTAGTATTGTATTAGTATTGTATATGCATATTATTAATAAAGGGGCAGTTAAAATAATTACACCATTCAAAACCACAGTTTTCCTTTAAGGGACACATTAAATTGTTCTGGTATTACTTCTATATAGTCTTCTGATTAACTTAACTTGATAATGGTAACATTTTTTAGTAAGCAAACTATGCAATGATTATTTTCTGAGCTTATTCTTTCTGCTACTTGTGTAAACTAATGAGATTTTCATTAGTTCTGTTGAAAGCAATGGATGTTTTAGCGTGTACATTTACATTGTACTGATAAAGGTTTCCTCTGCATTCAACATATCCTCCTACCCAAGAAAGTAGATAATCAGAAACCAAAATGTTAGATTCTACTGCAGCATAACTCCATAAAAAAGGTTCTTAGCTTCCTTTAAAACAGTTAAAAGCTCTGAAATATGTTTTGAATACTCACAGCAATGTTTGATCTGTGGTGTTTAGGTTGTTCATAGGTGTGGTGCTGCACTGTTGGACTCATTAGTCAAAGTGACTGCAATTGGTTTAAGATATAGGGCAAAGGCAGCAGAACATGCCTCTCTAGGCAGGTGAGACACTGCTTTATTATCTGCTGCATGATAAATCTAGATTGTTTCATTATATATATACTAGTGAATTGCCCGTCAAAAAATGACGGCAATACAATTGTAAGTGAGCTAATGTTGTTTGGTGTATAATAATCAAATAAATAATACATTAATAAATTAATATACTTTACCTTTTTGTCAAGTAATATATGCAGGAAGCATTCTGTTGAAGAGCTGACAATCTGTTTTAATGTTGCTGGAGCATTAGTGCTGTGGAGCTGCTGTGTAAGCGTGATGAATGTGTGCAGTGTAATAGTGTGCGTGCGCAAGACCAATTCGTTAGTGTAGCTGTGTACTTCCGCATTGTTCTAAAATGGCGGCTAATGTGTGGTATGCGTCTGTAGCTTAATATCCAAAGGTGTTTTGTGGTGTTTTGGGTGTTTCTTGTAGTGTTTTGCGTGTTTAGAGTGCTGTAGCCTCGTTTTCGTTTTGTTCGGCGGCCAGTTTTTCTCTCGCTTAGAGAATTTTTGAGTGTCTAAACTCTTTTATTTTGAGTTAAATGAAGATGTAACTTCATTTTTTGAGGTCCTGGATGCTCCCTCTTGCTGTAGGTAAGCTTTTTATGTATGTGCTGTGTGTATTTATTGTGGTTTTTTTTCATGTCTGCGGGGTTGCGGCCGATTTTTGCTAGGCCGTAATGGGTGTTAACTTGTCTCGTTTGCGTTACGACGTAAAGTTTGTGAGGGTCGCAGTTGCTGGCAGGGAGCGCCTGTGGCGCTCCTTGCCAGCAACTGCGGCCCTCGCAAAGCGAGGGCCGCGGGTCGCTTCGTGAGCCATGCGTTCGCTACGCAAGCCGCAGGCTCACTACGCAAGCACGCAAGCATGAGCAACAACTCGTATGCTCACAACTATATATGTGATATATATATATATATATATATATATATATAATGTGTAATAACAGTTTTTCTCGGAACTCTGAGCTGGAAGCAGGTTTTTGTAACTTGTTTTAGACATTCAAATGTGAACACAGCTGTACTATTTATTTACTATTTATATATATACTAGCGAATTGCCCGTCAAAAAATGACGGCAATGAAATTGTAAGGTAGCTAAATTAGTAAATGAATATAGTGTACCTATTTTGAAGCATTGTGATGAAGAGCTGGCAATCTGTGTTGATGTTGCTGCAGCATTAGTGGTGTGGAGCTGCTGTATAAGCATGCTGAATGTGTGCAGTGTAACACTGTGCGTGCGCGAGACCAAACCGTTAGCGTAGTCGTGTACTTCCGCATTGGTGTAAAATGGCGAGTAATGTGTGGTATAGGTCTGTATCGGAATATCCGTAGGTGTTTTGTGGTGTTTTGCGAGTTTAGAGTGCTGTAGCCTCGTTTTCGTTTTGTTCGGCGGCCATTTTTTCTCTCGCTTAGATTTTTTTTTAGTCTCTAAACTGTTTTATTTCGAGTAAAATCGAGGTGTAAGTTGCATTTTTGAGGTCCTGGGTGCTCCCTCTTGGTGTAGGTAAGTTTTTTATGTATGTGCTGTGTGTATGTATTGTGTTTTAAATGTTTGTATGTCGGCGTGTTGCGTCCGATGTTTGCAAGGTCGTAATGTGTGGTAACGTGTTTCGTACGTTGTTTGCGTTCCTCGTAAAATTTAGCGAGTGTCGTAATTTGTGTGTCGTGTTTTTTGAGTAGCGACGTGAATTTTGCGAGGGTTTGAGGCCCTTGCCCAGTGACCTCGCCAGCAACTGAGTCCCTCGCTTCGCGAGGGGCCTCAGTTGCTGGCATGGAGCGCCTTCGGCGCTCCATGCCAGCAACTGAGGCCCTTGCCCAGTGACCTCGCCAGCAACTGAGGCCCTCGCTTCGCGAGGGGCCTCAGTTGCTGACATGGAGCGCCTTCGGCGCTCCATGCCAGCAACTGAGGCCCGTGCCCAGTGACCTCGCCAGCAACTGAGGCCCTCGCTTCGCGAGGGGCCTCAGTTGCTGGCATGGAGCGCCTTCGGCGCTCCATGCCAGCAACTGAGGCCCTTGCCCAGTGACCTCGCTACGCGAGGGCCGCGGCTCGCTACGCGAGGGCCGCGGCTCGCTTCGCGAGCCGCGGCCTTCGCTTCGCGAGGCCCGCGGCTCGCTACGCGAGGGCCGCGGCTCGCTTCGCGAGCCACGGCCCTCGCTTCGCGAGGGCCGCGGGCTCGCTACGCGAGCCCGCAAGCGTGAGCAACGACTCGTACGCTCACAACTATATATGTGATCTTTGTTGGTATGCCATTTAAAAAAAAAAATCTTTAATGCATATGAAAGAAGGTTTTTGATAATGTGTCACTGTGCGTTTTCTTTTCTTCTTTTCCAAATGTTCTCAGGGCAGAATAAATGGAGTCAAATATTTAACTGCCTGGGGGCTTACACCAGTCAGTCAATCAGTGGTAATTTAAGACAATTATGACTCATACATGTCTGCCAATGAGATCTACAGTGTCACAAATGATCTGTTTACAGTGACAAGTTAGTTTTAATTTAAAGGGCCATTGAATCATTGTTTGTTGTATTTGAAAGAGGACATTTGATAGTGTTGAAAAACTTTTATTCCTTGAGCTTTAAGACCTAAAAAACTCTGCTGTCCTGAGCTTCTCCATGGTTATAAATGTGTAGGTGTAGCATCCGGCTATACATCAAAGTTTTAGCGGCTTACAGCAGGCTCACTTTCCAGCCAAAGCACGATAAGGGAACCTGACTACAAACAACAGCAGCATATATCCAAAGTGTGATCGGTAGCACTTAACGAGGTTGGTATTGGGACTCAATCATAAATAGTAAGAAAAGGTAAAAAAACCTTTATATTCATGAAGTGAAGGACAGGGAATGTCCTACCTTCTGTGTTCACGTTACCACCAGAGCTTATTCATAGGCATATCCGCCTCACATGATTATGGTATATAAATAACTCCTACAATTAAACCACATGATTAAAAATATAATTGGTTAATTACACATATAAAACCTGTTATTACAGAAAAACATGTGTAGTGAACCACATATCATAAGGTGGCATAACCTCACTTCAGTATTTGGCAAACAAGAATTTTAACATGTAAACCATAAATATCACATAATTCTGAAATTGTTGCTGATGTTCAGTCCTTCAGTCATGTCCGACGCTCAGTGACCATATTAACACAGCAGGCCATGCACATCTGTCTGTGTTTCGTTTCTGGTTGTACAACCATATGTTTTTTTTGGCATAAGTACTGGAGTGGGTTGTCAGTTCTTCATTGGACCACTGTCTGACCTCTCTGCTATGATCTGCCCATCTTAGGTAACCTTACATGATATAGCTCACAGCTTCATTGAGGTACACAAGCTCTTCACCACGATATGGTAGTGATCCAGAAGGGGAATACTTAAATTACATATGACAAAGAATGTAGTCCAAAAGGCCACAATACATGATTGGATCCATGGAGGAAGATCACCACCTGCATCAGAAAATGGCAAATAAATAAATAAAAATAATTATATATAAAGCCGCGCACTCACATTGCGTGCCGCAAGGCGGGCATGCACAATGTGGGGCAATATCCGCACATGCGCATTGCGCCACGAGAGCCAGGGAGGGAAAGGGGGAAGGAGACATAGGAGAGGGAGAGGGGGAAGAGACACAGTGGAGGAAGAGGGGGAAGAGACACAGGGGAGGGAGAGGGTGGACGAGACAAAGGAGAGGGGGGAAGGAGACACAGGGGAGGAAGAGGGGGGAGACACAGGGGAGTGAAAGGGGTTGAAGAGACACAGGGAAGGGAGAGAAGGAGACACAGGGGAGGTAGGGGGGTCAGAGACACAGGGGAGGGAGGGGGAGAGACACAGGGGAGGGAGAGGGGGTGGGAGATGGGGGAAGAGACACAGGGGAGGTAGAGGGAGAAAGAAACACAGGGGAGGGGGAAGAGATACAGGGGAGGGGAAAGAGACACAGGTGAGGGAGTGGGGGAAGGAGACACAGGGGAGAGATAGGGGGAACTAGGTGGAGACACAGGGGAGGGAGCTGGGGGGAAGAAGACACAGGGGAGAGAGAGGGGCAGAAACACAGGGGAGGGAGAGGGGGAAAGAGACACAGTGGAGGGAGAGAGGGGGAAAGGAGATGCAGAGAGGGAGATGGGAGGGAAGGAAACACATGGGAGGGAGAGGAGGGGAAGAGACACAGGGGAGGGATAGTGGGGGAACAGACACAGGGTAGGGAGAGGGGGGGAAGAGACACAGGGGAGGGAGGGGGTAAGAGACACAGGGGAGAGTGGAAGGAAGAGACACAGGGGAGGGAGGGGGAAAAAGACACAGGGGAAGGAAGGGTAGGAGACACAGGGGAGGGAGGGGGAAAGAGACATAGGAGAGGGAGAGTGGGGAGTGAAAGGAGAAAAATAAAATATTATCCCGTCATTTGTGTCAGTATATATATTTATATATATTATATAATACTAGCGAATTGCCTGTCAAAAAATGACTGCAATGAAATTGTAAGTTAGCTAATGCTGTTTGGTGTGTAGTACTGAAATATCTAATACATTAATAAATGAATATACTTTACCTATTTTGAAGCATTGTGTTGAAGAGCTGGGAATCTGTTTTGATGTTGCTGCAGCATTAGTGGTGTGGATCTGCTGTGTAAGCGTGATGAATGTGTGCAGTGTAATAGTGTGCGTGCGCGAGACCAAACCGTTAGCGTAGTTGTGTACTTCTGCATTTGCGTAAAATGGTGGGTAATGTGTGGTCTGCGTCTTAGCAGAATATCCGTAGGTCGTTTGTGGGGTTTTGCGGGTTTCTTGTGGTGTTTTGCGTGTTTAGAGTGCTGTAGCCTCGTTTTCGTTTTGTTCTGCGGCCATTTTTTCTCTCGCTTAGCTAATTTTGTAGTGTGTAAACTCTTTTATTTTTAGTTAAATGAAGGTGTAAGTTGCTTTTTTGAGGTCCTGGATGCTACCTCTTGCTGTAGGTAAGCTTTTTATGTATGTGCTGTGTGTATTTATTGTGTTTTGAATTTTGCAATATTCGCGAGTTGCATCCGATTGTTGAGAGGTCGTAATGTGTGGTAACGTGTCTTGTATGTTGTTTGCGTTGCGAGGTAAAGTTTGCGAGGGTCGTAGTTGGTGTGGCGTGTTGTTTGCGTTGCGACGTAAAGTTTGCGAGGGTCGCAGTTGCTGGCAAGGGTCCTCATTCAATTTGAATTTTGGCAATTGAATAGGGCTCTATATAAGGACATAACATATTTTTTTGACAGAAGTTTTTAGTTAGTGAAAACCTTGCTTTTGGATAGAAGTTCAGTAACTAAAAAGTTCTGTCAAAATTTTTTGTATGTGCTTATATAGAGCCCTATTCAATTGGGCAACTCGGAATTGAATGAGGCTCAAGGAGCGCCTTTGGCGCTCCATGCCAGCAACTGAGGCCCTCACCCGCAGCCCTCGCTACGCGAGCCCGCAAGCGCGAGCAACGGCTCTGGCTGGCTCACCTGCTCACAACTATATATGTGATAGTTTTATTATACAAAGAGTGTGTATTTGTATCAATGCAGTGTTTTCATAGAAAATCATATATCTGTAAAAAAAAAAAGGAGAGAGGGGAGGGGGGAGAGAGGAGAGAAGGAGAATGAGAGGGGAGGGGGATGAGAATGAGAGGGGGAGAGAAGGAGAGGGGAGGGGGAGAAAAGGAGAGGGGGAGAGGGGAGGGGGAGAGGAGAAAGGAGGAAGGAGGGAGAGGAGAGAAGGTGGAGGCGGAGGGAAGGGGAAGGAGAGGTGAGGGAACGGGGGAGGGGGAGAGAGAGCGAGAAGGGAATGGAGGGGAGGGGGAGCGAGAAGGAGAGGGGAGGGAGAGCGAGAAGGAGAGGGGAGGGAGAGCAAGAAGGAGAGGGGAGAAGGGGGGAGAGAAGGGGAGAAGGGGGAGAGAAGGGGAGAAGGGGGAGAGAAGGGGAGAAGGGGGAGAGAAGGGGAGGAGAAGGGGCAGAGAAGTGGAGGAGAGGGGGCAGAGAAGGGGAGGAGAGGGGGCAGAGAAAGGGAGGAGAGGGTGGGAGAGAAGGGAAGGAGAGAAGGGGAGGGGGAGTGGGAGGGAGAGGGGAAGAGAGAAGGGGAGGGAGGGGGAATGAGAAGGGTAGGGAGGGGGAGAGGGGGAGAAAAGGGGAAGAGAAGGGGAGGAGAGAAGGGGAGGAGAGGGGGCAGAGAAGGGGAGGAGAGAGTGGGAGAAAAGGGGAGGAGAGGGGGAGAGAAGAAGAGGGAGAGACCTATTTTACTTCATTACCTGTCTGACCTTTGGATGTAAAAGCAGCCAGACGCTGTTTGACAACTTTGCCGAGTTGCTCTGCTGGATATTGCTAAATGTCTTCCGTTGCCCCACGTCATCCACTACCTTGACAACTTTTTATTCATCGAACCTCCAACCTTAGTTCCCCAAAGCTGTTCGATCATCGCCAACATCACCTACTCCCCTGACAAAAACACTGTCGAGTTCCTGGTCATCATTCTGGATACTGACAAGATGGAAGCCAGACTCCCTCTCTACAAACTAGACAGCCTTGATCAATTTATTCCCTCATTCACAATGTATTTCCTCATTCTCCATATCCAACCGTTCAACCCAAGATCAAGGACCTCCAAATCCTCCTAGGTCACCTTAACTACACTTACAAAATTCTGCCCCAAAACAGACCATTCCTTGACAACGTTCTAGCAGACCTCACCAATCCAGAATCACACAACAAACCCATACCCATCAGAGATTCCCCCTTGCAGGACTTATCCATGTGGACGAAATTCCTCTCCAAATGGAATGGGAAGTCATTCCTCTTATCCAACATCTCCACCAACTCCCGACGCCTCCTAATATATGAAGTTGCATCTCACTTCAAAATCTTATTCGGGTCCGAAATAGTCACCTCCAACTGGCTTCCCAACTCATCTCTTGCTAGAAAATACATATATCCCTCCTGGACTGCCGCTCTCACCTGTTGTTCCGGCTGGCACCACAGCTCCGTCCAGCAGGTCACAACCAACACCCTCACATTCTCCATCCTATCCAAATCCTGATTTCCCGACTCCTCCACAATTTCCCTTCTTAGGAAACAAGCTCTATGTTCCATGACCCACAACTTCATCATAACCCCTCTTCTGCATGACTCTCTACCGACATTCCTGGACTTCTCCCCTTAGGATCCTCACTCCATCCCTCAGAATTTTGTGATCCAACAAACTCCCCCCTCCTTGAGTCTGCCTGGACCACTTGTTACTTCAAGGTCGTCAAGTAATGACCAAAGGTCTATTTTCAAACACCAAAAAGACTTGCGACTGGAATCACTTTACCCATTTCACCTCCATTTACAACCTGTCCCACCCATGTCCCTTGCTCACCTTTTTGGCCATTCCTGCCCGTTGTAACAACTTACATCTCCACCCATCCACAATAAAAACTTATCTCACAGGGGGGCTATCAGGCACACTGTGCAGACGTGCTGTAGAAAGAGTTCTGCTCTAAAAGTGCTCAATCCTTTTTTTTTTAGGTGGAAACTCACCCCAATCAACCATTACCTAGCACCATCTTCACCTGCTCCACCTGCGCAGCAGTTCACATGCTATGTGACTTAAGGGGGCATTCAGCAACATCTGGGGAGCAACGAGGCTCCTATAAGGTCCAAGGAAGCTAGAGCAGCACTGGGCAGAGGAGGAAGGCCTTTGTAGATTAGAGGCTCCAGCCCTGCTCCCGATTCAACGCTTGCTTCTTAGGGAAGCTCCAGACAAGGGAAAGTGACGGGGCGAGGCGGCGGGAGCTGTGACGCTTGTGGACCTGTCTGCCAGCTGGTGAGTCCCTGGGGAAGCTCTCCAGAAGCCAGGGGAGACCTTGATGGGGCTGGGGGGCAGCGCAGGAGAGAGGAGAGAGAAGGGGAGGCGGGCCTATATGAGACACGGACCTGGTGGAGCCGCCATCTTGGGGCGTTGGCGTAGCAAGCACTAGCAGGCCAGTACACTTAAACGGTGGAAGGCAGTGTACAAAAGTCTGCTCCAGGAGGCCCAAGCTCCCAAACAATAAAATTGGATCCCTCCCTAACACTCAACAGCCCTATTCCTTCGCACACACTTGAGGAAGGGGAAGAAAGGGCATAATTACTCTGCACAAGGGTAAATGTTTTATGGTGCCTCCCAAACCCAGCTTCCCTTATCCAGCATAAGCTATTTTGAGAAGGCCTGGTGCTTGGACCTTGTATCCCACCTAACTAATGTACCTTATGGACTGATAATCTGGTCACTTCTGAGGGGCATAGTTGGACAATTATTGAGTGTAACTCTTCATTTATGACTGACTTCACCATAATACAATACTGCCACCTGCTGTCCAGTTCTATAACTCTCACACAAAAATACTGGGACAGCTGCAAGCTGCTGGAGTCTTGAAAAAAAAGAATTTGGGCATATTTTTGTGATCTTTTAGATTCTGCAAAAGGTTAACTACAGTTTCTGCACAGTAACCGGCTTAAGGTATGGTCTTTTTAGGCAAGCTGTGACTCTGGATATCTGTGCTCCCTGTCTCTAAGCTCAAGCAGAAGGAACCCTTTTGTACCCAGATAGTAGTCATCTTCAGATTCAGCTGCTTTTACCATACTTGAATTTTATATTGTTTGTTTTCTACCTCGCTAAAAGGTATATGACCGAGCAACGACACAGAGATTGAAATTCAGTGACTGCGCAGAGCTGGAAAGCCCAGCCAAATGGCATATACAGCAAACTAACATTACTACCTGTTGGACATTACTGGCAGTACAGTAAATGAGCGATGTCTCTCAAAGATTGACCTGGCTTTGCAGGGGGGCCATACTGACTTGATAAGTATACTGATGGAGTAAGCATATACAACTAGATCATGCTGGGTGAAAGGATATAACTCTGGATAATTGACAGTCTTTCCAGCCCAATCCTTTTCTACGACTGATTCTCTCGATTACTGCTGGGTTCTTGGTATCGCAAGCGTGAAGAAAGGGAAAAATAAGAAGTGTTCACATGCAAAGCGCATAATTACGGACCATTTCGGACCTTCAGATGCAAGTATTAGCCCGTCCAATGCTTCCTATTCAGGACCATTGGAAAACTCTGACTCTGAGGGGCAACCGGTGGCCCTACCACAGCAACACATGCATCTATTGCCCGGATCAATGGCAATGATAGAGGAAATGTTTATGGCCCATTTTACAATAAAACTGTAGATTATCTTAAAAAGGACAATAGCGACCTAGGGCAAAGAACCCAACTACTTGAAGAAACCTCAGACCACATTGTGGAAGCGCAAGAGAGAGACAGGGCCAAGATTGAGCAGAACTCATCATGCATTTCTGTTCTCGAAGAGAAATTTGAGGATCTAGAGAATCGTTCCAGATGTCACAATTTAAGAATTAGAGGTGTACCTAGGGCAGTCCAAGACCTGATGCAGTACTTGAAAGCAACCATCAGCAGCATCATACCAGATGCCCCAGAATCAGTCTGGGAAATGGAAAGGGCCCACAAGGCTCTAGGAGCTTCAAGAAACCAGAACTTGCCAACGGATGTTATCATTAGATTTCTGAGGCAAAAATCAAGGGACCTTATCTTATCAGCTTCCAGGAAGATGTCTGTTATTAAAGGCCCGCACAACTCGCTGCTCCAAATTTACTCTGATTTGTCTCATATCACTCTAGCTAGACGGAGAAAGATGAAGCCGGCATTGGAGGATCTGATCCGACACAAAATACAGTACAGATGGAGCTTCCCATTTGCTTTGCTGTTTCAACGTAAGGCAGTACGTAATCGGCCAGCTCCTTGGAGGATTGTCAAGAGCTTCTTAAGTGTCTCCATTTGCTATATGAAGAGGAGCCAAGCTCCCACGCCAAGGTGCCTTCCCTTAAGGTTGACTATCCTTCTCTGCTCCCCTCCCAGGGCAGACTGTCTTTGCAAGGACCTTCCGGCTCGACAGATCCTTCTCGAGACCGATATATAAGAGCTCTGGAACACTTTTGTAATTGCATCTACCTCTAGACGGCTGTTGATTGTTAATTGTTTACTATGTTTATCTTTTTTAGATTGTTGAGGTTTGATGGAGCTAAAATGTCTATATCTCAAAGCCCTAATATGCACATAGGGACTATGTCCAGAATAAATAACTCTTCATGTGCAGAAGGGACCTTAAAGGATAAGTACTAAAGCTCTAATTTATTTATATTGCTTTATATCCAGTAACCTTATTTAATCCCGTTATCTTAAGTCAAGCCAGTGTCGGCCACCCATAGCACGGCCCTCTGGTACTTAATCCCCCCCCCCAGACACGTAATTTAACCTGTTCTTTTTTACCCCTCCTTTTGAGGGCAGATTGGAGATATGGTTAGTCCATCCTCCTCACTGATACCGCCACTGCAGTTAGGTGGCTATGGAGGTTATGTTTATTAATCTATTTATTAGTTTGTTTTTTGTTTTGTGTATCTTATGCGAAAATTAAAAGTTTAACATTTTTATTAATTTTCTCTCTCTCTTCTTTTCTCATTTCATCTCTTACTGGCAAGCTGTATCTTTACTCCATTTTATTTCAACATAATAGGGCTTACAAGCTGAGGTTGCGGGCTCCATTTGGTCTATCCACCCTGCAGGGTACAGATTCAAGGATTAATGAGTCAACCTACGATGAGCACTTCTCGCTTCACCACTGACACGGCTAGTGTAGATTATACATTTGTGACTCATAATGTGCAGGGCTTCAACTCCCAATTTAAGAGGAGTAAGGCTTTCCTCTACTACAGAGAGATTAAACCTTCTGTTTTATTCCTGCAGGAGACACACTGCTCCTGCAATCATGTCCCTAATTATCTACACAAAGACTACCCTGTATATGTCTCAGCGACTCAACCTACTAGGAGAGCAGGCACTTCAATACTTATCCACCAAGAGTTCCCCTTTATTTTGGAATCCAAAAAAGTAGATAAGGATGGATACTATGTTATCCTAAATGGTTCTGTAAACGACCAGGTCATAAAATTAGTCTCCATATATGCTCCCACCACATCCCCTCATAAAATTATATTAAGAATCTTGAAGATTCTAGAAACACAGGCATGCAGGAAGGTGATAAGGCGGGGGGGACTTCAACTAAACTTTCGACCATACACTGGACAGATCAAATAGTCACATGGGCGTTTCTCCAATAAAATAAAGCAAATCACTAAATCCCTCGACAGGTTAGGCATGGTGGATTCCTGGAGGGGACATCATGCCAGGTCGAGAGAGTATACATACAATTCACACACTTATGGGTCGCATTCGCAAAATAGATTCTTTACTAATTGACTCTTCTCTCTTTGACTCTTCTGAAGACGCTAAAAATATTTCTTGCACTTGGTCAGATCACTCTGCTGTTCTTATAACCTTAAAATTGGGATCTCAGCTTAGATCTCCTTATGCATGGAAATTGAATGAGCTACTGCTCGTAATATCCTCTCTTCATGAACAAATGTCTAATGACTTGCAGTTATTTTTTGATCAGGGGAATTGGATGCCCATAAGGCGTTCATGAGAGGAACTTGTATAAAACTAGCTTCTGGCTATAAGAAGCAGTATAGGAAAAGAGAATCAGGGACTTTGGAATGTTAGAACCAACTTAACCCCCAGACCCAGTTGCGCAAAAAAATTGAAGCGTGTTGACTGGAATTGGATAATCTTTTGAGTGACAGAACAGAGAAAGCTCATGAACGGAGACATCAAGCTCCTTGCTAAGATAATGGCGGGCAGGGTATCAGGCTTCCTCCCAGACTTGGTACATAAAGATCAAACAGGCTTTATCCCCTACCAACAGACAGCAGATGGACGCTGAATATCCTGCACTCTGCGCAAGTATCTGGTACACATTGTGCGTCCTGGAGCTGGATATTGAGAAGGCCTTCAATACTGTCGAGTGGCCTTATCTCTACTCAGTCCTGGGTAAATTTGGCTTTGGGTGGCATTTCATTAATCTTAGCTATCGAGCCCCTAGCTCAAGCCATCAGGTCCAGATCAGTCATTGGCGGGCTTGAGGTCGGCTTTCAACACTTTAAATGTTCCCTGTTTGCGGATCATCTTCTCTGCACTCTGACAAACCCTGTCACATTGATTGCTAACCTTATGTTAACTATTGATGAGGTTAGCCTACATTCAGGTTGGAGAATCAACTGGGACTAGACCGAAGCGTTAGGCGTTGGGATGCAGTTGACGCACATTCAAGTCCTGCAACATCGGTATAGATTTGTTTGCCCGTCAGACGGCATACAATACTTGGGGTCAGGATTACAGAGAAGATAGCAGGGATGTATAAAGCAAATTGTTTCAGAAATTGATGGCTGACTTGCAGAAATGGTATAAATATCATATATCATGGACAGGGCGCATCACTAAATGAATGTTTTACTTAAAATTCTCTATCTATTTAGGACATTGGCCATTCCAGTTGATGCCCGAAATCTAGAAAGAATGCAACACCATATTTTTACATTTATCTGGGCAAATAAACCGCCACACATTGCAAAGCAGAAAATGTATAGGCATAGAACCCAAGGAGGTCTTTCCTGCCCCAATCTTAGGCTGTATTTAAGAGCCGCCCAACTGGTCTTCCTGCCTAGAACCCACTCAGTCAAGCACCAACCTATCTGGGTGTTTATAGATAACAAGTATCTCAAGCCGTATACGTGGGACACTATTATATGGCTTCCAAAAGCTAAACAACCTCTTCCAGGGTTTTCCAAACCAATGATTAAACTTATTCTCTCGACCTGGGCTTGGGCAGGCGGGAGGTATCAACTGTACTCTCCAATGTCCCCTCTAACTTCCATTAGCTCTTTCCCAAATTTTGAAGAAGTCCCGACAGTGGTGGGCTCTTAACCAACTAGACAGGGTGGACGCCTGTTTTTTCAATGATATAATTTACCCTCACGCTCAACTATGTAATAAGTACAGTATCCCACTTAGAGTAAATTGGAGCTACCTACGTCTTAGGCATTGGCTAATGTCAGTAGCACGGAGCTTAGGCCCCCAAAAATCAACCTGGTTTTCAGTGTTGTGTAAGAGCTTACTTCTGACCATGGGTATACTGGGAGCCGTATACTCTTTTTTTTAACAAGCCTGATAAAACACTCAAATCCCCCATTGTGCACAAATGGGAACAGGAAAGGGGCTTGAGCCAGCTGAGTGGAAAGAGGCCTTTACCAATTTGTCTAGGGGCTCCATTACATACAGCATCCTGGAGGTGTTGCTTAAAGTTCTACACAGGACATAACTCACCCCCTCTAGACTGCATAGTATGAACCCCCAGAAAAGTGATAAATGTTATAGGGGCTGTCAACAGAAAGGAGCGTTTTTGCATATTTGGTGGCCATGTCCAGTTGCTCCGGACACTTGGGAACGAACAATAAATCTCGGATCCAAATTATTTGGTAGCTCAATTTGCCCCTCAATTGAAAACTGCCTTTTAGGTATACATATAGACTCCTTAACTACAACTCAAAATAAATTATTGCAATTTATTAATCTAGCAGTTATACAGCAACTAGCTAGAAATTGGAAATCTTCCAGGCTTTACTTTGGAAAGATTATTTCCAAGGTTAACTTCATTATGATTAATAAGAGATTGACCTGTATTCTAGCAGATCAGTATTCCCAGTTTTTAAAGATATGTACCCCGTGGCTAGACTCCCAACATAGTATTTCGATTAGTTAAAATACACTATTCTTTCCTCTGGATCCGTGGCCCGGCGGGGCGGTGGGCACCGGGTGGACCCTGGACCTTCTTATTTATTTTTTTTATTCTCTTTTTTACTGTTTTTGTTCTTAACAGATGTTAAATTTGTTTCTTTTTTGTAATTACTGTGTGTTTTTGCTATTACTAGACTTGAGGAGCGAACTCCTCTTCATGTTAATCACGGAAAATGATTACAAATGTGAGAAGACAGCAGATTATCCAAAGATAGAATACACCTTTCGCTTAAGTTTTCAAAGCTGACATTGTATTCATGTAAAGTTAATACGGCTTGAAATTTGAATATTTTTCTATTTGATTTATTTTTGCTTGCTGCTCATTGTTTACTGTCTTTATTAAAAAGATTGGAATAAAAAATAACTTATCTCATAGGAGTCCAATTCCATCTCGTCCAATCTCACTTCTTCCATCTCCGAACCTATCAAATCCTCATGTCTCTCTATCCATAGCCCTCTTTTCAAACAAATCATCACATACCTCTCTGCAAACCCATCCGGTAAAGATATATCCCTTACCATCTCAGTCACCACTAAAATGGCCTTCTTTGGATTTTTCCCATCCAAGTGAATTTACCACATCCCAATCTCAATCACTATACCTCACTAAACATGATATCTCATTCAAAAAAGACACATGCCAAATCTCCTTATCATCCACTAAAACCAGCCGCACTCCAGTAACCAAAACCTACCATCCTAGTTCAGACTTACGGTACTCAGTCTTCACTCTTCACCATCTCCATTCAGCATTACACCACAAAAGAAAGCCTCAACCCATCAATAAGCATCTATACCCAACCACTATCCACACCTACATTCATCCACCACATTAGACTAGTCCTCGTCTGTCTGGGCCACAACCCATTTAACTACTCAGACCACTCCTTTCGAATCAAAGCAGCCTCATCATGCAATCAAACACCTGGTCATATTATAAAAATCCTAGGATGTTGGAAAACTAAGTGCTATTCCAGGTACATACCTGACCCAATATCAGAGCTAAGAGAAGATTTAAAACACCTCAACCAATAATGTCTAGCTAATTTTTGTCCCTCTTCTCAGGCCAAGATGACGTACTTTAAGAACCTCTATGTATGTTAATAACAGGTTTATATAGTGGTGCAGCTTCTTTCCCATGTACTGTAAATTACGGCACACATAAGAGCGATGACAATTCCGCACTGTATTGAATTGCGCGCTGATAAAAGAGTTAAGTGCACTGACCAGAGAGGTAACATGGATGGATGGATGTGTGAGGAACATAAGGGTAACAGAATGTAAGAAATGTAATAGCAGGCACAGAAGAGAGACGAGAAGAAACAGGAAAAGAAAGGAAATGGCATGAACAAAGGACAAGCAATGGAGCAGAGCAAAATAGGAAGTATAGAAAGGTAATATTGTGCACAGAAAAGGCAAAATAAACAGTATATATGGGCAACACAAAGTATAAAAAAAGATAATGTCATGCATAAAAGTGGAAAAGAGGAAAGAGAGAAACAAAAAGTATAGAACAGAGGGGCCGCAGAGGATCAGGGAACAAAAGGGAAATAAGTGGCATAGAACGGTAATAAGAGAGTGTCGTAAACAGTAGATACGGCAGCAGTGAGGATGCAAAGTAAGGGAAAACGAGGTAGTATATTAGATATCAAGAAGATAGCATAGCAATGAGGGAGACAGGTAGACCATGGAAAGAACAAAGACAGTGAACAACAAGATACACAAGCAGTAAATAGAGTTATGCAGTATGCACCCACAAATGTAGTACGGTAATATGGATGGGTGCAAAAGAAGGCACAAAGGGGTTAGGGCAGCAAAGATCACAAAAATTTAGAGAGAGTAAAAGGGAAGAAATGGCAAGCATAAAAAGACAATGACAAAACATAGGATAAATGATACAGTGGGGGAAAAAAGATTTGATCCCCTATTAATTTTGAACGTTTGTCCACTGACAAGGAAATGATCAGTCTATAATTTTAATGGTAGGTGTATTTTAACAGTGAGAGACAGAATAACAACCCCCCCCCCCCCCCCCCGGAAAAAAGCATGTAAAAAAAGTTATACACTGATTTGCTGGTCAGTGAGGGAAATAAGTATTTGATCCCCTATCAATCAGCAAGGTTTCTGGCTCCCAGGTGTCTTTTATACAGGTAACGAGCTGAGATTAGGAGCACTCTTTTAAAAGGAGTGCACCTAATCTCAGCTTGTTACCTGTATAAAAGACATCTGTTCACAAAAGCAATCAATCAGATTCCAAACTCTCCATCATGGCCAAGACCAAAGAGCTGTCCAAGGATGTCTGGGACAAGATTGTAGACCTACACAAGGCTGTAATGGGCTACAAGACCATCGCCAGGCAGGTTGGTGAGAAGGTGACAACAGTTGGTGCGATTATTTGCAAATGGAAGAAACACAAAATAACTGCCAGTCTCCCTCGGTCTGATGCTCCATGCAAGATCTCCCCTCGTGGAGTTTCAATGATCATGAGAATGGTGAGCAATCAGTCCAGAACTACACGGGAGGATCTTGTTAATGATCTCAAGGCAGCTGGGACCATAGTCACCATGAAAACAATTGGTAACACACTACGCCGATTGAAATCCTGCAACGCCTGCAAGGTACCCTTGCTCAAGAAAGCACATGTACAGGCCTGTCTGAAGTTTGCCAATGAACATCTGAATGATTTAGAGGAGAACTGGGTGAAAGTGTTGTGATTAGATGAGACCAAAATCAAGCTCTTTCTCAACTAGCCATGTTTGGAAGAGGAGGAATGCTGCCTATGACCCCAGAACACCATCCCCACCATCATCATGGAGGTGGAAACATTATGCTTTGGGGGTGTTTTTCTGCTAAGGGGACAGGACAACTGCACTGCATCAACGGGACGATTGACGGGGCCATGTACTGTCAAATCTTGGGTGGATGGGTATTCCAGCATGACAATGACCCAAAACACACAGCCAAGGCAACAAAGGAGTGGCTCAAGAAGAAGCACATTAAGGTCCTGGAGTGGCCTAGCCAATCTCAAGACCTTAATCCCACAGAAAATCTGTGTAGGGAGCTGAAGGTTCGAGTTGCCAAACAACAGCCCGAAACCTTAATTACGTGAAGAGAATTTACAAAGAGGAGTGGGACAAAATCCCTACTGAGATGTGTGCAAACCTGGTGGCTAACTACAAGAAACGTCTGACCTCTGTGATTGCCAACAGGGGTTTTGCCACTAAGTACTAAGACGAAGGGGTCAAATACTTATTTTCCTCATTGACCTGCAAATCAATTTATAACTTTTTTGATATGAGTTTTTCTTTTATTTTTTGTTATTCTGTCTCTCACTGTTAAAATACACCTACCATTAACATTATAGACTGATCATTTATTTGTCAGTGGACAAACGTTCAAAATCAGCAGGGGATCAAATACTCCCCCCCCCCCCCCCACTGTAGGGGCATACAAAGGGTACACATAAATATGGATAAAAAGTGATGAAGAGGAGGGGAAAACAGAGAGAGTGGAACAGACCAGGGCCATACAGGGCAGGATATTCATTCCAAGGCAGCAGGCAATAATAGGAAGCAGATTTATGGCATAATTCATTTAGTGCTCACCCCCAGAGAAGGGTATAGAATTAGACATCAGATCAGAACAAAAAACAAACAGACAAGGAGAGATTGAGAAAAGGGAAGAAGGGACAAGTGGAGCGACACAGTGTCTTAACATTACAAAACATCACATTAGAGAGAAGGCAGCATGCAGGACTGTACAGTGGCACAGAATTAATATCCTACAGATAACGTCACTGTCTCTGAAATGGGAAGACAAGTCCCAGCAGAAGCATTGGTGAATTTCCCTTTATCTCTATTTCCCCGAAATTAGATTGGCCTGGTGATGTAAACCCTGCAGCAGCAAACATTCAAGTCTATATAATAAGAGGTGTTGCACTCTGACATGGGTGGCTCACTGAAAGATTTGCCCAAACTTCTATTCTTTTACTACTCTCCTGCTCACTGCTGTCTCCCTCTCACTATTTGTCTGTTTACATCAATCACACCTACCCACATCTTGCTACCTCTTCACATTTTTCCTCCCTAGTGCTCACCAACTCACTCATGTCTCTCTATTTACTCTGTTACTCACATCTTCAGACTTTTTCTTTTCACATGTCTCCCCCACTTAATGTTCTGTCTTCTCTTGAATCGGCGCTTGAATCCGGAGCTCTCAAAAACTTTCTCTTTTAATTTCTTTGTTTGAATTCTCAATGCTCCTGATCCCCAGCAATCCACCCGCCCCCAATATAATTAAAAACTATATATATAATATAGATATATACTTTATAAATATAAATATATAAATATAAATATATAAATATATATATATATATATATATATATATATATATATATATATATATATATATAAATAAATTATGGGTCAAAGCTCTCATGGGAAATACATACCATATCGCTGGCCTCTGGTCTGGCCAAATCTGGTAATGCATGATTAAGTTTAATTTAGCTATTTTTTGTGTCCCCTGCTCATATAATCTGGGGGGATTTGTCCCGTCCCCCCAGTTCCTACACCCCTGCTAAAGAGCCCAACCATCTAGAACCCAATATGTATTTTTTATTTTTAAACAAAACACTAAGTGCTAAGATAGTACCAAGGATCTGTTTCTTTTAGCAACAATCATGAAACTCAAAATGTTTCAGTTTTTCATCACACAGTAAAATTAGGAAATTATTATTATAGCTAGCGAATTGCCCGTCAAAAATTACGGCAATAAAATTTGAAGGTTGGCAATGCTGTTTACCACACAATGCAAGGCCCTTCCCCCTCTAACTTGTGGGCCAAAGGCGCTCATTTCGGGCCTCTCCTCACTCTCTGACCCATATGTCTCTTTTCCCCCTTCTCTCACCCCTGTGTCTCTTTATCTATCCTTTTTTAGTGTTGCGTGCCTCGCGCCTCGCGCCGTTGTTTTTATTTTGCACGTTTTGCGTTTTTCATGAGTGACGTTGTTTCTATTTTCCAAGTACTGCGTGTCTGCCATTGTTTGGGTAAATGTTACATGCTTCGGCCTCGTTTTCAACCTTTTTAAAAGCATTTTCATTTCCTAATATATAGAATAGAGTTATAAACGCAATAATGTGTGAGCCTGTTGGTTATATATTTCAGTGGTGAAACAAATCATTTTTAATCTAATAAATTGTTCCTTAGTGACACAACACATGGTATGCATAGGATGACATGAATCGGGATATACTATAGTATTACAAGCATGTGGTTTAATATAAGCACACATCCATATTGCACCAGTCTCAAGATCCCCTATAATGATCAAACCTAAATAACTGATTTTCATATAATCATAATACACTGTAAATTATAGATTTATATAATTGATGTTCCAATAATAAAATTGTGTACACTTTTCAATAGATGTCCCATTACCTGTCCATATATGCATTAAATCATCTTTATAATGCAGGGATTTTTATCTTCAAAGACTCCCACCACATGATACTTGGAGACCAATGAAAGAGGTATTGCGAAAAAGGAAATATTTGATTTTTGTAAAGACTCCCATCAACCCATGACAAAAGTTAGCAGATGAGGATGCAGAAGTGCCCTCGTTGCTGACCCACAATACTAAAGATCATAAACACCCCCATACAGAAAATAAGTGTGAGTTAAGAGATACTCCACTACAATGTTAATAAACCACTTGAGAGCATTACTAAATTGAACGTATTGATCGATATGATAATTCAAAACTTTAATACCAAATAATGAGAAATTACTGAATACAGTGTTGTTATCCAAATAGTATTATCACACCATCTCAATTTACTAACTGTAATATATGTTTTGTATTTTTGATATAACTATCCAATCTTTCAACCAAAGGTTGCAAAAGGTTATCCAACTAGTCAGACAATACTTAATTTTTTTTTAAATTAAGCTCCTAAAGCAGAATGTATGGCTTTAAATTTATAACTGTATGTTGTGTGTTTGTCCCTGACAGCCAATGTGCAGCAATATAGCTGGATGAGTCACAAGTGTCTGCCAATGATATCTAGAGTGGTGCATACTGTCTGCTCACATAGAGGTATTTCAGCTTCCTTTCATGAAAGGCTTACACATTGCACCTTTTCTATAAAATGTGGGAGCCATTAATAAACTCCACACATAGTCTTACAACACTTTGATGTTAATATATAATTTTGGTCATGTTGTAAACCTTCTGGCCCAGACCTTGTAGAGACCTTCTGCCTGTTATTGGTGGGCTTTTGATCTTCTGGATTCTAGCCTTGGCACTAAAGGAGAGAATATATAAAATTAACAGAGGAAAGACACATTTACTTTACAAATGTTGTTAATATTCAGCCCCAAAAATGTATTCTCACTAAATGTTGATTGATAACCTTCTCTTGTATCATAAATGTTTAATATGTTGTTTTATTTTCATTATTACTTCCAGGTTCCTTTTTATATTTTATTATTATTTTAGGTTGGAAAGAAAAGAAAAGATGAAGGGACTACAAAAATATAGCAGACTGAGATATATTTATGTAGATATTTTTCAGTGAGTCCTTACCATATTTTTGTGTCTTTCAATAATGTATTTTTGAATACTACTTTGTATGTATAATCAGAATTTATACCCTTCAATAAAAAAAAGTATTGATACAAAAACTGTCACTTTTATACTGTTTAAACATGCTCTATTAAATGTATAATAGAATTATTTGCATTCCATGACCCTTTCATTTTTTCACAGAAAAACAAACAACTTTTGTAATGTGTAAAACACGTTCTTTTAAATGCTTCACAACATCTTTTCTAAGTCCGTAGAAATGATTGTCTATATTTTATGTGTTAATCTTCTCCTGCCACTTTTCATGCATTTAAAAAAAGGAAACCATGCTTCCGTCAGTAGCACCGAAGGGGCAGAATTACGGCACCCGCGCAAAAATTCTCCAATCAATTATTTCTCCAGACAATTAACAGCCACAGCAGCCAATGGAAAAAAACGTATTGAAAGTGATTGACAGGCATCACATATATAGTTGTGAGCGTACGAGTTGTTGCTAACGCTGCGGGCTCGCGCAGCGAGTCGCGGGCCTCGCAAAGCGAGGGGCGCGACTCGCGCAGCGAGTCGCGGGCCTCGCGAAGTGAGGGCCGCGACTCGCGCAGCGAGTCGCGGGCCTCGCGTAGCGAGGGCCGCGGCTCGCGCAGCGAGTCGCGGGCCTCGCAAAGCGAGGGGCGCGACTCGCGCAGCGAGTCGCGGGCCTCGCGTAGCGAGGGCCGCGGCTCGCGCAGCGAGTCGCGGGCCTCGCGTAGCGAGGGCACTGTGCCAGGTTCTCAGTTGCTGGCATGGAGCGCCGAAGGCGCTCCTTGCCAGCAACTGAGGACCCTCGCGAAGCGAGGGCCTCAGTTGCTGGCATGGAGCGACGCAGGCGCTCCTTGCCAGCAACTGAGGACCCTCGCGAAGCGAGGGCCTCAGTTGCTGGCTTGGAGCGCCGCAGGCGCTCCATGCCAGCACCTGAGGACCTCGCAAAGCGAGGTCTTCAGTTGCAGCAACTGCGACCCTTGAAAAAAAAAGTTTACGTCCAAACACATTACGACACTCGCAAACAACATACGACACACGTTGAAACACATTACGACACTCGCAAACAACATACGACACACGTTCACACACATTACGGCCTCGCAACACTCGGACGCAACTCGCGAACATTACAAAATTACAAACACAATACATACACACAGCACATACATAAAAACCTTACCTACACAAACAGGAAGCACCCAGGACCTCAAAAATGCAACTTAGAACTTAATTGCACTCAAAATAAAAGAGTTTCGACACTAAATACGAGGCTACACACGCAAACACCATGCTACACACGCAAACACCATACGAGACACGTTACCACACATTACGACTTCGCAAACATCGGACGCAACACGCCGACATACAAACATTTAAAACTTAACAAAGACACACAACAAACACATAAAAAGCTTACCTACAGCAAGAGGAACCAGCCAGCACCTCAAAAAAACAAGTTACACCTACATTTAAATCAAAATAAACACTTTAGACACTAATACCATCGCTAAGCGAGAGAAAAAATGGCCGACGAACAAAACGAAAACGAGGCTTCAGACGTAACTACACTACACTTACTCGCAATAATGAAACACATACTATGCGGAACGTATCACAATCATATTAAACACCATTTTGAACAGTAATACGCCTAAAATGGCGGATGGAACGCAAATTGTAAGCTGGAACGCAAATAGCGCATGCGTATTGCGTTCTAACGGTCTCACTTTCCAGAACTTTCTACAAGTTTATAAATACTGGCTATTTCCAACTAAAAAATACATTTCTCCTCAGGTGATCAACGGAGTGACTTCTGAGATAACTGCTGCTTTTACTTGAGAAGACAATTCTTTACTAATTTACTACTTTACATTGTGCAAATTACAACTGACAGGTAAGCTATAATATATTACATTTTATTATCAGGTCAGGTCAAACAAATAAAAAAATAAACTAGGATTTATGTAGTCATCATGTATGGCACATTTATGTGTATAGGCTCCCAAACAAAATTAAACAGAGCTTTATGTATAGTGACATCTGACACGCACATATATGTCTATAATGTATAGTTACATGTGACACGCACATATATGTCTATAATGTATAGTGACATTTGACACACACATTTCTGTGTATTGCCCCTTCATAGTGACATGTGACACGCACGTATATGTGTATAATGTATAGTGACATGTGACACGCACATATATGTCTATAATGTATAGTGACATGTGACACGCACATTTCTGTGTATTGCCCCTTCATAGTGACATCTGACACCGACATATATGTCTATAATGTATAGTGACATGTGACACGCACATTTATGTGTATTACCAATGCAACAAAATTAGCTTACAACAAAATCAGTAAACAACTACATTTTAATGACATTATATGTCATGTATACTGATATGTCACACGCACATATATGTGTATCATCTATAGTTACATCTCACACACACACATTTATGTGTGTTGGAAAAAAAAAATATAATGTTAATTTAACCATTTAAATTTGACTCATGTATACTGATATGTCACACGTACACAAAATAATTACATTAAACTATGTAATGTGCTTCATGTATGTGACATATGTGTGTAGCCCCCAACAAAAAATAAGGTTAATTGAATTAATTTACTGCAATTCAATACATCAGATAAAGCTGAATCTTTCTATTTCGTTTCATATTCAAACAGACTCTGCATCAACAGCGTCTCTCAACAATTTGCACCGTGCACTGTGAAGCACAATCCCTTTTAAAGAACACCAACAAATTTGAAGAGGTAAGATACAAGAACACATTACATGCTCAAAAGGACATGCTTTGCTAGATGACAAATTATAAATATACAAATAACTATTTCACTTTCTTTTTCAAACAGACACTAAAAGAAGACCGGCGGATTAAGATTGGCAGGAGGGGACCGTCTGTCATTCAAAACTTCTATCAAGGTAAAGTATTAAGTATAAACAAGAAATAACCATGAGCCTTATTCAATTGCAACTTCCTCATTTGAATAGGGCTCTATATAAGCACATAACATTTTTTTGATACAGAACTTTTTAGTTACTGAATTTCTAACCACAATCAAGGTTTTCAATAACTAAAAACTTTGCTCAATAAATATGTTATGTGATTATATAGAGCCCTCTTCAATTGGCAAAATTGCAATTCAATGAGGACCTATATGTCTTTAATGGCCAAGGGCCTCACTGAAATGTGATTTGCCCATTTCAATAGGGCTCTATATAAGCACATAACATATTTTGGAAACAGAACTTTTTAGTTAATGAACTTCTAACCACAATCAAGGTTTTCAATAACTAAAAACTTTGCTCAATAAATATGTTATGTAATTATATAGAGCCCTCTTCAATTGGCAAAATTGCAATTCAATGAGGACCTATATGTCTTTAATGCCCAAGGGCCTCACTCAAATGTGATTTGCCCATTTCAATAGGGCTCTATATAAGCACAGAGCATATTTTTTAGGAAATTTTTCTTTTGTGAACACGTTCCTTTTGGATACAAGTTCACTAAATACAAAATTCCGTACAAACATATGCTCTGTGCTGATATTGAGCTCTATTCCATTGGCCAAAACACAATTGAATAAGTAGCTCACAATATAACAAATGCAGTAACCAAAGGCCCTTATTCAATTGCTATTTTGGAAAATTAAATATGGCTATAAATAAGAACTTTTAGGCCCTTACTCTATTTTAACAAATATATGTGATGTGCTTATTTACAACCCTATTCAAATTTCTACATTGCAATTCAATTACGGCCTTACAGTACTATTATATTGTAAAAAATGCAATTGCATGAGGGCCAAACTATGCAACATATGGTACACACAAAGGCCCTCATTCAATTGCAATTTGCCCAATTGAATAGGGCTCTAAATAACAACATAACAATAGCTTAAAACTAAGGTTTTAGTTAATAAAAAAATATCAAAAATACAGTTTTTCAATGACTACAAAATTATTTTAACTAATATGCTAATATGCTATGTGCTCATTTACTGCACAATTCAATTAGCCAAATCGCAATTCAATGACACACAAACTGCTACACACAAAACAGAATTTCTTATTAAGGCCCTCATTCAATTGCAATTTTGCCAATTGAATAGGGGTCTAAATAAGCACATCACATATATTTTTTAAAGAAGTTTTTAGTTATTAAGCATCTATCCAAAAGCACGGTTTTCACTACCTAAAAACTTCTTTAAAAAATATATATTATGTGCTTATTTAGAGCCGTATTCAATTGGCAAAATCGCAATTGAATGAGGGACTAAATGTTTAACAACCTATAAGCCTTACAAATAACCAAAAATAAGAATAACAAAAGTGTTGTGCACCTAATAGCATTGTATAAAAAAGCACACAAACTCATAGCAAACTATATTAACATTCTTCTTTAATGTTTAACAAATTATAACCTGTACAATCAAGAAGAAATTAGTTTTGCACAAGTGATGTGCACCAAACAGGATTGTCAATAACTAACACAAACACATAGCAAACTACATTAATTATATTATTTCATGTTTCACTAACTATAACCATCCAAATAAAGGTTAAATAAGTATACCACAAGTGGTGCGCACAAAACAGGATTGTACAAAAACTAACATAAACACATAGCAAAATAAATTCATATTCTTATGTAATATATCACAACCCACAAGCCTTACTAAGAACCTTAAATAAGAATAACAAAAGTCTTGGGATTGTACAGAAAGTTAAAAAAATTTTTTTTTAAAAAAAGAAACATAACTGATACAATACAGCAAAATTAATACATTTTTTACTTATTTAAAAGACATTTCACTCAAACAACATTTTCTATTTTACATTACAACAGATACTGCGTGAAGACAATCGGACGAGGACTTTTTCCACAGGACCGGACCATCGGACGAGGACTCGGACCAGACCAGCAGACGAGGAATTTCAACACAGGACCAGACCAGCAGACGAGGAATTTCAACCCAGGACCAGACCATCGGACGAGGACTTTCACCAACGGACAACAACATCGGACGAGGGATATCGCCACAGGACCACAATATCGGACAGGGGCTATCGCGACAGGACCACACCATCGGACGAGGACTTCCGACAGAGGACCACACCATTGGACAACGATTTTGAAACGAGGACCAACAAACATTCGGAATTAAATCACACTTCAACCAAGGTAAACTATAATAACTACTAAAGAATAACACTAAAGAAACTGGTTTCAGTTGCATCCGTCTCAACAGAAAAATAAATTAATTAATTTACTATCTCCCTTATTTTATTTAAATTGCTACTATGCAATACATAGCTCAATAACCACATCACTTTTTTTTTCAGCAAAGAAGTTTTGCAGTGGTAAATATCTATCCACAAACAAAGTTTTTAATAAATAAAACCATTATTTTAAATAAATATGTTACATGCTTATTTACAGCAGTATTCCATTGGAAAAATTCTGAGCCACTGAAGACAGGAATTATAAATTTAACTAAATATCAATGATACATTCATGATTTGCCTTTTATTTCAACAATTGTGCACAATCATCTTTAACAGGAATTACAAATTTAAATATACACAATTACATTTATTTGTTTCCGTTTACAGATTAATATGGCTGATAACGAGACCAAAGAAGAGAAGAAAAGACGTCAAACTAGAGAAAGACAAGAGAGATGGGCCGCCCAGCAGACACCGGAGGAGAAAGAAATTAGAAGAGAAAAAGAACGCAAAAGACTTGCAAATAAAAGAATATCCGCTGCAAAAATGAAAGATACAACCAAAATAAATAAAAAAATAATAAAGCATTTACAAACTGTTCCTAAAACATCAGATGACATTTTACAACATACCAGTCAAGACAGACCAAAAAAAAAAACTACCAAAAAAAAGCATTTACAAACTCTTACTAAAAACTTACAGGAAATTTCAACCGAACAAGTCCAACATATACCAAGAAAATGTACGAAAAAAACTAAACATTTAGAACCTGTTGTTGAAACATTTCATGACTTTTCATCTGATGAATATCAAAGTCAACATCCAATATGCATTGCAAATTGTCCTTTAATAAAGTCTTTAGCAGTAGAGGTTCATAGTTGTGGGGACATGACTACTCAATGTCAATTTTGTGAGGCTTATTATTTTAAACAGGAGAGACCCCGAGATGGACAATTTATTAGTTGTTGTCAAAAAGGAAAGTTCAAACTTCCACAAAGGAAACAATTTCCAACCTATTTACTAAATATTCTGACTGAACCTACTTTTCCAAATTACAAAAATTTTAAGACAAACATAAGATCCTACAATAGTGCCATATCATTTGCATCTATGGGGGCAACATTGGCTGCTAATGTACCAGGACATGGTCCTTACTGTTTTAAAGTCCAAGGACAAATTTATCATCGCACTTCCCATTTACATCCAGAGGAAGGAAATAAAAGAAAATTCGCTCAACTATATGTCCTAGATACAATGGAAGCTGTTGACCAACGTATGCAGATGGAAGAAAATAAAAAATGCTTACCCACTGTTTTCATAGAGCTAAATAACATTATGGACAACAATCCCTACAGTAAAGCTTATAAAAAATTGGCAGAAGTAGAAAATGAACAACTACTTCATTCACAAACACATCAATTACCAATGCCGAAGGTTAATATGGTGCTTAAAAGAGACAGACATACTGATAAACGTCGTTATAACTTGCCAACAACAAATGAGGTTGCAATGGTGTTTCACAATGATGAAGGAGAACCACCATTTCAAAGAGACATACGAATATATCCTAGAAATGAGGACCAACCGTTTATTAATATGAGTATCTTAAGTCCAAATTTAGATCCAATGACATATCCCATCTTTTTCCCACACGGAGAAGCAGGTTGGCAACCAAAATTAACTCTTCCCAGTTACCCAAATGCTAAAGCCAGAATCCGAAATAATGTTTCTATGCTTGAATTTAAAGTAGCTCAAATTGCCATTCGCAATGTATTTAATCCAATTTTATGTGGTGGGAAACTAACACAACAATGGATTATTGATTCATATTTGCAAGTTGAGGCAAATAATTTAAACTTTATCAAATATCAACAAGATAAACTCCGTGTAGAACAATATTCTGGACTCATGGACTATGTTGCTGACGTGGCTACAAGCAGAGACATGACAGCTGGCAAAGCCATCATTTTACCATCTTCCTTTCAAGGATCTCCTCGGAATATGAGAGAAAGATACAATGATGCTATGGCTATTGTGACAAAATTTGGCAAACCCGATTTATTTGTGACATTTACATGTAATCCACAATGGCCAGAAATTACACTAAATCTACTTCTTGGACAAACTGCTTCAGATCGACCAGATTTAGTAGCCAGAGTTTTTAAGATTAAATTAAATGAATTAATACGTGACTTCACTATAAATCAGTTATTTGGCAAATGTCTTGCTTATGTATATACCATTGAATTTCAAAAAAGAGGCCTTCCACATGCACATCTTCTAATAATACTTCAAGAAAAAGATAAATTAGATACTTCGGACAAAGTGGATGCAGTCATTGTTGCTGAACTACCAGATCCAGAACTATATGGTAGACTATATGAGATTGTTACTCATCGCATGATTCATGGACCCTGTGGTGACCTTAATCCACAATCACCATGTATGGAAAATAATAAATGTTCCAAAGAATTTCCCAAAGATTATAGAGACAAAACCTATGCCAATTGTGATGGATATCCACTTTATAAAAGAAGAGAAGGAGATAGTGCCATTATTCGTGGGAAAAAAGTGGACAATAGATATGTAGTACCCTACAATCCACATTTACTCATGAAGTACAACGCCCACATCAACGTAGAAGCCTGCACTTCCATCAAATCCATTAAATATGTCTACAAATATATTTACAAAGGTTACGATGCAGCTACTGTAGTCGTCAAAAGTGCAGACAACCCTGAAAGTAGTGAGTTAGTACATGATGAACTTGCATCTCATGTAGATGCTCGCTATGTCAGTGCGCCAGAAGCTATGTGGCGGCTTCTAAAATTTGAAATGCATGATAGATCACATGCAGTATATAGGTTAGCAGTACATTTGCCACAACGACATTTAGTCTATTTCCATTCTGGACATGAAATGAATGCATTGGCCCAAAGTGAAGATCGTCACACTACACTAACTGCATGGTTTGCATTAAATTCCACTGATGCTCAAGCAACACAATACTTATATATTGAAATTCCATATCACTATGTTTTTGTGAATGGATTATGGAGAGCAAGAAAAACCAGAGGCAATAAAATAATTCCACGAATTTACACAGTCAGTCCAAGAGATGTTGAACGATTTTGCTTACGGATATTACTTTTAAATGTTCCAGGAGCACAAAGTTTTGAACACTTAAGAACTGTTAATGACATTGTATATGAATCCTTCCATTTAGCTGCAAGAAATAGAAACTTACTCGCTGATGATACAGAGTGGGAAAGATGCTTAGAAGAAGCAGCACAATGTCAAATGCCACGACAGATGAGAGAACAATTTGCTTTTATTTGTATCTTCTCAAATGCTCCAAATGCATTAGCTTTGTGGGAGACTTTTAAAAGTAATATGGCTGAAGACTTTATGCGACGATACAATGAACCCATTGCACACTTAAAAGCGTTAATGGAAATCCAAGAAGTCTTTTTAACTCATGGATTAAGTTGTGCAAGTTTTAATTTGCCTGATCCAGGTCTAATAGATGACATTAACTTTGAAGACTATGACATTCAACTACAAGCAGAAAGAACACAAGAAAGACTTGCAACTTTAAATACACTACAATTGCAAGCATTTCATGCCATTAAAAATGCTATAGATGATGACATGGTGACAGAGCGTTATTTCTATCTTGATGGACCTGGCGGATCAGGGAAAACATATTTGTACAATTTATTAATGAGTTCAGTACGAGCACAAGGACAAATAGCAGTGGCGTTTGCCACTACTGGAATTGCTGCACTTTTATTAGAAGGTGGAAGAACTGTTCATAGTGGATTCAAACTGCCAGTGCCTATTTTGGAAAATTCAGTGTCAGATATTCGCATGACATCCTTACAAGCAAAGAAATTGAAGAAATGTAAATTAATTATAATAGATGAGGCCACAATGATGTCATGCTATGCCCTCCAATGTATTGACCGTTTGCTTCGTGAAGTCATGGATAATATTTTTCCATTTGGTGGAAAGGTAATTTTGTTGGGTGGCGATTTCAGACAAACATTACCTGTCGTTGTACATGGAAATCGAACAGACATTATTGAAACATGTATAAAGTCAAGTACAGTATGGAAACATTTTACCCATCTTCAACTGCAACAAAATATGAGATCAGAAGGCCAAACTGATTTCAATGATTGGCTTATTAAAATTGGAGAAGGAAGAACAGAAAAAATACTACATTTACCTGACGACACTGTAGAGATCCCACCTCAGATGATTTGTCAACAAGATATTATATCGGCAATATTTGAAGGAAGCATAAATAACGAAGAATATTCTGAGCTTGCCAACCAAGTCATACTGACGTGTAAAAATAAAGATGCATTAATACTCAATAATGAAATCTTAAAAAAAATTAATGCACCACAAAGAAATTATCACAGTGCTGATTCTGTACTTGCTGATGACAATGAAAGTCAGGCAAACTTTTCAACTGAATTCATTAACTCTTTAACTCCTTCTGGAATGCCACCACATATTTTGCAGCTAAAGAAAGGTGCAATTATCATGTTACTGCGAAATATGAACCCCAAAAAAGGCCTATGCAATGGCACAAGATTAATTGTTCAACAATTAAAGGACCATTTTATAGATGCTGAAATTTTAACTGGGACCCATAAAGGAGAGAGAGTTTTCATACCAAGAATAGATTTAGCACCAAGTGAAAGTAGTCTCCCTTTTATACTTCAAAGAAGACAATTTCCCATTATTATGGCATTTGCCATGACCATTAATAAATCACAAGGTCAGACTTTCAAATCTGTGGGTATTTACTTAGAAGAACCAGTTTTTGCACATGGTCAATTGTACGTTGCATTGTCACGGTGCAAAAATCCACAGGCTATTAAAGTTTACATTGAAAACAATGAAAGTCAAGGTGATTTATTAGAAGATGGACGTATTTTTACTAAAAACATTGTCTACTATGAAGTACTATAACTTTGCAGAATACAAATTTAAGATGCCAACATTTTTTAAAAGCATTGCAAAATACATAACAATTGGTTGTTTAATTCAGTCATAATTAATTAAAGTACTGTTTAGGAATGATTCGCCTCACAAAATACTTGCCTTGCATTGTTAGTCAAAATTATGTGAAAATGTTAAGTCACTATGTTAATGTTTCTAATGTTACAAGTTTAAAAAATATATTTGCAAGTTATTTCATTCAACAGATTACAAAGTGGATGTTAAGAGGTCAAGCACCTTTTAAGTCACAATGTAAATATTGTCTGTTATCTTAAGATTACTAACTACATTAATGTTTATCGCCAGTTTATGTGCTCAGTAATGAATTACTTTAATTACGTACGTTTTAAGCAGAGTTTTACTGTATGCCTTCCTCTACATTCAATGTATATTCAAGTTAACAATTATTGTGATAGAAATTGCATGTTAATACTGATTAATTTAAAGGTCAATTGTTTTTACATTCTAATGTTAATACTTTTAATAAAAAATTAGGTTACAAAATGTTTGCGCTATGTTCCTGTTTATAATGTTCAAAATTATACAAATGTTTTGTCAACTTCTAAACTTACATAAAAAATAAAGTTAAAGTTTCAAAATATATACTTTGAAGGTTATTGCTTACATATATTTTAAACTTCATGTTAAAATTCGTAACGTTTCAAGAAGGCTTTTTACTTTTTGCTTTCCTATTCATTCAATGTATATTAAAGTTAACAATTCTTCAGGTACAAATTACATTTTAAAAAACCATTACATCAACATTTTACAAAAATACACGTTCATATTAAAATACTTAAAAGTGTCAAAAATATATGTTAATAACTAAACAACTTGACAAACATATTCATCACATTGCCGTCATTTTTTGACGGGCAAGTCGCTAGTACTGTATATATTTGCGAGTTTCCCGTCAAAGTGCTGACTGTGTAGATTTTCAGAAATTCGCATGCAGTTCCCAGGAGTTGGTGGTTTAGGTC